>OX401409.1:9002688-9079234 GCA_947846245.1 Cerastoderma edule | reverse complement strand
TCATCTCCATCACTGTACACACTCATGCTGCAAACTCCCTCATATCCATCACTGTACACACTCATGCTGCAAACTCCCTCATCTCTGTCACTGTACACACTCATGCTGCAAACTCCGTCATATCCATCACTGTACACACTCATGCTGCAAACTCCGTCATATCCATCACTGTACACACTCATGCTGCAAACTCCCTCATCTCCGTCACTGTACACACTCATGCTGCAAACTCCATTATCTCTGTCACTGTACACACTCATGCTGCAAACTCCCTCATCTCCGTCACTGTACACACTCATGCTGCAAACTCCGTCATATCCATCACTGTACACACTCATGCTGCAAACTCCATCATATCCGTCACTGTACACACTCATGCTGCAAACTCCGTCATATCCATCACTGTACACACTTATGTTGCAAACTCGGTCATCTCCGTCACTGTACTCAACCATGCTGCAAACTCCATCATCTCCGTCTCTGTACACACTCATGCTGCAAACTCCCTCATCTCTGTCACTGTACACACTCATTCTGCAAACTCGGTCATCTCCATCATTGTACACACTCATGCTGCAAACTCCGTCACCTCCCTCACTGTACACACTCATGCTCCAAACTCCGTCATCTCCGTCACTGTACAAACTCATGCTGCAAACTCTGTAATCTCAGTTACTGTACACACGCATGCTGCAAACTGTGTCATCTCCGTCACTGTACACACTAATACTGCAAACTCCCTCATCTCCATCACTGTACACACTCATGCTGCAAACTGTGTCATCTCCATCACTGTACACACTCATGCTGCAAACTCTGTTACTGTACACACTCATGCTGCAAACTCCGTCATATCCGTCACTGTACACACTCATGCTGCAAACTCCCTCATCTCCATCACTGTACACACTCATGCTGCAAACTGTGTCATCTCCATCACTGTACACACTCATGCTGCAAACTCTGTCACTGTACACACTCATGCTGCAAACTCCGTCATCTCCGTCACTGTACACACTCATGCTGCAAACTCCGTCATCTCCGTCACTGTACACACTCATGCTGCAAACTGTGTCATCTCCGTCACTGTACACACTCATGCTGCAAACTCCCTCATCTCCATCACTGTACACACTCATGCTGCAAACTCAGTCATCTCCGTCACTGTACACACTCAAGCGGCAAACTCTGTCATCTCTGTCACTGTACACACTCATGCTGCACTGCTGGCTGTGTCATCTCCATCACTGTACACACTCATGCTGCAAACACTGTACACACTCATGCTGCAAACTCCCTCATCTCCATCACTGTACACACTCATGCTGCAAACTGTGTCATCTCCATCACTGTACACACTCATGCTGCAAACTCTGTCACTGTACACACTCATGCTGCAAACTCCGTCATCTCCGTCACTGTACACACTCATGCTGCAAACTCCGTCACTGTACAGTCTCATTCTGCAAACTCTGTCACTGTACACACTCATGCTGCAAACTCCGTCATCTCCGTCACTGTACACACTCATGCTGCAAACTCCGTCATCTCTGTCACTGTACACACTCATGCTGTAAACTCCATCATATCCGTCACTGTACACACTCATGCTGCAAACTGTGTCATCTCCATCACTGTACACACTCATGCTGCAAACTGTGTCATCTCCATCACTGTACACACTCATGCTGTAAACTCCATCATATCCGTCACTGTACACACTCATGATGCAAACTCCCTCATCTCTGTCACTGTACACACTCATGATGCAAACTCCCTCATCTCTGTCACTGATGCAAACCTCACTCTGTCACTGTCACTCATGCTGTCACTGTACACACTCATGCTGCAAACTCCCTCATCTCTGTCACTGTGCACACTCATGCTGCAAACTCCCTCATCTCTGTCACTGTGCCACTCATGCTGCAAACTCCCTCATCTCTGTCACTGTACACACTCATGATGCAAACTCCCTCATCTCTGTCACTGTGCACACTCATGCTGCAAACTCCCTCATCTCTGTCACTGTACACACTCATGATGCAAACTCCCTCATCTCTGTCACTGTGCACACTCATGCTGCAAACTCCCTCATCTCTGTCACTGTGCACACTTATGATGCAAACTCCCTTATCTCTGTCACTGTACACACTCATGATGCAAACTCCCTCATCTCTGTCACTGTGCACACTCATGATGCAAACTCCTTCATCTCCGTCACTGTACCCACTCAGACACAGATTGAATGTCAATATTTCCTATCCAAGTTGATTTAACTCTAATGAGGTTTTATTTCATTTTCAACACTGTTTGATATATAATACAGAAGTAAGTAAACCAAGATCAGTGTTTCCAGTTCCTCCACATCCTTCTTACACAATGTTTTTTTACGAAGTAGCTGATGTAGACATAAACTCTCATTCCTTGATATCAGAAGAATAGATTATATATAAAGACTTTATTAGATAGCTCAACACAGAGACTTCTATTCAATCATTCAGTACTATAGATATGGAAAACAGTAGTTTGGCATTGACCCTTTTCTTTTAATCATCTTGTTTATTTGCTTTAATATCCTTTACTTCAAGTTTATGTCTACCAAAGGGTAATTGTAGTTTCAGTCATTTTTCCTTCCTCGCAATGCTTATGAAAAAAAAGTATACTAAAGGAGTACAAATAAGAAGTAAACACATTTATTCATCACCATATATCAGAATATGATTATTTACTCTAACTTACATGCAACATTAACAGGAGCATTTAATTGTATGCAAAAATCAAAATATATATAAATAAACTGATTTAACTTTAAATTGTAACAAAGAAATGCTAAAAAGTTGAGAAACATTCATATGTACCAGTATTCATGACTTTACAGTTATAAACCTATTCCTTCAAAGGGGCATTTGAGAGCTTTCCTAAATAGAGAGCACTGCATATGAGAATTGGAAAGTACAATAAATACCACATACATTTGTACAGTGATATAGAGAAAAGACAATATATCAAAACCTGGTTTGCCACAAATAATGTTAAGGTGAAAGTCATTTTGAAGTGAGGCTCTGACCCAATCGTGAGTAAACAAACCAATTCTGACACACTACACAAATACTAAAATGATCTGTGTCTTAAACATTCAGTGGTCTGACACCTTTTGGTGCCAAAAGTTCAATGAATTTTGATGAAACTAAAGACCTTAAAACCACTGCTGCAAAATGAGGAATTGCTCCATGTGTTACAATGGTTTATAACTTATATATCAGAGGGAAGATGTTTCCTCGATATCAACTGCTCTCAACTTAAACTGCTATATGAGTTTTTTGTTTTGTTTTTTCATCAAATGGTTACAAGCAGCACCATTTCATTATTGCAGTTAAATGCAATAAAAGATTAAAATATGCATGTACAGATTGTTTAACCCATGACTCTAGGAAACATTTTATTGCTATTTAGAAGGTCACTTTAGAAATTTCATTGGCAAAAGAAAAAATGCTCTTAAAGATTTCTAACAAATGCCACAAACAAATATGATTTTCCTTCTATATGATTATTGTCTACAATTACTTTCAAGTTAGACCTGCCCAAAAATCCAATAAGAAGGAAAGCGAAAAGGTTGTGGGATTTTTTTTTATTGTCCTTTAGTTGCTACTGGCACACATAAGCATTTAGTCCTTATAATTTAAGCCGTTTCAGATTACAAAGGGCAGTGCAGACAGCTGTACTAAATGAGCTGCCTACTCATCATGAAAGTAAATCTGCCTTATAATCAGGCAAAGGACATTTTTTTTGGTAAAAATGTCAGGTCTTTGCATGGTACAAAATTTATTGCAACCTATACAACATTATTCTTAATAATAGACAAGGACATAAATCTGTAATATGATAGACAAATTATCAAATTTTATGACTGGCAATATTATTTCTTTATTCTTAGGCTTTTATAGAAGATATCTTTTGTCATGTGACTATTTGTTTACTTGACAAACCAATGTAGGCCAATATGGCTGCGAAACCATGTTTCTGTGTATGGTGATGAAAAGGAGAAAACATCCATTAAAATTAAATCTTTCATCTGACCCTTTTATAAGTCATTTTGATGTTGTATCTGCTGTACTAAGTCTGACGGGGAATAAACTACTGGTTATAGGTGTGATTAGAGTATCAGGTTTTAAACATATTAGAGTTGATTGTTCACATATTTAACAATTTTGAAAGTACAAAAAAACGTTTTTTAAACATTACATTCTTTTCGTTGTTAAATGATATACAGTAAGAAATAGCAATCAAAAGCATAAAAGATTCAGGAAGCGTCAATATAATTAAGTATGTAGTCTATATGCAGTAGATCACAAAACCATTACACTACTTGTAGATATGAATGCATATCGATTGACTGTATAAACAGGCTTTGAAAAACTTTAATACAAAGTAATTTTGCTTCTACAGGCATATTACACAGGTGTGTATCATAAACCAGTTCAGCTGTTGTACAGTCATAAATATTCTGAAGTTTAAACTTCTGAAATTCCTTGCATCTGTGAACAAGCATCATTAAGGCAACAAACAGCAATATAGTTCTAACCCATTACTCAATAATACTTTACTACACCAAACTTTCTGTATAGGTCTAGAAACCACTATAACAGAGGATGGATTTGTCAAAAAGAGCAATTTATTCTTTTGTCAAGCGCTTTTTACCAAATGTCAAAAAATGAAATCTTGTTATTTTTGTTGCCTACTGGGTTTTTGTTTAGTTGGACCACGTACAATAATGGGGTTGGTGCAGTATATCAGCCATGATTATCAAGTTCGATTTCTTAACAAGAAAACAACCCAATTAATCCTTGAACATGCATGTATACATTCCTTTTGTATGTATCGGATTATTGTCAAATACAATCATACTGTAGAAAAAGAAATAAAAGACTTGAATCTTTGACCAGATATTGACTTATACAAGAAATAAGAAAAAAAAAAGACATTTCAATAACAAACTGCAACCATAATAAATAGAATAAATTCAAAAGGACCATGATACAAGAAAACCAAGGCCATGTATCTATCTCTCTTTTTAACAAAATCAAACAACATTTTCCACAACATGTGCATCTATATTAAACATACAAACTAATCCCTTACTCCATAATACCTCGTTTATTAACATCTGCTGCATACAAACTAATCCCTTACTCCATAATACCTCGTTTATTAACATCTGCTGCAGAAGATAAGAAACTGCTTAGAAAAAAGAATGAATTGCTCACAACAAGCAATTCATTATTTTTGCCACAATGGTTTCTATCAAATACCATTTGTAAAAAGAAAGTTGTTGTTTTTTTGTCCTCCACTGTTGCTTTCAATTTGGATCACTAACAGATTCCACTATGGAGGAAGAAAGTAAAACAATGGTCAGAATCACCTTATCTACCTACACATAACTGTTTAAACCAAACTCCCATTGTCAGACTTTTCCACATATCCGATTACCTACATGCTGTTGAGTACAATAAGAAAATTTGGAAAAATTATGGTTTCTTTGTGTTGCCAAGTAGGAACCCTAGGGAAAATTTAATGCTTAGAACAAAATACATCTTCTTTTGTTACAACGATTTACTACTTTCTTGTAATAAACAATATACTTTTTTAGAATTTGTTGCAGCAGGTATATTTGAATAAGATAAGATGAAATAGTTCCACCCAGTACGTCAAGGGTTGGTGCAAGACTAAAATAAGCGATTCATGTTTGTGAAGAAGTAGCTACAAATGTATTATCTTGAATTAAGCCATTGACATAGCCTAAGAAAAATCTGCGAATGAGCATCAATTCCAAATCACAATATACAAGAGTTAGTCAGAAAGTTTGTCGGATTTTGACATATCACTGCGTAGCATTGTTAAATACACTTGGAATTTGGTTTATATGTTTATTCATTTGTTGCCAACATCTATTGCATGAGGAAAATTGTAGACATCATTCTTGCCAGATATATTTGTTTCCTTAGAAACATAGATTCGAGAAGCCGGAGCAGTTCAAACAAGAGCTGTCCATAAGACAGCAAGCTTAACTATTCAATAGTTTCGTAGAGGGTTATAGGTCTGTTAAATAATATTTGTTTCTAAATGATAAGATGCACAAAAAAAATTAAACCAAGTTTTCTAAGAACAGAAACTGGAATAATTTGCTCCAAATAAGTTGCACAGTTATTGTACTTAGTCAGTAACCTTACATTATGTCTCTTAGTCCATGTGTAAAGTTTCAATCCAGTCCCTATAGTAGTTTATGAGAAACAAGAAATACAAAACTTGGTCAGAGACCATTCATAATGACCCTTAGTCCATGTGTCAAGTTTCAATCCAGTCCCTAAAGTAGTTTATGAGAAACAAGAAATATGAAACTTGGTCAGGGACCTTACATTATGACTCATAGTCCATGTGTAAATTAAACAAGAAATACGAAACTTGGTCAGGGACCTTACATTATGACTCTCAGTCCATGTGTAAAGTTAAAATCCAGTCCCTTTAGTAGTTTATGAGAAACAAAAAATACGAAACTTGGTCAATAACCTAACATTATGACTCTTAGTCCATGTGTAAAGTTTCAATCCAGTCCCTATAGAAGTTTATGAGAAACAAGAAATACGAAACATGGTCAGAGACCTAAAATTATGACTCATAGTCCATGTGTAAAGTTTCAATCCAGTCCCTATAGAAGTTTATGAGAAACAAGAAATACGAAAATTGGTCAGAGACCTAAAATTATGACTTATAGTCCATGTGTAAAGTTTCAATCCAGTCCCTAAAGTAGTTTATGAGAAACAAGAAATACGAAAATTGGTCAGGGACCTTACATTATGACTCATAGTCCATGTTTAAAGTTAAAATCCAGTCCCTTTATCAGTTTATGAGGAAAAAAAAATACGAAACTTGGTCAATAAATTAACATTATGACTCTTAGTCCATGTGTAAAGTTTCAATCCAGTCCCTATAGAAGTTTATGAGAAACAAGAAATATGAAACATGGTCAGAGACCTAAAATTATGACTCATAGTCCATGTGTAAAGTTTCAATCCAGTCCCTAAAGTAGTTTATGAGAAACAAGAAATACGAAAATTGGTCAGGGACCTTACATTATGACTCATAGTCCATGTGTAAAGTTTCAATCCAGTCCCTAAAGTAGTTTATGAGAAACAAGAAATACAAAAATTGGTCAGGGACCTAACATTTAGACCCTTAGTCCATGTGTCAAGTTTCAATCATTCCCTATAGTAGTTTATGAGAAATAAGAAATACAAAACTTGGTCAGGGACCTTACATTATGACTCATAGTCCATGTGTAAAGTTTCAATCCAGTCCCTAAAGTAGTTTATGAGAAATAAGAAATACAAAACTTGGTCAGGGACCTTACATTATGACCCTTAGTCCATGTGTCAAGTTTCAATCAGTCCCTATAGTAGTTTATGAGAAACAAGAAATACAAAACTTGGTCAGGGACCTTTCATAATGACCCTTAGTCCATGTGTAAAGTTTCAATCAGTCCCTATGGTAGTTTATGAGAAACAAGAAATACAAAACTTGGTCAGGGACCTAACATTTAGACCCTTAGTCCATGTGTAAAGTTTCAATCAGTCCCTATAGTAGTTTATGAGAAATAAGAAATACAAAACTTGGTCAGGGACCTAACATTTAGACCCTTAGTCCATGTGTCAAGTTTCAAGCAGTCCCTATAGTTTATGAGAAATAAGAAATACAAAACTTGGTCAGGGACCTTTCATAATGACCCTTAGTCCATGTGTCAAATTTCAATCCAGTCCCTATAGTAGTTTATGAGAAGCAAGAAATATGAAACTTGGTCAGGGACCTTTCATAATGACCCTTAGTCCATGTGTAAAGTTTCAATCCAGTCCCTATAGTAGTTTATGAGAAATAAGAAATACAAAACTTGGTCAGGCACCTTGACCTTGAATGGCATCTGGAGAGGCATCCCACTGGAGAGGCGCCCCACAGGAGAGGCACCCCACTGGAGAGGCGCCCCACCGGAGAGGCGCCCCACAGGAGGCGCCCCACTGGAGAGGGAGAGGCGCCCCACCGGAGAGGTACCCCACAGGAGATGCGCCCCACTGGAGAGGTGCACCCTTATTTCAAGGAGAAGTGCCCTCCCAATAAATCTGGAGGGTAGGATATTAGCCCCCCTGTAAAAAACAAATACTTAAAGGGACTTTAAGAAACAGTTTTTATTTTGAGCAGAGCATACTGCCATCCTTTAGTTTGGGACCAGAATGAATTTAATTACTGAGTGCGTACTTGTTACCTTTGAAGAGAGTGGACAACATTTCATAATAATTTAACGTCAAGATCATTCTTATATAAGAACAAGCAAACCAATATTTTTTGTTCACATGATTGCATTAAATTGCTCATTGCTGATTTTATATGCTGTTTGTCTGAACTGCAGGAAAAAGGTCTAATATCATTCAGCTGAGAAAATTTTGTGAGCATATGATCGTTTGTTCTTTTGTCTTTGGTTACTGCACATGAGAAAAACATCTTGCAGAAGGGTATTCTTTGAAAGGTTACACCATCAAGGAGAGCTTATCCGTGTCATCAGTTTTGACAAGAGGGTACTTCTTTGTCCCTAAATTTTAGTAGGAGGGCACCTCTCTGCTCAATTAAAATCTGCGGGGGGCACCTCTCCGGGGGACCACTTACCTGTGATCCATCCTGAACACATATGTGAAGTATCAACCCATTCCATACAGTAGTTCTTGAGATACAATCTGGCATGTAAAAACTTAACCAACATTTTACAAAAGGCCACATAATTTGCTAACAATCGAGACAAGATATATGAAACTTGGTCAGGGAACTTAGATTATGACCCTGAACACATGTGTAAACTATCAACCCATTAAATAAAGTAGTTTGTGAGATACAAACTTGCTTGTAAAAACTTATTCAGAGTGTGATGCCAATGCCAACGTTCTTCTTATTCTTCCAATAGTCGAGCTAAAAATATTTAAATTCCATATATTTTCCAAATGAAGAAATAGAAGTTGGTCTTACTAAACGTTTTACAAGAAAGGCATGAAAGCAGCTTGCAATTACGTGATATTTTGACATGAGTTTCTCAAAATTTCAAAACATTGACAGGATTTTTATAGAAACTAAGAGCATTTATCATCCAGACAGCAATAAACTGTTCAGACAAAAGAAAGATGTCAAACAATGATGTGAATTTAGGAGTGTAATTAAATTTTGTGTTCACTCAATAAATGACCAATAAATGCTTGAAATGATCAAGTCAGCAGGTATAAATGGAAGTTGCAGTCCAGCTATTGTTTACTAAGGACGCTCATGCTTCAAAACCGGACCACATTCATTACAGGATGCAGTCGACCGTCTGTAAGTTCATGTTCCATGTAGTGATCAGAACTATTGCAAAAAAACTTGATGTCTCAAGCACTACCATTCTTGTAATTTCATTAGACGAACTTGGTCTTAAGTTAGTTCATGCTAGTTGTCGTGGTTGCTTACGGATGAGGAAAAGGAGCACCGATGTTTCTACCCCGCTTTGAGGCATAAGGAGACAATTTCTTTGACAGGATTATAATGGACGAGACCGGATTCCATCATGTCCATCCAGAAGCCAAAGATATGCCTTCAGTACGGGAAATTCAACAAAACATATAGAAATAAGATTGCTAGGTGTTGGGGTATTTAAAAACCCACCCTACAGCCCTGGCTCCAGTGGATTTCCCCGATTTTTAGAGTTAAAGGTAAATTTACCCGGAAAAAATTCAACCCAAGACTCAGAGAGTTGGGTCATCATTTAGTGAAGTCTTGAATGCCAATATATGAAACAGAGATAGTGTGTGGCCATTGCTGGTGTCTATGTTGAGAAAGTGTGATGATCAATTGACTAAAATGATGCTAAAATTTGAACAAGATCATAAAATACATTGCCATGCTCCGGGTACATTTTTATATTGCGCAGTTACAATTTATTTCTTTGAGTATCTCAATATTTCCTTCAGAATCTATAATTTTTATGTTGAAATTCATGCTGGCCTATTTAGTTCTATTTCAATAAGCCTACACACTATTTTATAACAAAATTCTACACACTTTCTGAACAACCCTTGAATATTCAATGACTGTTTTCATTATTCACACATATTTAAACAATTTGGGATAAAGTCAATATTTCAAATTGACTCACTTTGATGCACCTAAAGAAAAACAATTTTGAGGAAATTTTGAGGAAACCATTGGAATAACACAAGTTATTAAATGTGACAGGAGTTACACTTAGTAATAAATTCATCTAGGCAATGCTGTTGGTTTCATGTCTTCTGCTAAATATGTCGATCCAGATCTTCAAAATGATATGAGCGAATGGGTTTAAAGACATTTTAAAAATATCAACTTAAAGGACTTTTCAAAGATAAATACAACTTTTATCATAATTGGGATGAAATTGAAAGATGTTGCTTTAATAAGAAAGAAAAACCTTGTTGTATAAGAAGAAAATGGTGATAAGAATAACATCTCAATTTCCAACAAAAATTTCAAGTTACCCTGCAGCAGATGAATCCAAAATCCATGTATAGTGTGTTAAATGATAAACAATTATGTGCAATTTTCTAAAAACAAAAGTGGAAACATGTCAATGAATATTGATAAAGTCATTTTTTGAATAACACATTAAAACCAAAAGGAGAGCGATTAATCAAAGTTGTAAGAACTTGTTTCACAATCGATCTAAATATAAACAGGTTTAAGCTAAACTTACCAAAATGCTTTCAATGCTTTTGGAGCAGTCAACAATAACATGAACTAGGTTTTAACCCTTTCCCAAACAATAATGACATTTGACCACTTTGTTGCAGAAGACTTTAGAAAACATTGTGGGAAAAGGAGAAATTGCTCGTGACAAGCCATTTCTCCTTTACCCACAATGTTTTCTGCCCTATCAGAAGATTATTTTCCAATTTCATCACACTTTGAAATGTCGTCTGCGAACTCTTTCAATTTGGGACAGTCGAAAATTTGTTGTTTGGGAAAGGGTTTAAACAAGAGCTTTCCATAAGACAGCATGCTGGACTATTCGATATTGTCGGAGAGGGGTATACGTCAGTGAAATACTATTTGTTTCTAAAATATGAGGGTGCACACAATGATTCCTTTCAACATTGTTAAGAAACAAACATGCATGCAAAACTTTAACCAAGATGTTCTAAGTAAAAGCGATTGCATGGATTGCTTGAATTCAAAACAAGAGATATGAAACTTGGTCAGGGACCTTACATAATGACACTGAACATATGTGTGATGTCAACAAATTCTATATAGACTGTAGTTCTTGAGATACAAACTTTCATGTAAAAACTTAACCAAGACTTTCTAAGTACAAAAGGCTGCATAAATTGCTTAAATTCAATACAAGAGATTTGAAACTTGGTCTAAATTATCCTTAATCCTAAATTATTATCCTGAACACATGTGTGAAGTATAAACCCATACCATACAGTAGTAAATAAGAAATTATTACCCTGAACACATGTGTGAAGTATAAACCCATTCCATACAGTAGTAAATAAGATACAATCTTGCATGAAAATTTAACCAAGGTGCGACGCTGACGCCTGGGTGAGTAGTATAGCTCTGCTTATTCATCGAAAAGTAGACCTAAAAACTATTCCTGGTCTTTAACAGTGACAATATACTGAACAGAATCTGGACCAGTCACTATGCCTGTGTTTTCCGTATGTTCTCGATTTTGCACATCAAGAATCACAGTGGTACCAGCCATTGTACCTTGCTGGTTCCACTTGCTGAGGAATTCCTTCAAAATACCTTCTTCAACCCCATCCAGGCCTGAAGACACAATCTCATACTCTACATTATCTGAAGACGAAGGTAGAACGTCTGTGAGCGATGCTGATGGCGTTGAAACAGCGCTGGGTTCTGTGTATGTCATGAAAACTGTGTTTTGGTTATCCTCCTGCTCCACAATCTGCTCCTGACACACCACTTGAACATCGTCCCCACACTCAGGCTGCTCAAAATAGATGGTACTTGTGTCAGCAACCTCCACCACTTGACTTACTTGAGTGTCAACACTTGAAGGCTCTGTCCTGGGCTGCACCACTATTTCAGTCAGAGATTGCTGTTGTTTGGGTTGCTTTGGTGGTGGGTTCACAACAACAATTTCACTTTGGTTGACTTTTCTTGGTTTAAAAGGTTTTTGTACTATATTCGGCTTTGGTTTTTGTTTAACAGTTCTGGGATGGACATACTCTACAGTTCTTATTTCATCTGTGCCACAAGCCTTGTCCAATTTTGACCCTGCAATATGATCATCCTGTATGATAACAACAGTGTTGTTTGATTCCATCTCCTCAATCCCTTGAAAGATCAATGATATATTGCTATTAGCACTTCCCTCCTCCACTGGGTGCACAACCACAGTTTCCCCATTCTCGGTTTTCAACTCAATCTTTCTATCAGTCCTATGGTCAAAGAAGTGACCTTTCTGTGTTTTCTGACATATAGCCAGCAGGTGTTTTGTGAGGTTTGATTTATTACTGAACGTCTTCCCGCACTTCATACAGCTGACAAACTCACGGTTCTCTGTGTGGATCTTCATGTGGACATCAAGGTTACCTTTCTGGGAAAATGTCTTCTGACACATGCCACACTGGAACTTCTTTACTCCTTCAAATAAAATAATAACTAAAACTCAGGAATTTCTTTAAGCCTGCACTTGAAATGGTAACTAAACCACTGTAGCTTGGGGAAATTGATACATATCAAAGTACTTATTAATCAGCTTCTCAGTCCTTATATTGTACAAACACTTACACTAAATTTCTTCAATGAAGCTGATTGTGTATGAGTCCATGTATTCTTTTTTTTAATTTCTTATCAATTAAATGCCACATTAACCGGTATCTACGGAATAAAGCAGGTTCGTCAATCATACTTTGTTGGCCTTTTACCAAAGGTTCTATAAATTGTCCAGGTACCGGTATATAGCTCCAAATGAGCAAATTATCCTATTGTCCCAACAATTTCTATAAAATTATTTTAAATGTTAGGATTGTCTTCTGCCATTGCTTTCAATTCAAACTGCTGGCTAATTCCTATATGAACGAGAGAGTAAATAAATACTTGAGAAAACAGAAACCATTTAAAAAGTAATGAGTTATAAGGATATAACAATCAAGATCATGATCCTTGGAGGAAAATTCTTGTTAAAAATAGATATTACGCAACACAAATCATTGTCACCATTTTATTTTGCTGAGTTGGGAACTAGGCTTTCTTTTGAAAATCCTAGTCTCAGAAAATTCCGATTGGAGTTATGACAACAGACTTCATAAGGCTTGCAAATCTACTTCTTAACCCTTTCCCAAACAATAATGACATTTGACCACTTTGTTGCAGATGACCTTAGAAAACATTGTGGTGAAAGGAGAAATTGCTCGTAATGAGCAATTTTTCCTTTTCCCACAACGTTTTCTGCCCTATCAGAAGATAACATTCATGAACTAGGTTTTAACCCTTTCCCAAACAATAATGACATTTGACCACTTTGTTGCAGATGACCTTAGAAAACATTGTGGTGAAAGGAGAAATTGCTCGTAATGAGCAATTTTTCCTTTTCCCACAACGTTTTCTGCCCTATCAGAAGATAACATTCATGAACTAGGTTTTAACCCTTTCCCAAACAATAATGACATTTGACCACTTTGTTGCAGACGACTTTAGAAAACATTGTGGCAAAGTTTTATGCCCTATCAGAAGATTATTTTCCAATTTCATCACATTTTGAAATGTCGTCTGCAAACTCTTTCAATTTGGGACAGTCGAAAATAAATTTGTTGTTTGGGAAAGGGATAAACATGCGACCACAAAATCCTGAAATACTTAAGCTGGCTGTCAGGACTAGTATAATGACACAAATTCATTCCCAGATTGTTTTCTGTTGATCTTGCTAATAGTAAGGACATCAACAGTGTATCCGTAAAGCAACACATTGGTATTGATCAGTGTCCTTTTTCTAAGGAGAAAAGAAATTGGGAAATATGTATTTTAATTCCAAAACTGATAGAATACTAAGACAAAATCAAAGACATATGCATTGTTTATAGGTCTTTAAAAAAAGTCAAATAATGCAGACAAATTTTTCATTAGAAGCTTTCAAATAACCCCTCCGACTGCTATAATAAACAATAAAGATACCTGTATGTTTGTACTGATGTGTTTCAAGATAAACCCTCCGACTGAATGTCTGTCCACATGTCTCACATACAAAAGGTTGAAACTTTTCATGAACTCTCTCGTGCTTCATTCTGTTGGACTTCAGCCTACAAAGTCAGACAAAGGCATTTCATTTGAATCCTTCTTTGTTGTTAAAAAAAAGTAAGATACATGAGAAAATTGAACACACGGTTTATTCAAAAAGCAGTATGATAACTTCCACGAAATTAAGTCATTCCCCATGAAAATCAATGTCATGCAATTATGTAGTGTTTAATATTTTGTCTTATGTACAACCCTTAGAATGATGGGTAAAAATTTAAAAATAGATTTTTGTGTTGTCTGTTTTCCAAAACCTTAAATGTCTGTTAATTTTGTTGAAGAAGGATACCCAGAGTAGTAAACAAGTTAGATCAAGGCCAGCTGCCAAGTATATTGGCGGTTGGCCTGGATCTAACCTGTTTGCGTAAGCATAGTGTCAGTTCCAGTGTAGATTTCCTTTCCCTTATGTAAGCTCTGAAGAGAACTGTTTGAGTGGCTGATAGCGCTCAAGTATGGGTTTTCTGTAGAGTGACAATGCTTATGAGCACCTTTTATAATAGCCACATTCTACATGTGACGATAATTACAATCAGGTTAGACCAGTAAACTGCAAGAATGAACCATTTACAAACAATCAACACCTTTCAATACACTACACTGGGTGATATGTTATGATCAAGCATACATGCCAGATTGTGTGAATGTTGCCTGCTACATCAGACGGATAACTGTTTCGTCAATTTGCGTACATAACCGAAAAAAATAAAAGATGATACTTGTTTCTGAATTAGCTGTATGTATGTTCTATTAAAAGTTTGGTTCCCAAATTTTATTGTCTTGATCTGGAACGCAGATTTTCCTGATTAAACGGTACAATTAATGAAGGTAGGAACCGTTCCCTACAAAATCTGTCCTGATGGCAAATAATCTGTCTTAACGACATCCGGACTATCGAGGCTCGACTGTATACCGGTACCAATAATTAAGAATTTAGAGCAGCATTGAGTATATCAAGTAGGGGAATACAGTCCTATTCTCTGGACACATTGTTAGTTCATACCTGAATGTCTTTTTGCAGTCCTCATATTTACATTTGTAGGGCCGGAGAGAAGTATGCACAGTGGCATGCATCTTTAATTTCAACTTTTGAGTGAAGCTTTTATGACAGATGTCACATTCATAATTGGGCCTTTCTGCATAGTACGCTGGATGACAGCAGTAAAGATGGACCCTAAGTGCACTGCTATTCTTATACATCTTCTCACACAAGTGACAGCAATGGCTTCTTATGTTCAAATGGACCGCTTCAATATGCTTCTTGCGATTGGACATACTGGAAAAACTCTTTTCACAATTAGCATGAACACATTTGAATGGCAGCATCCCAGCATGTACTTTCTTCACATGATCTTTAAGAGCGCTTTGTGAGATGAAAGCTTGTTCACACTCATAACACTTGAACTTGTTTTCGGAATGCAGCTGTAAGTGTCTGTCAAAGGCTTTCTTTGATTTGAAACATGCCTCACAGTCTTTACAGTTGAACTCGCCCTTACTGTCTATATGAACTGCCGTCATGTGGCGCTCCAATGCTTTCTCTGATGACAGCATTTTCTTACATATTGAACATTGATTACCTTTCCTTAATTTCCTAGCTTTCATCTTAGCAATGTCCTTGTTTTCCTTATCATTTTTTTCTTCCCCTGATGTATCATCCTCTACCCTATTTATTTCTTCAGTTTCTGAATTACTATCTTCTTTTTCTGTACCATCTAAAGCAAATTCCTGCTTCACAACATTTTCTACATCTTCCTTCTTCCTTTTAGTTGTATTTTCCTCTACATTTTCATAACACTCCTCAAGAGTATCAATAATCTCATTTTCACCTGTCTCCTCAGATGGTTCAGGTTCTACTACACATGAAGGTTGCTCGCAATTCACTTGCCTTTCTTTTTTATCAACAATAGCTGGTGTTTTTTTTGTAACAGATGTGGCTTTAACAACCTTTGCCTTTTTAACCCTGCTCACATCAGGTTTGACAGCTGGCTCTGGATCATCAATTTCATCAAACATTTTCTTTTTCTTTGGAGTCCTGCTTGACCTTCTTACAACCACTTCCTCATCAGGTTTATCTGGTTTACTTGACAAACCTGTTTTCTCATGTTTTCCTTTCTTTTCCCCAACAATCTTTTTAGTAGGAACTTGAGTTGTGTCTGATTCTGTTTTCGAAGCACCTGGCATGTTTTTTACTAACTCTACTACCTGTTTTGTTGGGAATCTCTGTTTTCTCTTGTTTAGCCTTTTACTTGCATTGACCTCTGAATTATCTGTGTTTTTATTTGCTGTTTCTTTATCAGATTCAGATGTACCCTCTAAATCATCAGTAGGGGATACTTCCTCCTGAACACCATTGTTTACATCTTGATGACGCTTTGTAGCTTTGATACACTTTAGGCCTTCAGTGAGGACTGGTTCACTATCTCCTTTCTTTTGTAAAACTTCTTTTTCAGACTCCATCATCATTCATATATCTAAAAATGATATGAAGAAAAAGAAATGTCTCTTGTAATCCTTTCCTTAATGTACAAGTGATTTAAAAGACCAACAGCAGAATGTTGCTCAGAAAGGGAAATTTCTCGTTTTGTCTCAATTGTTTTGTATATATTGATCATACAGTTGGATCACATCGAAAATGTATTATTGAAAGGTGGTCTCTTGGTTGATTTGATAAGATGACAATTGTTCTACCCAACTTTACCAGCCACTATGGACAGTTAAGGAAGAGATCTTCCAGTAACAATGTTGAGCCAGGCATCACAGAATAACTGAAATACTGTTGATGCATTGAAAAACCCTTCCAAAATGTAGCAAACATATACACAACCCATGGTTTATTTAATTGCCATAGGGAAGTCAAAATAATTCTACCTGAAGATTGCTTTTCGTTTTCTGATGAGGCAATCTAACAGCGAAATTTCGAAGGATCCAAATAGTGTCGGACTTTTTAAATTCTGATTTTTGAATTTAAACCACAAAACCCATTCACTGTCAATTGATAAGACAAAATATGTGAAATAAACTTACATACCACCAAATAATGCCATCAATTGCCGTTAAACACTAAAAAAAAACCTTGCTAAATAGGGTTTTCCCATTCAAGTGCGCATGCACAAAGTAAGTTTAATGGGAGCAGAAAAATCGGCACCTAGTGTCAATTAAACTGTTCTTAAAAAGTAAATATGAGGAATATCGACCTGTTACTGATATGGATCAATTAAAAAGGGATTAATTCATAACTGTGAGTAATGGCATTTGATATTTTACTGTAATATTTGGAAATATGGGTCTTTAAAGGTTGCTACAAAAACTGTGTCACACCATCCTCAATTAAACGAATCATTCAAAAGTTTGACGTGACGAGAGATATTGCCCGTTGCAAAATTGTCTCAATATTTCCAGATCACGTCAAATTAGTTTGACTAAATCCATAGATGATAGAGTAGCAAATAGCATATGTCCCAATTGACTAAGACATAAGTCATCCAGTTAGAGAAACAATATCTACAGGAGACTAAATCTTTTAATGAAAAACAGTTTTAAAATAACCAGACTGGATATCAGCACAGCTGCACTTACAATCACCAAAAATAAATGTAATGGGTAACCTGACTGAATTTAAGTTTCGCTTCAGTTCGAATATATTTGGGAACGAATCAGCGTATAAAAATCAAATCCTATAAAAAGGTTAATTTTAGAAATAACGTAGCTATTGTGCAATTACTACATCCAAATTTACACCGAAACACAATTAAGATGGAAAAATACAGTATCAAATTATCAAGTTTAAAAAAAAATAACCCTACTTAAAATCAAGGTCAAGAAAGTATTGGTTTCATTTGCCTTCCCCGGCACATCTCTATTAACACTTATGATTGCTATTTCGCTGTCGAAGGGATATCATTATCATTAAATATAGAGTAGCATTGTCATTTAATCATATTTACTTACTTTGAACCCGTTTGATTGATATTCATTTCAATTTCGCAAAGAATTTAGAATGCAAATGGCGGCGATTTTACTAGGGTACGTAACCCAATTGTTAAATTCACGGTTGTCGTTCGTTTGCGCAAAGGGCGTACATCGATGTCCGGGAAGTCCGTACTTAGTTAATCGTTCATGTGTATGCCTTATTGTTAACGCTGCCAGTCACGATTGTAAGCCATAGCTTCACAGTAACGCCTCTTCTTCTTCTTCCAGTTAAGTAGTTAACTCAATTAAGAGCGTTATACTACGGCATGACGGTCAGGATTAAAAGCCCAGAGGGCAATATTTACAATTAAAAACAAGTTCCAGCTATGTCTACTGGAACTGAGTAGCCGGAATGCTACTCAAGACCCCTTAAATTCTTCGAGGGAACAAGCTGCTGCGGCTGGCGGAGGTAAGCTGTTCCAGACTGTGATCGTTCTTGGGAAGAATGAGTATGTTGTTGGTACTCGGAATGTGTGTTGACCTCTTGTTCTTATGTCTGAAGGTATGAGGTAGTTGTCTGCTGGGATGGCAACTATTGCATGCTGGGTCTTGAATAGTAGAAGGAGGCGTATCTTTACTCTTCTAACCTGAAGTGGTTCCCATCCTAGGCTGTTTACCATCTGTGTGATGCATCCGGGTTGTCTGTCACTGTAATTCCTTGTGGTGAACCTTGCCGCCCTGCGTTGAACTTTCTCAATCTGGTTTGACATCCCGATTTTATGTGGGTCCCAAATTGGCCCTTGATGTTATGTCATTTATGTGAGTGTCCCATCTTAATTTGTTGTTGATTGTTACTCCCAAATATTTGCTTGAGTCCACCGTGTCTAGTTTGTGGTTGTGAAGAGAGTAGTCAGCTTTGAGTGTGTTAGGTTTGGCTGCGTCCTGGATTACCATTTCTCGGGGTGAAAAGCCATCTGCCATTCCTCTTCCCATTTCTCAAGGGCTACCAGGTCGTTTTGCTGGATCTTGGAATCTGCTGTACTATTGATAGGTCTGTACAACAGACAGTCATCAGCAAAAAGTCGGGCCTCTGACTGTGTAACCTCCGGTAGGTCGTTGATAAATGTGAGGAAGAGGAGAGGGCCAAGCACGGTACCTTGGGGGACTCCAGATAGGACCTCTGCTGATGATGAGGTGTGGCCATCCAGCATGACTTGTTGCTGTTTGTTGGTCAAGAAGTCTCTTATCCAGTTTAGGGTTTGTCCTCGTACCCCGTAGTATTGGATCTTACGCAGAAGGCGTTCATGTGGGACCTTGTCGAAAGCTTTGGAGAAGTCTAGAAGCACTATGTCTACTTGCTCCCCTTCAGCTAAGGTACGAGCAATGTCGTCGATGGTGACAGCTAGTTGTGTCTCGCATGAACGTTTTGATCTAAACCCGTGCTGTTTGTCACTGAGTATGTTGTGCTTGCCTTTGATTGATATCGCCACTATTGAATGAGGGATAACAGTCAATGAATACAATTTAAACACCATTATCAATTTGAGTTTGCTTCTAAACCCGATGAAAGCCAGCCAAATAGAAAGATTCTTCCCAAAGCAGAAATCAAATAGAATGGTTCAGCCAAAAACAGAAATTACCCGACAGCGACTCTCTCAGCATTGATTAGTCGTATACTCATGACGTGAGAAAGCATTCAATAACTATAAGGGGATTTTGTATTGTAGGCCTAGGCCTAGCCTACTGTTAGGAAAACAAGGATGTTAAATGGACACATTGACCGTTTGGTTACGAGATGTTTGTAATACGTTAAAACGGCGTTAAACCATAAGCCAACCAAGTGGAAATACATATTCTCTGCCCAAACCAGTTATCATGCGATTGAGCAAAATAGCAGTATTTTCTTACACCACAATGTTTTTCTAAAGTTTTCAGACATTGGATCCGAATGTTGATCTAATCAGAGATTGTTGAAAAGATTGTCAGTTTATTTGTGAATTGTTTCTATGCATGGCCATTTAGTAGGAAAACTGCACGGATACAAGTGCGATTCTATTTCTAATAAGTTTTGGACTTTCTGCTTGGACAAATGCGTCTGGTACACAGGTAGTCTTAATAATGATCCGTGAACGAAGCTTTTTTCATCATTTGGACATTTATCGTGCTTCGAAGGCGTCAGTGAAAATAGCAATAGCCTTCGAGACCAGTTATCTGGACTAGTGCACATGGGTCTATATAGTAGGTATCCTGGGGTCAATACTGTGTATACATAGACACTAATTGTATCCGCCTTAAACTTTTGGATATTGCTATTGATATGAAGGACTCACACTCTTTAGTGCTTGGGGATTTCACCTATAGTTCACTTGACTGGGAATCATTGCAATCAACGGAGTCAGCACGTCGAGCAGGCCACACGATTAAGAAGAGGACACACATCTTCACGGCTAGATCTGATTTTCACAAATAAAGCGTACACGGTTTCTGATGTTGAACATCTACTCACAGGCATTCATAGTTAGGGTTCTATGGGGGATAATGGATGTAAATATATATCCATTACTACCCTAATAGAACCCTAACTTCGAATGCTTGTGCATCTACCGCCGCCATAAGCTGGTGTTCATTCTGGCATATTTGTACAATGCTATTCAGATAGAGTTGACAGTGGTGAAGCAAGATTAAATTTCCACAGGGGAGACTACACCTCACTTAGAGGCTTTTCATTTGAAGTTGAATGCGGCCCTATAAACTCCTTAGATATTCAGAATGTTTGACTGCAATAACTGGAAGACATTGACTCTTTAGCTGACTGGTCCTTATTAAAGTGACAACTAAGATTTAATGCATCACAATGCAAGTGTATGCAATTAGGGAAAAAAGGATAATCATATGTAAAATATGACGGGCAATCAAGATGTGATATAGCAAACGTATCTTTAGAAAAGGATATTGGAGTGCTATTTGATAATTGAGCTTTTTCCACACATCCAAGAGAAAATGAAGAATGCCACATAGAATCTTGGTATGATCCGCTCCACGACAGTTTGAAATAGGATGTGTTTCTACCAGTCTATGAAAGTCTTATATGACCCCACATTGAATATGCGTGCATTCGTAATATGGAAACCTTATTATAAAAAAGACATTGTCAATCGAGAATGTTCAACGTAGAGCAACACAATTGGTTCCTGGCCTAAAAGTCTTTTCGTATAAACTTTATACTATATATAAAGATAGACTTAGACCGCTTGGACTTCCAGATCTTAGTTATCGAAGAAATATGGTAAATATGCTCAAGGTTTTTTTAAAACTATATATAACTATGATATTGTCAATGCACTTAATATCATCAAAGATGAAGTATATGCGACAAGGGGTCATAGTATGATACTGCAGAAAAAACATACACAGGGCTGGGAATCACGTGATCAGAAAGGATAGAGACCGCGAAATAAAATGGCGACTCTCGTCGCTTCGACTTCTTAAAACCGGTATCCTTTCACAGCGATTTCGTGCACGAAATGTAGCGCAGAGTACCCGCCTAACGTTCCGATTTTTTCCGCCGCTTGGTGGAATGGTGCCAGATGAGCGGTTTCTTCAAACACACGACAACAGTTGTTGTTGGAATGTATCCAACTGCGATCGGTAAGGTTCGAACACTGATGTCGAGTGTTTGAAGAAACCGCTTATTTAGATGTGCAGTATTATTCATTATGTTGATATGCAGTCTAAATCATTATGTTGATCGACCAAAAATAAAGAGAAACAAATACAAGAATAACAACAATTGTATTCTTTATTTACAACTATTATTGTAGGAAGTTCAGATAGATATTCTAGTGTATAAGAATCACTTACATTGTAATACTTTCGATAGTCACAAACATTTGTCTGAATTGTGATCTAGATAAACCAGAGTTATGGGGCTTGGTCAGTGACTTTAGATGATGAGCCAAAACATATGAAAAGTTTAAATCCAATTGCTGCAGTAGATGCTGAAAAAGAGATTTGCACCCAACATTTTAAACATAGGTTTTATCAGAGACATAGATAACAGAGATTGGCAACTCCTTCTTTACCTATAGCCGGTTTCTGCGACATCTCGCACGACGCGTTATTTAGCGAGACCTTGCGAGATCTGTCTATCGACGCAATTTTCAACTAAACGCGAAATAGGCAACACACATTTAAGCGTGTTTTAAGTCATAATTAAATTATTTTCTTACCGAATTTACTATATTGTTATTGTTAGAAAATGTCTCCATCCAACAAGACCGATCAGCAAGCGATTATCAAAGAAATAAACATGGCATACTGCGACAAACTTGATTGAATTGTTCGCAATTTCGTGGTTGGGTGCGATGAACGTGATAATTGAGTAGTTTTAGATTCAAACTGTTCTAAAGGAGAGTTTTTCAATCATTTCCAAGTCAAGTCCATTTTAAAGAAAGGGTTTGTTTTTCTACATTTCCAAATTTTCAGTTTGATATTCCTTGTCATTTAGAAGTTATTCCGTACTGAATATGTCCTTTTTACGACCCTAATGAGTTTAACCATCTTGATTTACAAGCAAAAATTAACAAAGTTGTGCACAGTAAAACTAAAAAACTATGCATTGGATCATATCATGCTTGAGCTTTTCCTGAAGTGTTATTTTTGTTTTATGGTTGCCCGCATTTTTAAAGTAATCTTCGCTTCCATAATGAAGTTATGCCAGGTTTACTTAACCACACAAGCATGATCATGATTTCGGCCATTTTATTTTCAACCAAAATATTTCATACTTGTACAAAGTAAAATGTTTTAATGGAGGTTTATTCAAACATTTCTAATTCATGTCCATTTTAATGGGTTAATATGATTTTGTCGATTTCCAAATTTTCAGTCTAATATTCTTTGTCATTTAGAAGTAATTGCGTACTAAATATATCCCATTTACTACCTTAATGAGATCAGCCATCTTGATTTCCAACAAAAAATTAACAAAGTTGTGCACAGTAAAACTAAAAAACTATGCACTGGATCATATCATACTTGACATTTTCCTGAAGTGTTATTTTTGTTTTATGGTTGCCCGCATTTTTAAAGTAATCTTCGCTTCCATAACGAAGTTATACCAGGTTTACTTAACCACACAAGCATGATCGTGATTTCGGCCATTTTATTTTCAACGAAAATATTTCATACTTGTACAAAGTAAAATGTTTTAACAGAGGATTTATTCAAACATTTCTAATTTATGTCCATTTTAATGGGATAATATGATTTTGTGTATTTCCAAATTTTGAGTCTGTTATTCTTTGTCATTTAGAAGTTATTGCGTACTAAATATGTCCCATTTACTACCTTAATGAGTTCAGCCATCTTGATTTCCAACCAAAATATAACAAAGTTGTAGCAAGTAAAACTAAAAAACTATGCACTGGATCATATCATACTTAACAATTTCCTGAAGTGTTATTTTTTTTATGGTTAACCGCTTTTTTATGGTGATTGTCGAGTTTATAACGAAGTTATACCAGGTTTACTTTACCACACAAGCATAATCATGATTTCAGGCATTTTATTTTCAATCAAAATCTTTCATTTTTGCATCAATTAAACATTAAATTGTATCAATTGATTTTATCAAACGTGTTATTACTGAAAACGTCTAAATGAGTTTGAATTGATCCCGTATTAAATGCTAAGTTCTATAGTTTCCCGTATTTTCAAAGTGATATTCCTATATAAGAAGAAAATCCATTCAATTAATGGACAAAAGGAATGGATAGATCTTCTTAATCAGAAACACCACGATATTTCCTTTTCATCATACTTCTTAATTCCGATCGCTTGCAAATATGTCAAGTGAAAAATGTGTCATTTGAAGAACGAAGCGTGATAGAGTCAATCACGGTAGTGGACAATACAGGCTATGATTGTAAATTGCCACCCCATAAAATATGTAGTTTGATGTCATAAAACCTTTTGATGCTAGGGCGATTACACAAGGAGCGTGTGGCGCTAACCCTGTGTCCACTCTCTGACACCTCATTCAAATTTAATGACCTATAGGTCCCGAAAACAAAATAAGGAGGATTTGTTCTGTTTAAAGCGTCTGTCTGGTTTTAAAAGTAGTGTGCTTTGACTTAATTTCTCGTTGAGAAATGATAATAAAAACGAAGGTGCAAGACACACTATTTGCTTTAGCTTAACATTCAAAAAGCTCACATTTCTTTTTTCTAAAATCATTTCGGTCAGCCTCATTGTAAGACCAGACCCTTGCGTGTTTTAGAATAATTATGCACTAATTGATTTGCAATCAATATTAGAGGAATCTGCGGTAAAAGGTGTATGGAAAAACCTAGCACGTCAGTTTTTTCTTACGTGTCCTTTCGTTTACTAAAACCACCTTTACAAAAATTCTCATCACATGCATTTTAACATCATAAAATACTTTTAATATTCTTAAATTGAAACATTTGGCTTGAAATATTGTCATGATGTATGTGGTTTTTTTTTTTGACAAAATTAGCACTGTAAACAGTTTTGCGACACAGAATAAATGAAATGAAGTGAAAAAGCAATCTTTTAATATTGACAAAAACTATCATGTCTTAGTGGAAAGTTCATGCTTTGGTTATTAACTGCAACAAAATAGAGTCACTTGATTTATTACAAAATATTATTCAAACCTTTGCTTGAAAGACATTGTCGTTATGAGTACAATTCTGAATTGCATGGTAATCAAGCCTGTCATTGAAAAAGAAGGCCTACTGGAACTTTTTGTTTTGTTTTTAACATAAAAATCAATTTAATAAAATGAAAATAAAACAAAATGTCCAGAAGTTGTTTCAGATAACCAATCAGATAACCAAAACATAGCTATTTTACTGTAATAAAGAAGTATCAATTTCGCTTGACATCTCCCGTGGCAACGGATAAACAGGTACGCACTTTCCTTATCTCGCAGAACCTCGCGACACGCGAGAGTTTGGCGATAATTCCGGAGTTGCCAATCTCTGTTATCTATGTCTCTGGTTTTATTCGTACAAAAGGTCATCATTTGATTTAAATCAAAATGAGAGTTCAGGTATTTGAAAGACAAAAAGCTATTATCACAAATGTGAGGTTTCATTCTGAGCACTGCAGCAGTTGTTGAGATTGAAGGTCATATGTACAGGTTGGGTTTATTTCATAAAATTAAAATATGAAGTAAAAGAATCACATTAAAATTATTTGCAACATTTTAGCATAACGCATTACGTCATATATCACCGTCATAGCGCACCGATTAATGAAAGTTCGTATGACTTACTTCCCTTTGCTGTGACGTCATTCTTGAACCACTGAATGCCGCCATGTAAAGGGCGTGAAGAGCGATCGCTGGTTAGAATTGGTGTTTTTCTTCAAATACACGATCCTAAAGTCATTGATTGGATTGACAGCGCATTTTCTTTATTGAATATGATTCATATTATAAGAATATCAATTTGAAAAAAAAAAGTGACTTAACCCGTGAATTTGAAAGGATTTGTCATTGCTTAAACCTGTTCATATGAAAGGAACGGCTTGAAATTTTTCCTTGAAATAAATTATCCTTAAGTCATTGTTCGGATTGACAGTGCATTTTCTATGTTGAGTATATTTCTTATTATAAGAATATCCATTTGAAAAAAAAAAAAATAGTGACTTAACGCGTGACTTTACAAGGATTTGTCAATGTTTCATATGAAAGGAACGGCTTGAAATTGGAACGAATTTTCTCAAAATAATGATCCTTAAGTCAATGTTTGGATTGACAGTGCGTTTTCTTTATTGAATATGTTTCATATTATAAGTATATCCTTTTGGAACCAATGGTTTTTTTCTTTGTACAAAAAGGGGCAAAATGTTCTTAAAATGAAAACAAAAGTTATCTTCCTTAGCCAGGGACTTTACATAATGATCCTGAACACAGGTGTGGTGTGATGTTTCAACTCAAACAAAAGATAATGAGATACAAACTTGCATGCACAAACTTAACCAAGGTGTGATGCAAACATCTTGTTGAGAAGTATAGCTTTTCTTATTCTTTGAAAAGTCCATCTTAAAATGTACAAAGCATTATAGTTATAGTTAAATGTTATATAAAATCATTCTCTGGTCCAAACTAAAAATAACTGCAAACAAAAAAAAAGAATCTTGTGTTGGTTGGATTAAAACCAGTGACAAGAATAGCAATTACTGTTGGAGAAAGTTTCACAATTGTCAAAATGGTCTTATGTATTTTATCCGAAGATGCATGCAAAGTTGAAAATGAGTACATGTACATATAGTTTAACAAATAAGCCTTGTAACCTGTGACATTTTTGTGTATTCAGAGATAAAGAACAAGGTTGTGTATAATATACTTTGTAACATATTTTGAAGAAAACATGTCAACCTAATATACAAATAAATAAAAACAATGAGTCCATTTTGAAGTGTTTCCGGATTCACCAGGCAAAGGCTGGGGCTCTGAAGTCTCTCACCAAGGGACACCTCAATGAAGTGAGCAATCTGGTTAGGCTTGAATCCTTGTGTCAAGCAGTTTAACACAGGGTCCAGCATGACCCATTCCCCCAATACATCTCTCAAACTATAATCTTTCTTTGCCAATAATGACTACTCTGGCCAAGCAGAACCGTCAGCATTCCAGTGGCAAGTCAACCAGGAGTCTACTTCTGAAAATTCAAAGTTTAAACCCTCAGGGGCCATGAGATTTCATGTTCTTTTTTCCAACCACTAGGCTATGAAGGCTCCCAAGATAAGAAGAAATATAAGTGTCTGTTTAATGAAGTAAATCCTATAATGAAGATTCTCATTAGAGATTGTTGTAATGAGTTCAATATTAGTTTAAACTTGTTCGTTTTACCAGGGCCTACATTCTTTGAGTACATAGCTTGGAATCACATGGCCCCTCTCTCAATGGATTCACATCCTGGAAATGGCATTTGATTCCCTCTATATTTATGTTCATGCATCTACTTCAAAGATCTTTATGTACAATTGTGGCAAAAGAACAAATTGCTCATAAGGAGCAAGATACCCTGTGTCACAATGGTTTCTTCGCAGTATTATACCAATAATGTATTTATGTTCATTTTTTTTAAAGCTGTATCACCAGTTCCAAAATGGTAGAATGGTTTAAGAGAAATACATTAATATTTGTGATGAAATAAAAACATTTGATTTTCTTTCTATTGGAGCCCATTTTATGAGGCTATATAAATAACTTGGAAAAATCTTGAATTTTAGTCACAGTAAGATAACAATACGAAATTAAAACACAAGAAAGTTTAAATTACTTAAACACAGTCATATAATTGTCAGAACATGAATCCTATGTTTGTTTTTAATAGAAACTTAAAAGCAAAATCAAAACAATTTTACCATTAACAATATAAAATCCATATATAAAATATAAAAATCAATTGTTAATTTTTTTTTTTAAAAAGACAGGGCAAGTTATTAAAAAATCAATGCAAAAAAAGGTGAACTTAAAATCCAAAACTGTAATAAGTTGTGGATTAAAAAAAAAGAAAGGGACACTAGAGAAATCGTAGATTGAAAAACATGGAATTTTTACAGATGTAAAAACTATGTCTTTGCAGGGTAAAACATAACAGGGACAGCATCATCATCATTTTTCTGTTGGTTTTCATCGTCCGAGTCTTCCCCCTTAACACCATGATAAATACGACGGTGTTGGATGAGACTGACTTTGGTCATGAATGTTTTCTCGCACAACTTGCACCCATGCTGTAGATGTTGCTGGTCTCGATGACCTTTCATATGAACGTGAAGATTGCCTTTCTGAGAGAAAGACTTGTCACACACCAAACATCGAAACATCTTTATACCTGGAAATAAAGCATTTATTGGTAATTTATTTCCTCCTACAGACCATTTTGAATGTACTTCAGAAGGATGAACTCTTATATTCAACCCACCATTTCTTTCATGGAAAAGCTGACTGACACTTTCTTTACTAGAAAGTTGTTTTAAATGACCAATAGCAATTGCAAGGAAAAAACAAAAGCTTCTTGAAACAAGCAGTTTCGTCATTTGTCACTATAGCTCCACCCTACCATAAAGAAAAGACGTGTTGCACTATTCATTCATTTGAGTGAACAAAGCAACACTATGGTAAGACCTTCACCAAAATAAATGTCTTACTTTGGTCTTGTTATCACAATATACTATCTGTTTTTTATCAATTGTAGCTAATGGCAGTTACAAATTTGTTCAAACAGTTTTAACCCGACATTTCTGCTCCAATGATTGACTTCATTACGGCATTTGACAGCATGTTGCTACTTATGCTATCATGCAATAAAAACATTTCAGTAATGGTACTTGAAGTATGAAGAAATATAATACCTAGAATATGAAGTATGAAGAAATATAATACCTAGAATATAAAGTATGAAGAAATATAAGGCCTAGAATATAAAGTATAAAGAAATATAAGGCCTAGTATTATGAAGTATGAAGAAATATAATACCTAGAATATGAAGTATGAAGAAATATAATACCTAGAATATAAAGTATGAAGAAATATAAGGCCTATAATATAAAGTATGAAGAAATATAAGGCCTAGTATTATGAAGTATGAAGAAATATAATACCTAGAATATGAAGTATGAAGAAATATAAGGCCTATAATATGAAGTATGAAGAAATATAAGGCCTAGAATATGAAGAATGAAGAAATATAAGGCCTATAATATGAAGTATGAAGAAATATAAGGCATAGAATATAAAGTATGAAGAAATATAATACCTAGAATATAAAGTATGAAGAAATATAAGGCCTAGTATTATGAAGTATGAAGAAATACCTAGAATATGAAGTATGAAGAAATATAAGGCCTAGAGTATGAAGAAATATAAGGCCTAGAGTATGAAGAAATATAAGGCCTAGAATTTTTTTTCTTGAAGGAAATATTGACAGTGAGGTTTATTTGAATAGACATAATATCATGTGTTTGTTAACTATTTACATCACTCTTTTTAAAACAGTTTCATTTATTTGTAAAAGTTTTACAATGGCTCAATGATTGGGTCTCTCTCAGAAACGCTTCCACTGACATGTAACATTACTATGTTTTCCATTAGTTTAAGATATTATTCATGCATATTCGCTT
Organism: Cerastoderma edule; assembly: GCA_947846245.1. Taxonomy (NCBI): domain Eukaryota; kingdom Metazoa; phylum Mollusca; class Bivalvia; order Cardiida; family Cardiidae; genus Cerastoderma; species Cerastoderma edule. Next base: position 9,049,806 of record OX401409.1, on the reverse strand, counting down.
TGACCTAAGTAAAAAAAAAATCCTCAAGTTGTTTAGAAATCATTTCCCTGATTTCTAAAATTTGCTGATGCAGAAGCAAAAAAGGGAGAACATAAAATTCTACAATCAGCAGAAGGTTACATGAAAAACAATTTCCAATAACGCACTTATGCTTCCAGGTTTTATTCTTGTAAAAAGGATTTTACTCGTGTAAAAAGGATTTTACTTTCTTTGTTGCAAGATGGCATTTGAAATAACTTTGGGAAAAGCAGAAACGCTTTCATACACAAAGTTACTACCTTTGATAAAAATGTATATTACCTAACAAAATATCTTTGTATGTCATATCAATTTCACATTTCGCCTGTTATATTATCTGATTTAGGTCAATTTAATAGTAAATGCTTTAAGTGGCTAAAACTGTCAAAAAAGTGAGATCAATCAAATTTGGATAATCATCAATTTAAACGAAAGTATGAGTATTTGCTGTAGTAGTATTTTCAGTTATTTAGACTTGTATGTCCTTTATATTAAAGGCCCATTAAAGGAGATAAATGCTATATCAAACTATATTAGTTGGTAAACTTTTGGACAGATTCAAATAGTTATCACCAGAAAACACCATCAGTACAAATCAAATGTGAAAGTAAACCAGAAATAACCCAGATCAGCAAGTTTTATAATTCAGATTTCCTGATTCATCACCTCTGACCTTGACAGTTGATACACACATTTTTGAACCGACCAATCAGAATTCCTTATTTTGAATATTTTAACATACAGGTTGTTGATAAACATGATTGAATTGGAGACAACTATATTTCAAGCACAAAATAACTTATTTTAAATGAGTCTATTTAATAGGGTCTCAATGCATTCCTGAACTAATTCTCATGACTTTCATGAACATAAAAAGAGAACTCCTTATATTTTTTCAGTAATTTATTTGTCCTCGTCTCCTTGTATGTGCCTTTAACCAGTTCTACACATAGCTTGTCGCCAACTTTTCAGCTGTAATGGGATAAGAATTACCCAGATCACCATGGAAGTAGTCATTCTAAGGGTTCTGAGGGGCTTAGTGATTAAGGTGTTATTTGACGGATTCAGGTTTCATCCCAATCGGCACTGCTGGTTTTGTGGGAGTGTCCTTGGGAAAGACACCAGAGTCTTGCCTATTACTGGTGAATCCCAGTTTGTAACAATACTGAATAACTGTTGACACAGTGTTTAGGACAATGTTCTGCAGTTTTATAAGAAAATATTTTAATCCTTTCATAGAATTTTCTAAATTTTTGATATGTTATTTAAAATTCTATTGTGAATCCAAAAATGAAAAGAAAAATGCAGGTTGACGAGTTAATTTTTCGTAAAATGAGTTTCCACGGTAACCATTTTGGGCAAAAATGTCAAAATGACCTACCATCTTCAAAGGTAATAAAATAATTTTTGGAAGGGTTACTAACACAAAAAATTCATATATTCAATACTTTATAATTCAATGTTTTTTTTTTTCAAATTATTACAAACTGAATATTTTTTGTTATTAAATCAGTTTTTCAAATTTTTGAATTTGACAAAAACCAATGTAAATTGATATGTATATTACAAATAAATGAAGATGTGTTAAAATTCCTTTCATAGAATTTTCTTATTTTTCAGTATGTGAAGTAAAATTTAATCTTGAAATACAAAATGCAAAAACAAGTATATGTTGACGAGTTAGTTTTTCTGTAAAATGACAGTTTCCATGGTAACCGTATTTGAAAAACATTTATAAAAGCGATTAAAATAGCATTAAACTTGAAAAATAGAAGCTGGGGGCAAAATATGCATGAAAAGATACAATAATATAAATAACCTTTTAAATTTGTATGGATAATATAATTATTCTCTGAAAAAATTTGAAAACAGTAAATTCCGTCCAAATAAAAAAAATTATCCGACTACTATGCAAGTACCTCTTCGGTAACAGATTATTATCTCCCTTGGATGTGCAGATGAAGTGCGCAGATAAAACTACCGCGAACGTTGTTAAACCAGAGACATAGATATCTATGTCTCTGGTTAAACCCATGCCAAAAATGTAAAAACTTGTCATTTTGTTGGGTGTTCATTACCCAATGAAAGTGTGTAACCCGCAACCTCCCATACACACGGTTATGTACACCGTACTGCTGTTCCAGTACTTCTGTTCCATTGCTGTGTTATGTTGATTAGCCACTTACCTGTGTGTTTATACTGATGGGTGTCCAGGTACAACTTCCTGGTAAACGACTGGTTGCATGTTGCACACACAAAGGGCTTGTAGTTCATATGCATCTTTGTATGCTTCCTTAATGTATCCTTTAACCTGAAAGAGTTATACAATTCATTTTTCTGAGAACAAAAAAAAACTCCATATGAACTTTTTTTGACACCTCTTAAGCAGAAGACCATAATAGAAACCCTCAACAATTTCTTTTTAAATTGCTTTATGTTTTAAGGAATATATAAAATTTTGTCACAACAGTTTCAACTAAACATCAATAAATGACGTCAACTGTTCTTACTTTATATTCATCATTACTGTGGTAAGCACTAAAGGACATTTTCTACAGTTTTATATGAAAATAATCCTTTCATAGAATTTTCTAAAATTTTGATATGTTATTTAGAATTTTATTGTAAATTAAAAAATGAAAAGAAAAATGCAGGTGGACCTGTTAGTTTTTCCGTAAAATAACAGTTCCTATGGTAACCGTTTGGGGCAAACATGTCAAAATGTCCTTACCATCAAGGTAATAAAATAATTCTGGAAGGTTTATTAACACAAAAAACATGAATTCATACATTCAATACTTTATAATTCAATTTTCTTTTAAATTATTACAATTTGAACAATTTTTGTAATCCAAATGTTTTTTCAAATTTTTGTATTTGACAAAAAACAATGAAAATTAATATGTATATTATAAATAAATTAAGATATTTCAAAATTCCTTTCATAGAATTTTCTTATTTTTCAGTATATGAAGTAAAACTCAATCTTGAAATACAAAATGCAAAAAAAACATATATGTTGACGAGTTAGTTTTTCTGTAAAATAACAGTTTCGATGCTTACCGTATTTGGAAAACATTTATAAAAACAACTAAAATAACTTCAAATTCGAAAAAAAAAAAGCTTTGGGTTTAAGATGCATGAGAAATATATAATGTTTATAACCTTTTATTGTTTTATGGATAACATGATATTTTGAAAAAAATTGCATACAGTAAATTTTATCGGAAAAAAACCAACATTTATCCGACTACTATGCAAGTACCTCTTCAGTAACAGATTATTATCTCCCTTGGATGCGCAGATGAAGTGCGCAGAAAAGACTACCAAGAATGTCCTTAAGACCAGTCCAAAAATCATACATGAATGAGTTAACCAATGCAATATTTTAGTAATATTGTGGCAGTTGCTTTCCATACACATATCAATGCTCGTGATATTTTCTTTTCAGTTTGCACAATGTTCTTCCAACGCCAGTTAGTACTTTCCCATTTGCACATGATTAATCACAGATTTATTCAGAGATTCATTCATAATGTTGTGATGATTTCATTATACAGAACTAGTAAGTAACTGAGTGTTGGCTAAGAAAGAGTCGTTCAAACATAACACTTTCATTTAACCTCACTCATTAGGATTTACAGCAGACAGACTTTATAAATCTATGACTTTGCTAACACAGTCAGGTATCTTCCCGGTTTATTGGGTCAGATAGACCTAGCCCGGCCTTATCAGCAAACCAATGTTTGTCTGTAACTGTAAATGAGGTAACATGCTGAGATTGACCCTTTAAATGGTAACCTGATAGTTTCAGTGACTTATTGTGCTGACCCCAAGTCTTAGAGAAAACCTAAGCTGCTGCATCAATTTGTGAGTCAGAGGTTATGTGTGCGTCTTATATGATTTCTGAAAACACCATCATGGTTATATGAATTAATAATACTGAATATGGGTAGTACAACATATGTATGTGTTTAAGATTAAACACAAACGGATTGGTGCTTCAATAAGTGAAATGAGAGGACCCCTGAACCATCAACCCTCTCGTTAGATATATTAGTAAATGTTTGACAATGGTTTGAGAGATATCTATATATCAATTCATGTTACCATGTTGATGTTTTCAGAAATTCTTAAATCGGGGAAGATACTGGACTGCACAGAAACAAAAAGTTTTACCCGAAATCTTATCTTTATTCTCTGCTATCTTAACCCTTTCTCAAACAACAAATTTTGGACTATCCCAAATTGAAAGAGTTTGCAGCCTATATTTCAAAATGTGATGAAATTGGAAAATAATCTTCTGATAGGACAGAAAACATTGTCGGAAAAGGAAAAAATTCTTGTTACAAGCAATTTTTCCTTTTCCCACAATGTTTTCTTAAGTCGTCTGCAACAAAGTAGTCAAATGTCTTTATTGTTTGGGAAAGGGTTAATACATAACAAAATGCTATGATGAAACCACTCTGAAATGGATTGATCTTGAACAGTTGATTTTTTTAAGTGTTGCATTCTGAGGTTTTGTCTAGGAATAAGAACATTAAAAAGAAAGCTGCTTTGTAAATTGTGTAAACTGACCATCAACTCAAGCTAGAGCGATTCCTAGCTCTGGCCACACCATCTACAAAATTAGATATGGGCTATTAGGTCAGTCAGTCCAGCAGTTTCACAGCTACTCTGATAGACCATGGTAATGATAATAAACACTCAGTGCTGGCACAAATCTCCAGAAACCCAGAAATCCCGGGGAAGATGCTGGACTGAACAAACAATTCACCCATTTGTAAAAATGAATTCTACCAAACACTTTCAAGCCAATGTATTCATATTTAAATGTTTGAAATTTTGATCTTCTTTGTTACTTTCAATTTCAACCAGTCCTATTTCCCATATGTTATATACTTTGTTATCCGATTTTGCTCTTAGTTTGAACCATTAATGAATCCCCATAAAAGGCAATGGGTTAGCTAAATTACTTTAAGAACCACCTGTAAAACTGCTTATTTTTTGGACGCTAAAGAATGCCATAAAAAATCTATATAGCAATGTATTCATGAAATATAATGCCTTTAGAACTTTTCATTAAAACTGATATCAAAGCATCTGCTAGAAAAAGTAAGAGGAAAACATTGAGACAAAGGAAGAAATTGCAATTCACAAGTAATTCATTTGTCACGTGACCATATTTCGAAAAAAAAAAAAAAAAAGAAAAGCTTTTTACCCGTGTTGCTTTCTGTTGCTTTAAATATGGAGTAGTGAAAATACCCAAAAGGAATTAAAAAGTAAAAATATCAATACAACGGTTATAAAATCTTCTGGTAAATTATCAATATAGAAATTCATTAATTGTACATGTGGTGTTATTACCTGAACACTTTTCCACATCCCTCAATGTCACACTGATATGGCTTTATATGTGTATGAACAGTCTCATGTACTTGGAGTTTGAACTTGTTAGAGAAGCGTCGTTTACATTGGGGGCATTCAAACATATAAGCCTTTTCCTGAGAACTTGAATGTCTTGTTTTCATATGAGCCTTCAGTGCACATGCTGTTTTAAACATAAATGGACATGTTTCACACAGAAACTTTCTGATGTTCAGATGGACAGCATCACAGTGCTTTTTCCTGTTTCCAGTGGAAGTGAAACGTCTAGGACACCCCTCGAAAGTACATTTATATTTGTAATCTAATTTCGGTTTTTCCAAATTGTGCACGGCATTTGTGTGACGCTTTAGATTGGCCAAATTGGACAGAACTCTATTGCAAATGTTACAGGTTCTCTTTTCCTCTGATACCTCACATCTAGGTTTGATAGCAGATCCAAAATCAAGCTCATCAAAAGCAGACTGAGATACCTCCTTAAGAGCTTCATTCATAGGCTTGTTTTTATCAACACAACCAGTACTTGTCCTATGACGTCTCAAATTGGACTTTGTGGATAGTATTTTATTGCAAACAGGACACACATGGTAGTTACATTTTCCAAGAGACATTTCCATACCACTGTCTTCGCTAATTTCCTTCGTGTCATCAGGGCTACTGCCAGGTTTATCTTGAGCACTTTCCACAATAACTTCTTTTTCTCCATTTTTATGTGGCGGGGATTTTTCGTTCCTAGCTCTCTGTTTTCTCATTGTCTTGGCATGAATCAACTTTTTTCCAGACTTGCTCCTTTTCAATTTGCCTGTGCAATTTTTTTCCTCATATTTCTTTCTGTTATCATTACAGAGTACTTTCCTAAATTTGTAAGAACTTGATACTTTATCCTCTGGATTAGTCACACCCTTAGTTTTAATGTTTCTTTTGATATTGGCAGGTTTCTGTTTTCTTATGTGTGGCAACATCTCTGTTGCTACAGATTCCTCAGCAGGATCATCACTGATTGGTTCATTCTTTATAGCAGCTGTATTTGCTTCAATGGTCCCACTTTTATCTGGATTATCATTTGTTCCTAATGGCATGATATTTGTCTCCAAACCATTATCTTTATCAACTTTCATGTTAACCAATTTAAAATTTTCAGTTTTGTTTCTAGTTGTACCTAATATAACCTCTTCCATTGTGTAAACAGCTTCCGTTTTGATGCCTGTAAAAACAGAAAAAGTGTTTCATTGAACTTATATGTATCACCAAATTCTCTATCATTCAAAATGAACCAGGTTTGCAGATGACGAATTGATTTTGTATCATCTTCTTTTGAAAAGAGGAACAATTCTTGATTTGTAGGATTGAATTGTTGTAAATCATAAAGGGCTCAATAATATGTATCACTACACGCAATCTCAACTTTCATTTTGACAGAGTTGCAAATGTTACTGACCACATTTTGTAGTAAAGGGTTCATGTCTATTTTAAAGGTCAAAGTGGTGTTACTAGGAGAGTGAAAGAGAGAGGTCTATCAGTTTCTACTGCAGGAGGAAATAAGAACTTAATCCACAAGGACATTGATGCTGTTACGCGCTATGTTGCCTAGTGGTTAAATTATTTGGCTCCTTTTTGTGGATGGTTTTACTTTCAGGGCTGGCTAATAGCATGGTCTGTGTTGCCAGGTTGTCCAAAAGCCTTAACAGGCAAGTGAACTTTTACTCGACTTTACAATGTATAACTTTTGTATGGACAAGTGCAGAAAGAGATTTGGCATTTACGGACAAGTAAATCAAAACCAGATTACACCATTCCTGAATTGAAGAATGAATATTATTATGTCATATTATCTGCTCAGTAAGAACAAGGGACACAATTCTTGAATTGAATACATGTATTACTAACAGAGTAACCTTGGTATTAGAGTGGACTCCCTTGAAAGCTCCAGTCCAAACCTCATATTGACGATGTTAAGGGTCCATAAAACTTAAAAGTGCATGAGGTACCTGTCAAACTCATTTCTTAATATTTAAAGCCATACTTACGCTCATTTACACTAAAATTGTGAAAGTTCTAGAATAATTGAAAATAACAGTATCTTAAAAGAACTTTAAATTCAATTTTACAGAAGAATCAAGCCTGTAACATGTTCACATGATGCTTTTAAAAGATCAAATACTATAAAAATTGTTTATAATCAGCGATAAAACAAGGTCAGCCGAGAAATGTTCGGAACCAATTTAACCCAAAACAAATGTCCATTTTGAATGATCATGTTGTTAATATTGGATAAATTACAGTATTTTTATGTATTTCACATGATTTTTGTTACTAGGTGATCGCCATTCATCAATACGAACGATCCTTGGGTTTTAAGATGTGACTGGAATGGAAACAATGAAGTTAAATTAGTGGGCACCAAATTGTTGAAAATAGCACTTTGAAAAATAGAGAATAAATAGTGCAGGCGTTATATTGTCATGATCCTGTGGTTTTTCGATATGTTTCAACATATTCTATCATAATTTATAACTCATATAACCTAGTTTTGCAGTTTTTCTGAGCACAAGTATGCTTTTAAACTTTGTTCACCAAAATATTACCCAACATGTTAAAGAAACATAATGAAAATGTGATGCAAGCAAATATTACCGATACTTTAAATTTGCAAACAAAAGATTCATAACTTACCTTATCACAAGCACCTCAGGTTCATTGCCAATCAAACCACACTATCTCACACTTATCTGTAAAAATAACAATTTATACATGTAGTTACTAGTTTGACTTGAGGAATGAAATCTTAAGAGTTATAAAACATATTTCATTGTAATAAAATAGTAATAGCCCTTTCCCCATCTTCAATATGATTTCATTGCCCTAGGACTATAATTATGCATATACTATGCAAGTAGTGCCATAAAAATGTATGGTGGGTAAGAAATTAAAACATCTACACATGTCAATATATTAAATACCATGGTTTTTGGGTGCTTTTATTGGTCAAACACATGAACTGAAATACACTATCATATCATACAGATTATGTATGCCTGTATAGTGTTAAACACTGTTATGTCAACAGTATTTCAATACTATTGCACATCACATCAACAAAAAAAATCTAAATCAGAAAGAAGAATCCTCTTCATTTACACCCATATCATTCAAAACGAGCAGCATTTCATAATTGGACAACTCATTTCGATAATTATACAGTCTAAATTGTGTTGAGCAACCACCATTTTAAGCAGCCAACCTGCCTTAAACAACCACTACAGAAAGTCCCATTTTTAGATTTATAGTGTACATAAATTTGTGTTAAACAGCCAACCTGTCTTAAACAGCCAATTTACTCTGTCCCATAAGCTGGCCTCTTAACACAAGTTTGACTGTATTTCAGTGTATCCATCCCTACTAAGGCTGGGACGGGTATCCGAGTACCCGGGTACAGGCCACTGCCCGGGTAGCATATCACTACCTGTTATCGGACGTTATTTTTACCTGAGTAAAATGTTAATGTAATAATAAGCACTTGTTGAAGAGTGAATCAGAAGATTTTAAATCCAAAACTAGCAATCATTTATTCCCAACATGTCTCAAATTTCTGAACATGTCCAAATATGTCACACACAAACTAGTATACTCTCCAACTTGAATACTGCTCATCAGCTATCGAAACCATCAACAATCCATTTTGTTCCAATAGACACGGCCTTTTTACATTTGAACGATAATCTAAGGGAGAACAATATCTGCACCAGTACCCGGGGAGTAAATTCCTTCCCGTCCCAGCTCTAATCCCTACCTATAAGTTATAACATTTATAAATTAGCATGTTTTTCGAAAGAAATCTCCAAAGCAGTTTTATGTTTTCATCCTTTTTTAAAGTTTGATCCTCTTCCTTCATATAAAAGTGTGATACTGTGTTTCGCAAATTGTTGGCTAAATCTCATATGGTTTCTCTCTTAACTCCACATTGTTCTATCTTATCAATAAGTTAAAAATAGTGTGTCAGTATCCTTATGACGTCTTCAAATGAAAAAGCAAAACAAAATAACACAGCAGTTTAATAGTAAAAAAACAAACACATTCAAAGTTCAACGCACTCTGACAGCCATGTTTTTCAAGATCAAAATTCTTTGAACAGTCTTTTAAAAGGGGCCCTCAAAGAATTTTCGAATATTTATATGAAGTTTTTTTGAGATCTGAAAAATGGTTTGTGCTCACTGAAATATGAAAAACCTATAAAGGGTTTTTAAAATAGTTTAACGGCAAATGATGACATTATTTGGTGGTTTTAAGTTTATTTCATATATATACCAGTGAGTATTCTGGAGTAAATACAAATGATGAAATCGGACAAGACCGGAAAAAAATCCATATTACACTCAAAAATCTGTATTACACTGCAGTGTTTCAGGCTTTCATTTTTTAGATATGTCGCAATCTGAACACATTGGGTTAATCTAATGAAAACACCTCTGAAATAATAGGGATGATGCCATATTGCTCCCCGCGGAATGACGTCACTTCACTTTCGTTTTCAAAAATAGATCTTAAATGTGAAATCTAAAATGTTGTTTAATTTGATTAAGGAAACAACTATATATGTCACAACTTATAATTTCGTCATTTTGTATGAGTTACCGTTAAAAAATGATTTAAAAGGATGTCCAACACTTCCATTCACATTGAACTACTTAATGTGAACGCTTAGAAAAGGTGTTATACGCCTGGGCTGATTTACCAAAAAAATTGTAACCCTACACTTAAATATCCGAGGTGTCAATCTGAACATATCGGGTTTATCCAATGAAAACACCTCTGAAATAATAGGGATGACGCCATATAGGTTCTCACGGAATGACATCAATTCACTTTCGTTTTAAAAAAATAGATCTTAAATGTGAAATCTAAAAAGTCGTTCAATTTGATCAAGGAAACAACTTTATATGTCATAACTTATCATTTCACCATTTCGTATTAGTTACCAATAAAACATGATTTAATAGGTTGTCCAACGTGTCCAAATACATTGAACTACTTAATGTGGACCCTGTTGAAATGTGTAATATGCCAGGGCCGATTTACCCGAAAAATTGTAACCCTTCACTTATATCCGAGGTGTACAGTCTAACTTGTGTTAAGCAGCCACCCTTTTAAGCAGCCAATCTGCCTTAAACAACCACTACAGAAAGTCCCATTATTAGATTGATAGTGTAAATCAATTTGTGTTAAGCAGCCAACCTGTCTTAAACAGCCAATTAACTATGTTCCATAGGCTGGCCTCTTAACACAACTTTGACTGTATTTCACAGCTCATTGTAATACCCGAGTAGTTCTGATTGCCAAGGTGTATTTCATAGCACACAGAAATACCCAAGTTCTTCCGATTGGATATGTCGTAATCTTCAAGCCACGCCCTAAAAGAACTACTTTTATTAGTACTCGATTATTGTTTGCAGTGATATAGTAAAGAAAGGCAGGAAACCAATAGGTCAAGGACAAATTGTACTTTAATGAAAATAATGCAGACCTGAATAAATCACTTACACACGTCCATACATACAACAATTATACGATTGATCAAGTTGAGAAGAACAAACAATCCCTACCAGAGTAAAGTTCCCGCTAGGCTCCCACATTTTTAAAGAGAGAAACGAACCATAACTCTGCAGGAGATTGAACAACAAAATATGTCATCAATGATGTATCATGACAAAAAGCCACCCATTTCAGTAACAAGGATAACATGTTCTATATTCAGCGACGGGAACCTCAATGTAAGAAATAATATGGATGGATAAAACTTTAAAAAAGATCACAATTTGGGGTGTATTTATCCTTTCTTTTCACATTAAATGAACAATGACTTTGTGTTTACAGTTTTACACATAACCATTCAGAATTATATCGTTCAAACAGCGACCATGTTCGTGTATTAGAATTGTTAAACACTGCTACTTCAGTAAACATCCTACGTACATGTATTAAAAGGTTTAAGCCATGCTTGCGTTCATTTTCACTTAAATTACAAGTGAAAGTTCTAGAATAATTGAAAATTAACTAAAAAGTACTTTAAATTCACTTTTATGGAAGATTTGAGACTGTACGACGTCCACATGATCCTTTTAAAAGAGTGAATACTACAAGGTTTGTTTACAATAAGCCATAAAACAAGGTCAGCTGAGAAACGTTGGAAACCAATAAACCCCAAGAAATTCTCCATTTTGAATGTTCAAGATGTTAATATTGGATAAATTACAGTATTTTTTATGTGTTTCACATGATATTTCTAACCAGTTGATCGTCACTCACTAATCCGAGCCCTCCTTGCTATTCTAGATGTTACTAAAATGTAAACAATGAAGATAAATTGGTGGGCACCAAATTTATGAAAATAGCACTTCGAAAAATAGATAATAAAAAGTGCAGGCCTTATATTGGCATGATCCTATGGTTTTTTCGCCATGTTTCAACATATTCTATCATAATTTATAACTCATATTACCCAGTTTTGCAGTTTTTCTGAGCGCTAGTGTGCTTTTAAGTTCTCAATTTTGTCAATATGTATTAGTTTCAGTCGCAGGTCCTTTCCCATCGACACATATCGGTCTGCTGGCAAACCATGACAATTTATCATGATTGTATCTGTTTTTAACGTACACTGGACAGATATTGCAAAATGTAAGATTAATATCATTAACTGTCCATTCACCAAGTTGTCAACAACACTGCTTTTTTTTATGGTAGTTCAGACACTGTTTTTCATCGAAACAGAAGAGACACATAACAATCCTCACAGTTATAAAATCTTCCAGAGATTACTTTCATGTGAAAGGTCCTGTTACAAAATCCAATTTTATGCATTTGTCACTCTTTCATGCACATCTTAATGTATAGTAAATGGGTACAGAAAAATCGAAGGGGGGATAAATTCAATAAAGGCGGCTGATCTATTTGGAAATTGATATCATCATATGTCGTACTTGTTTTACATCGATTGTGAAGGAAGCGGAAAGCTTGTTCAAGCCACTCTTGGTGACAGCTTCCTGGATACTAAACCAGTAATCGCGCCGGTTTGTGGGTTAGCCCCGGAAATTTTCACCCGCCTAACGGGGATTCGAACCCGGGACCTTCAGTTCAAGAGCCGACGCTCTACCCCTGCACCAATGGTCGTATGGGCGGAGCTAAATTATGTCAAAGAGTACTCTAGAATATTCATTCACAATTCATAAATCAAATCATTTTAACAAGTTTATTAGAAATTTCATTGTTTTTATTGTTTTAAACAACAAATGTAGTTAAAAAAGATAATGGTTTTCATTCACTTAGGGATTTCATGAAATCGTGAAAGATGGTCGTCAGGGATTTCACAAAATACCTGAAAATAATTTCAAACTTATTTTTAACTTTTTTTGTTTCAAACTATTTTGCCTATGAAGAAATTGTTAATGGAATTAAAGATAAGAACAAGAGAAAATTGATGCAAGCCTCAAAGTCGCCCGCAAAAATTATTTTGATTTTTCTTCCTAAACAAAACATCCAACAAAACATGAAAAGAATAGAATAGAAATTTATTTACTATACGTACAAACCTATCTAGTCATTCAAACCCATTAGAAAGAGCCTGATACTCGGCTAATGAAAACAATTGCACATGACATTATGAAACCAGTAACTTTAAAGACATTGTAACAAAACAAGATATGGCTTTTAATACTTATCTTTACCATTTATCAATATGGCTTCTTCCAAACTTCACAATATTAATTTTGTGCAGGTGTTTTCAATTTGGAAAACTATCTAATTTCAATATGATCAAATGTGTTAAGAAATATGCAACAGAAGAATTTAACCAGCAAACCCATATAGAAACTGAGTCTTTCTAAACTTTTATGAAAGTTGTCTGTAATTGTTTTCATTGTTTGCCAACACAACATATGTATTGGAAACTGCTTGTTTAAAGATATTGAATTTGGAAGTCAGATGTCAAACGAACACGCGATAATACACTTGCAGCAGAAGCTAGAATCTATTGAGGAGGCAAAAGAAAAATTGTTCAATATAAACAATTCCTGTATATTATTTGTCATACTTTGTAATTGGTGTCAGTTTATGCTTACAAATTGAATAATTAAATTATCATATGCAAAAAAATCTTAAACAATGAAAATGTTCATGGAAGCTGCCCTGTTAATCATTTTCTTTAAATGACTACCAACTATCATTAAACTGATAGACCCGAAACTTGTCATTTTTATGACGGTTTGGGAAATCATTGTGACGGAATGAGAAATTCGTTACAACGAAGCAGTTGTTGATGCTATCGCGCCAAGTGTCCTAAAATTAAATGTACGGTACGAACGTAATATGGGACGAATCGCATAGAAAAAGATCGAAGTGTTTTAGTGATTATCTTTTTGCTTTTAACAATATAACAATAAAAGCATCTGTATAAATACTTCCTGATTGTGAAATGTTACTTTACCGAAAGAAAGTAGGTGTTTTAAAGGATAGAATGTCGATAATTCTGCCTAAAGGCTGAAACCCGCTTTTTCATCGGCACTAAGACCGTAACACCTATCGTTTTCTTTGTTATTTTCGTCGATCAAAATGGAATTTATAGGCGATGGACTAAAGACTAAATCGCTGCATATATTATTATCATTTAATTATAAACAACTATATACAATCAATGCTTAAGCGGTTAAAAGAAATGTTTGAGGGAATAAACAGGGTAGGTCTTTTAACAAACGCGATTTGACAGTTGAGATGATACGAGCACCTGCAGACGCTTTTCATTGGTTAGATTGTTTGACTGCTACCTCATAGATTACGTTATAAAATATAGGGTTTTAGAATATCATTCATAGAGCAAGTCTAAAATACCTCGTCAGACGAGTTTACACATTGGACTGGCACTCTGTAACATATTATTGATAAAGAATACCGATTTTTAGGCTAACTAAACGAGATACAGGCTGTAAAATGGACCTGTTATTGTTAGAAATAGATCTTATTTTACACTAATTCTCTTAATAAAACCTTTTAAGAACACAAAATCAAACTTAAAACATTTTTTGAAACAATGAAAAAAGTAGGAAAGGTATAGAAGTAATAAGATAAAAGCCTCTGTTATGATTTTTTTTCAAAATAATGGAAACAAAATTCAATATAGGCCTTTTCAGAAACGTGGTTTGTCTCCCTTTGAAAAATCGGGCCACATTCGGAATACCTCCACTTCCGGGTATTAATTTCGAAAGAAGAATGTGGGCAAAGGCAAAGAAAACGATCGCAATCGATCGTATTTTGAAATTTATAAGCTTTATTACCCAAATTAAAGATTTACATACGAAAACATCAACAGAATGATTTGTTGTTGGCTGTTGCAAAGCCTCGTTATAAAAGGAAATTAGATTAAATTGAATGTAATGAGACCCGAATAGCGCACCGCAGTTCAGTTAAAACATGACATTCTGTGTGGAAAAAAAAAGGCAAATAAGTTTATGTTTTTGTCTGAATTAAATGCTTTGACAGATCAAAAATGTGTTAATCGGCTGGTTGATGGAAGGAAAGAATGAATGAAACACATATTTCTAGAATGTTTATACAAATTTGCATTAAATTCGATTTACGGATTTTAAATAAGATAGAACAATATCAGCACTTTTGTCAATAATGTGTAGAGGTTATGTTTCTCCAATAAGTATATACTTTTTTCTTAAAATTGAAATTTGTCGTATAAATAAAGTACCTTAAATAGAGAATTAGTTGTTATATGAGGTTCTCTGTCAGCCTACCTTTGATGATATATCGTATCCAAATATTACGGGCTATGAAAACAGTCCCAGTCCATTTTTTCCACCTGTTGAAACTACATCCAAATAACGCTTACTAAATAACGAGGGACACAGGATTGTGGAGATCTTTCAAATTCTTAAAGGACCTCAGATTGCCGATGGTTAATTACTCTACCTCTCGATCAGCTAAACAATAAAGGGTGTGACTAGAACATATGGTGCAAACGTGGCAGATTGGTGTTAATTTGCATCAAGACTCTTAATCCCTGTGATAGCCAAAGTTTGTTAATTGACCCTTTGAATGTAATTAAGAAGGAAAACTGGCAACAATCCATTGAATTGAAAAGAGATTACAAATGTGTAGATTATCATTTTAATGATATATAATTACAAAACAAACTCAAACAAAAACACAATCGTTCTTGTTAAACAACAATTATAAGAGACATTTAATCATAA
The DNA here is from genome assembly GCA_947846245.1 of Cerastoderma edule. Classification (NCBI taxonomy): domain Eukaryota; kingdom Metazoa; phylum Mollusca; class Bivalvia; order Cardiida; family Cardiidae; genus Cerastoderma; species Cerastoderma edule. The sequence goes on along the minus strand of OX401409.1, from coordinate 9,034,156 downwards.
GATTACTACGCAATTAATTAAAGTTCAAAGTAAGAGAAACAATATTTTCTAGCAAATCTTTGAACTATTTATCAATATAATTACAAGGCAAAAAGTCGTCAACAAAGATAGTGAAATGTTACAAATAAACCCTTATTGCCGAAGCTGACTCTTATGTCTGTTTAAAAGTTTACTTCAAAGACCAGGGGTGGTCCAAAGGTTTTTTTTTTCGTTGCTTAAAAGAAGCCTCATTTTACATAATGTAATTCTGTATTACATCGCATGAACCACAAAGTCATAACTATTTGGGGTAAAACAGAACAAAATAAACATACATGTCTGTAGATCAAGATAAACGGGTTCAACAAATATGAAACATAGTAAATAGGCAAATGAATTTTCTACATAAGGACTTCCCATTTAGTCTACATCCCATAAAGGTTTCAATTCCCACGTTGTCTACAGATTAAACTGCCAAAAGATCTACAGTTTAAAGAAATATTTTCATTTCATTTTTAATTGATTAAAATATCTTTAAAGGATTTAGATAATTCTGAATCTGCATAATTTGTTAGAAGCATATTACGAGAAATAGTGTAGACCAACATAAGAAAAATCTCAGTTTAGTTTTAGAGTCATAATCGATTTTTGCATTTTATTGTCTTTTTCTTATCTGGATCTACACTTTATACATATTTTTCTTTCCCACCAACTCTCCATAGAAAAAGTGATTATAGGTTGGATTGATTTTCTACTCAATTAGTGTCAAAAACAACCCAATTTTCACGTGTAGGTGAGATGGAACTTCTGTCTGAAATGGTGTGAAAATTGGTAAAATAGACTGTAGACAAAATGGGAATAAACCTTGCACATAACAAAACGACCTTACAATCAGTAACATAGGGAATTCACCTAATAAAGGGTTGATGCGTATTTGGTCGAATAAAGAGGGTATAAAAAAAGATCGTATATGTTATTTCCTACGTTATGCAGTTGACCAATAAAAGAAGCAATAAAACCCTCGACGTGAAAGATATGCATCTTTTGAAGCTTGCCGAAATACACAGGCGCGCATCACATCATGTTTCGTTGACACATAGTTGTGTATTTTATGGCTTCCAGGCATGCCATTGGTTGCTATATAATGACGGAATCATATTTTGATTGGCGTTGCAAAGTCAGATTAGGATAAATCGTTCTGCTTGAAGGGTCTTGGAAACAGTAATTCTAAGTAGAGTGAATGGTATGGACATGTTTTAAATCAGAGGAATCTAACGTTGACTCGGTAGGTGTAATTATTGTTAAAGACCGATCATTAAAAACGAATAAAATCAATTCCATATTCTCTTTTGAATTAACTTTTATTTGTCACTCTTATTGGACAAAATTTGATGGAATGTCCCATAAATAAGTGGAACATTTATTAAGTAGGTTCGATCAGCTTGCATCATATTATCCGTTCTTTGTGTTTGCATTTACATGGTACAATATCATTTGAAAATGTTAGATTGCGAAATGGATTTTAAATAATGTTATCATAAGTTAAGGCAATAATCAAACAGATCTACATAATCGTATTCTATACTTTAATTAATGTTTTAGCAGAGGATCGACTCTTCTCACTGAAAATGAATCGCAACGTTGTACCCGCGTTGATATACAGTGTTTTATCTCGGGAAACGGGGTAAATTGTCCGCTAGAGAGTAAACACAAAGTAAGGATATACTTTGATATTTCCCCTCCTGAATCTTTCCAATGTAGTTTTTACAAACACGACTTTCGACGGCATTGTTAAAATACCCGCAGCAGTTTATCTATGTTTCTCAATGTCAGCTGTTATAATTTAATACCCGGAAGTCTTAAACCGGAAGCTACCGAAAATTTCGTATCTCCGATTAAGAGTATTCAAGAAAAGATAACAACAGTTTCTGAAAAGGCCTATAGCATCCCTTTCCCCATATGCACTAACCAAAAGCTTCTACAAATATGATCGCCGCCTTCTGGCGGGCGATCAATAACAATAAGTAAATATAAACATTTTAATATTTTTAGATATTTTTTTCACAAACAAATGACTATTATCCGTGGCTTTATAAGTCAAAGTTATTTAAAACAAAAATGAATCAAATTATACAAAGTTTGCTTATAAAACATGATCAGTGCAAAAATGAATTAAAAGAATACTAATTGTATTTTATTATAGAAATGTTCAGTACAAAAATGATTTAAATTAAAACTAATTGTATGCTTAAAGAAATATTCAGTTCAAAATGAATTAAGGGAATACATTTTGTATTCTTATAAAACGTGTTCAGTGCAAAACCAGTGTAAGTGCCTAGTGAAACACACAGGCTCTTAGATGTGATTTTCTCGAGTTAACATTTGTCGGGTCAATGCAATAACTTGACAGGTAAATCTCCCCTGCTTATAACCAACCCCCTGTCATATCTCCCATACAGTATAAATACTAACCCTTTTATACAGTAAAGTTATCATTTACTTTATACAGTAAAGTTATCATTTACTGTCGTCTGCTGTAAATACACGAAATAGGAGGAGAGGGGTATCAATGAATTCAGCCACTTTAAGTTGCTTATGTATAACACCAATATAATTTCATATTAGGTAAATTAAATAATTATTGTAATAAACTAAAATAAATTAAAGGGCTTGGTGCAAAACTATTGTAAATCCTTCACAACGAAAATAAAATCCCTTAAGCTGCATTTCCTGTTTCTTTTGTATGAATCCTTTACTTCAATTTTGACAAATCTCAAATCATTATTTTCAATAATTTTTATTTTAATAAACTCATATATTTAAGATAATTTACTGTTTAAAGTTGACCACATGTTTTACTTAAGAAAAAGAAAAAAAATTATACTTGGCTTTCAAAATTTAAATAAATAAGTAAATCAGTAAAGTATACTCTCCCAGTCTGGATATTGGGGGCCTCCAGCTCCTACGCCTATGCATCAGAAAATACAAAGCACTCTTCACGTCAAATAATTTTGACTAACATATGGTGCGTATACCTATTACCGACGTATTTGTATTACCGGCAATTGCATAAATTGCCAGATTTCTGGCGCATGCACCCTCTGATCTAATAACTTCCGCTGTGATTAGTTTGTTGTTTTCACGGACCGTTGCACAATGTCTTTTTAACAGATAAATAACAGTATTACAAACTATTTATGATAAAGGCAGAGAAATGCTAATTTTCGAGGTAGATTTCTATATCTGATTATAATTTTGATTCATGTATAGGAACTCAATAAACAAATTTGCAAAGAAATGTTCCAAATGACATGGCAGACAGCTCTTGTTTACGAATTGACCTCTGACCTTTTTTCCAGATGCATAAACATGGTGAATTTATACAATCATCGGTAATTGGGAGTTTCTGTTCCTTTTTTTAGCTTCAATATTGCAAACTTAAAATTCAATTTTAACGGTAACAACAAGTTTATTTTACTTCTTAATGATAGTGATTAACACATATATGAATGAATATTCATATTTACCTTGAAATGTTTAAATATATAGGGTTGGGATTAAAATACTCGAAATTTGCTTCTTAGGTCAACGGTACAGTCAACTCGACAGTTTCGGATCATCGACAGTTCCGGATCATCTTATGTTTGTTGTCAAATTTCTATGAATGCGAAGAAACTCTGGCCTTAAAAACTTAACAGTCATTTAGCATATTCATTTAGCTCTTGACAAAACCAAGATGACATTTCCACTTCTGGTAAAGCGATCACAATCAATTTGGACCGGTTAATTAAGACCGAGACAAGTCACCGGAAGTTGACCTAATTTCACCCATATTTTTTTTCGGCGATTTAGACGCTCATTTAAAAAGATAATGTGCACTAAACATTGACATCATTTGTAAGAAAAATTATAATAGAATGTATTTATGCAAAATTTTCACGCTAAAACGGGTCTGGGATTGTATAATTGCATGATGAATGAAGGCAGGTAAACTCGACAGTTTCGGATCACCTCTTTGATTTATAGGGGTCGTCTCAACTTTACTTCCGGTCATTCTCGTACGCTCTTTAAAGTAAAAAGTATAATAATTCTTTAAAGGGAAATCGCACAAGGCATGTGTTTGATGAAAATAAAGTATTAATTGATGATATTATTTTCTGTTCTTATTGTCTCTTTGTGAAGTTAACCCTTTTTACAATAAATGATATGACAATTAACGTGATTCGGAACTGTCACATTTGATCCGAAACTGTCGCGATGACCCCGATCTTGTTTTCTTCAAAAACTGAAAAATGGTAAATAAAAGCGGTAAATCATTGGTATGAATAAACAGAGGAAGAATTTTCCATTAAATTCATATGTTGATTTCTACAGTCAATTGGTTAATACAAGAAAAAACGACCTTTTATCTATTAGTGATCCGGAACTGTCGAGTTGACTGTATTTGGTATACCCAGTATACAAGTAGCAACAGGCAACGGGCGACCAAAAAAGCTTTAGTGATATTTTCTAATAATCTGTCAATTATTGTCATAATACCGCATTAAAATTCCGTACCACGGTATCGGCGAGGACCCTTCTACACTTAAATAGTATTGTTGTGTAAAACGTTGTCCGGATACAGGGGCCAACTGAATATATATGCTTTTTGTCAAACAATGCCGTTGAACCTACTAATTGAGTCACCTTTAACAAGCTACCATTAACAACCACAACGTTTGCAGTAAAAAGGGGATTTCGCTTTAAAACATACCTATCAGTCCATTGAACCTTTCCGATCCGATTTAATAACGAAAATGGTACATACTTTTAGGATTTTAACATTTGGGTCCCTAACATTTCTAATATTAAAATGGCCGACATTTAATCAAAGGGAAGCAACTTTTGAAATTAAGCAAGCCTGGTGTCCTGGCAAGTGCGTATCATTAGACCTTGAGCCAGAAATGGCCCTGCTCCCCCAATCACCCCACCAAGTATACTTTAATCATGACCCCTGTACCTATAATGTTCATGTTCTATGGGCTTATCAGTTATATAGTAGTATGTAAGAAAATATTTAATAATCTTCGGACGTCCATAATCTTCTTCTTTGGAGCCATATTGCCTAGAGCTTTGACGTTTGGTGTGTAGCATCATCTATTGGTCCTCTACCAAGTTTATTTAAATCATGACCCCCTGATCTAACATGGCCCTGTCCTAACTGCATATATCAGTTAAACATTGCAGTAAATAAGAAAATATTCAAAAATCATCATCTCTCTTATTGTTCTCTATCAACATTGATCAAATTATGACACTTTGGCATAAAATGGCTCCCCACCCCGCCCCAGGGACATATCAATTTAACGTAAATTTATATAAGAAAATCTTTAAAAGTCTTCTCCTCTGCAGTCAATTAGCCTTGATTTTATATTTAGTATTAGTGTAGTATGTGTAGTGTATAGGGTTAAACTGATACAGCGTATCAGGTTACCAGCCGACGCTCTAATAGGCTGATAGCCTACCTCTGGGAGCTCGGGATAGTTAGTGATAGTCCACTGTAGAATATAGACGTATAATAAATATAGTTTATAGCAACTGACTTTGTCTCCTTTATGTAACATAAGACACCACAGTATGCTGTTGTGGTCTTCCACTAAGTTTGTTCAAATGACAGCCAGGCTAAAAACTGCCCTAAAGGAAATGTTTAAAAATCTTCAATATGTTATTCATTCATGACCCATTGTCCCACCCAATCTTAATAATAATGAGTTATCAAAACTAGTTTAATGCAAGTGCCCAGATAAATAAGTTTCGTTTGTGTATTACAAAATATTTTGACCATTTAAACAGGGTTGACAAACAATTACATGGCTTGGAAAAGCACTTTCCTGAAATTTCGCAATCACCCTCCATCATTATCTATGACTGTGGGATAATTATGAAGTTTCTTTTATCCTCTATCCAGGCCAATATCACCAAAAGGCGAAATAATTTCAAGCAAAGAACCAGAAAGGCTTTTAATCCCTAGGTGTCATGACTTGAACAATAGTGATAGAGGACAACAAGAAAGATGAATATTTATAAAGTTTTTCTTATATACTGCTATGTAAAACTGATATGCAGCTACGTGTCGGGTGGGCCATGCTAGGCCAGGGGGTCATGATTTAAATAAACGTGGTAGAGGAGCAGTAGATGATGCTACATATCAAATATCGAAGCTCTAGGTTTGATGGCTTCAGAGTAATTTATGAAAAAATGAATGAATGAACGAACGAACGAACGAACGAACGAACGAACGAACGAACGAACGAACGAATGAATGAATGGTGTTTTAAGGCGCATCGACAGGTAAGGTCATTTAGAGCGCATAATGATGATGTTGATAAATAAATATTGAGTTATTTACAAGTTAAAATGAATTCGTAAATAATGAATAGGCCTATCATATAGTTCATATAGTTTTTGAGCCAGATGTGAACATTGTTCACATAATCCTGAGGATTCTGTAGGCCCTTAGTTATGTTTTACCTTCTTAGGTTATTTTAGTTATTCACAGATATGAGTACATTAAGTACTTTATGGTAGACTTATTACTTATTACAATGATGCATTCGGGATTATGAGTTTTCAACGATAGGGCATCCCCTACACAGCCTGAAACCCAATATCCATTTTCCAACCAGTATAGGCCTACTTAATATTATATTTTTATGTTTGATATTACTAAATTTGAGTTCATATAGTTCTATTCGTACTAATTTTATCATTCTTTTCTTCCTTAATGCTTTGAGGAAGTAGGGCTCTATGACGATAGGGCTGCCCCTACACAGTCCCAGAGCCCTACATCCAGTTAGTATTAAATCATTTAGTACAAGTTTATCACACACTAGGACAGATGAACGATAGGGCATCCCCTACTCAGTCCAGGCCCATATGTCATGAATGTTATATTGTAGTTGTTTTAGTACACATAAGAGAACTCTATGCTTTCACTTAAAGGACTGTCAAACATGCTGTTGAATGTGTTACAAATTACTTTAACATTTATTAATCTTATTATTCAACATTTTTCCCCTGTTTTTGATGTTTATATGTTGCAGGGTGATAATAATACAATAATAGTTTCTAATAATTGTTGATTGCTTTTCTTACTTTAAACATTCTGGTTCGAATTTTGTGGAGCCTCCTATATTTAGCCCGTTTAGGCCTTGTTTAAATACATTTAATGAGGTTGCATTCACAAGTTTATCAGGTTTCAATTGGTTCCAATAGTCAACTACCCTTTGGGAAAAGGATGCTCTTCTCAGTTCTGTCCTACATCTTTGTTTGTTGATTTTTAAAGAATGCCCCCTAGTTATACTTTGATTTTGACCTACTCCTGGGAAAAAATAATTCTTTTCTACTTGATCGAGTCCATGGATAATTTTAAACGTTTGAATAAGGTCAGCACGGAGTCTTCGGTATTCGAAGCTAGGTATTCCCAATTCTGTCAACCTCTCCCCTTATCTCAGTTCCTTTAGTCCATTTACCATGCGGGTTGCCCTCCTTTGCACGTTTTCGACTGCCGCTTGGTCCAATTTATACCTTGGTGACCAAAATGAGGACGAGTACTCAAGATGAGGCATAACAAGTGCTGTGTATAATTTCAGAAACATTTCTTTGTCTAGTCTAGATACTGGAAGCACTTAGCAATTAAACCTAATTTTTTATTTGCTTTTTTCACCTTACTGTTAACATGTTCTCTAAATGTTAATTTTCTATCTAATGTGACACCTATGTCTTTTTTCTGTGGTAACAATTTTTATTTCGTCTATTTCTCCATTTTCTTTTTTAGATAATACTGAGTATTTTCTTCCTTCATACCTAAAGTTAAAGATTTACATTTTTTGTGTTAAATACTAACTGCCATTTCTTTGCCCGTTCACATGCACTAAAAATTTGATCTTGTAGAAATAATGAGTCTTCATCCCTGTTTGTTCCTATATTATGAAAGAGTTTTGCTTCATCAGTAAAATGTTTTGCAAGACAATTCACAGCCCCTGGTAGGTCGTTCAGGTAAAGAAGAAAGAGTGCCGGCCCAAGAACGCTTCCCTGTGGAACTCCGGATTTTACTTCCATGGCCATTGAACTTTGTCCATTTACAACAACCTTTTGAGTCCTAGAATGTAGGAAGTCTTTTAACCAAAACAAGAATGAATACCTACACGGACCAGGACCCCATGCTGAAATAATTATCACAAGGAATGATAATTATAACAATTAACAGGTACTATTTCTCTTTTATGTTTTGGTGCTCTAACACATTTTAGAATTGAGTTTGAGCTGAGCCAAATATCCCAAGAGATAGAGAAATAAAACGCAAAGAATGTATCTCCGACCAGCATGTACAGGTTATACAAGCTGGTACAAAACAACACCTCCCTTTGTATCTCCGACCAGTATGTACATGTTATACAAGCTGGTACAAAACAACACCTCCCTTTGTATCTACGACCAGTATTTACAGGTTATACAAGCTGGTACAAAACAACACCTCCCTATTTATCTCCGACCAGTATGTACATGTTATACAAGCTGGCACAAAACAACACTTCCCTATGTATCTCCGACCATTATGTACAGGTTATACAAGCTGGTACAAAATAACACCTCCCTATGTATCTCCGACCATTATGTACAGGTTATACAAGCTGGTACAAAATAACACCTCCCTATGTATCTCCGACCATTATGTACAGGTTATACAAGCTAGTACAAAACAACACCTTCCTATGTATCTCCGACCATTATGTACAGGTTTAACAAGCTGGTACAAAACAACATCTCCCTATGTATCTCCGACCATTATGTAGAGGTTATACAAGTTGGTACAAAACAACACCTCCCTATGTATCTCCGACCATTATGTAGAGGTTATACAAGTTGGTACAAAACAACACCTCCCTATGTATCTCCGACCATTATGTAGAGGTTATACAAGTTGGTACAAAACAACACCTCCCTATGTATCTCCGACCATTATGTAGAGGTTATACAAGCTGGTACAAAACAACACCTCCCTATGTATCTCCGACCATTATGTAGAGGTTATACAAGTTGGTACAAAACAACACCTCCCTATGTATCTCCGACCATTATGTAGAGGTTATACAAGTTGGTACAAAACAACACCTCCCTATGTATCTCCGACCGGTGTGTACAGGTTATACAAGCTGGTACAAAACAACACCTCCCTATGTATCTCCGACCGGTGTGTACAGGTTATACAAACTGGTACAAAACAACACCTCCCTATGTATCTCCGACCAGTATGTACAGGTTATACAAGCTGGTACAAAACAACACCTCCCTATGTATCTCCGACCGGTATGTACAGGTTATACAAGCTGGTACAAAACAACACCTCCCTTTGTATCTACGACCAGTATGTACAGGTTATACAAGCTGGTAGAAAACAACACCTCCCTATGTATCTCCGACCATTATGTACAGGTTATACAAGCTGGTACAAAACAACACCTCCCTATGTATCGCTGACCAGCATGTACAAGTTATACAAGCTTGTATTAAACAACACCTCCCTATGTATCTCCGACCGGTATGTACAGCTTAAACAAGCTTGTACAAAACAACACCTCCCTATGTATCTTCGGCCAGTATGTACAGGTTATACAAGCTGGTACAAAACAACACCTCCATATGTATCTTCGACCGATATGTACAGCTCAAACAAGTTTGTACAAAAAAACACCTCCCTATGTATCGCTGACCAGCATGTACAGGTTATACAAGCTGGTACAAAACAACACCTCCCTACGTATCACTGACCAGAATGTACAGGTTATACAAGCTGGTACAAAACAACACCTCCCTATGTATCGCTGACCAGCATGTACAGGTTATACAAGCTGGTACAAAACAACACCTCCCTATGTATCTCCGAACGGTATGTACAGCTTAAACAAGCTTGTACAAAACAACACCTCCCTATGTATCTCCGGCCAGTATGTACAGGTTATACAAGCTGGTACAAAACAACACCTCCATAATATCCATATGTATCTTCGACCGATATGTACAGCTTAAACAAGCTTGTACAAAACAACACCTCCCTATGTATCGCTGACAAGCATGTAGAGGTTATACAAGCTGGTACAAAACAACACCTCCCTATTTATCTCCGACCGGTATGTACAGCTTAAACAAGCTTGTACAAAACAACACCTTCCTATGTATCTCCGACCGGTATGTACAGCTTAAACAAGCTTGTACAAAACAACACCTTCCTATGTATCGCTGACCAGCATGTTCAGGTTATACAAGCTGGTACAAAACAACACCTCCCTATGTATCACTGACCAGAATGTACAGGTTATACAAGCTGGTACAAAACAACACCTCCCTATGTATCGCTGACCAGCATGTACAAGTAATACAAGCTTGTACAAAACAACACTTCCCTATGTATCTCCAACCGGTATGTACAGCTTAAACAAGCTTGTACAAAACAACACCTCCCTATGTATCTCCGGCCAGTATGTACAAGTTATACAATCTGGTACAAAACAACACCTCCATATGTATTTCCGACCGGTATGTACAGCTTAAACAAGCTTGTACCAAAAAACACCTCCCTATGTATCGCTGACTAGCATGTACAGGTTATACAAGCTGGTACAAAACAACACATTCCTATGTATCTCCGAACGGTATGTACAGCTTAAACAAGCTTGTACAAAACAACACCTCCCTATGTAGCGCTGACCAGCATGTACAGGTTATACAAGCTGGTACAAAACAACACCTTCCTTTGTATCGCTGACCAGCATGTTCAGGTTATACAAGCTGGTACAAAACAACACCTCCCTATGTATCACTGACCAGAATGTACAGGTTATACAAGCTGGTACAAAACAACACCTCTCTATGTATCGCTGACTAGCATGTACAGCTTAAACAAGCTTGTACAAAACAACACATTCCTATGTATCTCCGAACGGTATGTACAGCTTAAACAAGCTTGTACAAAACAGCACCTCCCTATGTATCGCTGACCAGCATGTTCAGGTTATACAAGCTGGTACAAAACAACACATCCCTATGTATCTCCGATCAGTATGTACAGCTTAAACAAGCTTGTACAAAACAACACCTCCCTATGTAGCGCTGACCAGCATGTACAGGTTATACAAGCTGGTACAAAACAACACCTTCCTTTGTATCGCTGACCAGCATGTTCAGGTTATACAAGCTGGTACAAAACAACACCTCCCTATGTATCACTGACCAGAATGTACAGGTTATACAAGCTGGTACAAAACAGAACCCTACTATGTATCGCTGACCAGCATGTAAAGGTTACACAAACTGGTACAAAACAACACCTTCCCATGAATCGCTGACCAGCATGTTCAGGTATACAAGCTGGTTCAAAACAACACCTCACTAATTATCACCGACCAGTAATTCAGGTTATCCAAGCTGGTACAATACAACACATTCCTATGTATCGATGACTAGCATATACGGCTTAAACAAGCTGTTACAAAACATTAACTCCCTATCTATTTTACATAAATTTTAGATTTTCATATACCAGGGACAATGTATACACACCTACAGTACTCTGCATACATGGAGCTAGGCACATATGGTACATAAATGATATTGTTGTAGGTTCATTTTCTTCGTATTTATCCAATACATCGAGGACGGCATCAGTAGGACCCTTTTTGCGGTATTGAGCTCGGTATAGCCTCTACAGGAGATGAACAGCCCACAGTCAATCTGAAGATTCAACGTCCCAGTCTCTTAACGATAAGAGATTGAAGCCAATCAGTATGACCTGTTCTGGTGTTGGTTCATCTACGTCCCCTTGGGAGATATATCAAGATGGATTGAACGATAAATAAGTTCCTTATTACGTGTACGTTTATGTCTGCGTCGTCTTGCCCATAAATAAGGATACACACATCACTGCCGCATGAAACATCAATTAAACAGTATATTTAGATTGATATTTCTCAAAGATTTTAAAATTCTACTGAAATAAGGCTACTTTCGACGTCATTGTTTCTGCGGACGGTCGCGATAACTGACAATCCTGTCAAAATGCTTAACTAAATCTATTAGACCTGGATTGCGATTGATTTCCAGATTAATGGACATGTGTACAGCAGTGTTTTATTTTCAAGTTTACAGAATCACAAGTGTCGTAGTCAAGCTATTCTTTGACTTTGATTCCCTTTTCAACACTTGGCAAAATACAAAACCATTTTATTTAGGCACCACAAACGTTCAAACACCAACACTCGATTTTAGCATCTACATTTGGGATGGTTTACTCAACCATCTGATACAATTAGTATGGTACAGCTCATGTATTATATAGCATTTACAGAGTATGGACCATCGTTATTTGCAAAGAAAGGAACCTTGTTTTGGACAAGCTACCACCCCCAGACCAAATCAGACAAGAACATTTCTTTGCAATCGGCAACTGTTATCCAGGATAAGACGGCCAGAACAGGTTGGTTCGCAATAACAATTCTATTAGATCTACATGTAATAGTACATACCTTTTTCCGTTTTATGTTTTATAATCTCGAACCCAATAAAACTATGTACTGATTTCTTATTCTTATTCACATATCTCCACCAGAGAAAAAGCAGATCTGTTTAACCGATAAGAAAAGTGATGAAAGAGGGCATAACTTTCTTTGTTCCTTCCGTTGTTTCCTGGACATTGTATCTAGTAGTCTATTAAACAAATAACATGTGTTCTTATCTCGAAACGAACCCAACAGGCTAGCATGCAGTATTTATCAGAACTCTGGAATCTATGACTACCTCTTTTCTCCTCATTGCAAACGAATGTCGAACTGCCTATCATTATAACTGTACAAAGGCCTCAAACATGACGATTCGACCAAATCGAACAATATCTTTTTTTTGTAGAAATAGGTTCCAAAGCGATATCCATTTATCAGACCAACATCCGAACGAATTTTGCATTTAGGACTGTGGAGATTTTAGAGTACATTTGACTTGTAGATGTAATTTCTAGCCGAACTAATGCATGAAGTCATTTTTGAGAAAATTCGAATTCTGCCGATAAGCCCAATTTTGGCTTTCAATACAGCCATATAGTGATTTTATTGTACAGTTGACCTTTAAATGTGTTTTCTAACCGATTTAAAACTTTTTGAGTTATTTTGAAATTTGCTGATAAGCCCGATTTGGCTTCCAGAGAAGTAAATTTTGTGTTGAGAACTCATCTAAAAGTCATTTAGAATAAAAAGATGCTTATAAAAAGATGTCCGGGTCAATCTGTCCAAGTTGATTTCAAATCGGGTTCTTCCTGATAGTTTACTTCAAAAGTGGTTATACGTTTACACACTTTGATCCAATTCGTTAGATGGAATATCATTGTACTTTTGTCGACGTGAATCTACAGAAAAGTATATTTCGTTCTTAAACCTATATCACTGCAAGAGAAACTGTGACTAGACATCGACATATTGTTGTTTGAGCTGTCAGTGTAAAACGTCTGTAGGTGCAAACTATCAGTCTAGTCGTAAATGATCCCAGCTGTCAGGTCACGTCATACTCTCATTAAGTGAACTTTATACATGTAGGAGGATCAAACCACCCCCCAGGCGCCCGTACATGGACTGATCTCGGCGGTAGTTAAAATATGCACGACGGGTACACGTCGTTAAATTTACCATTAGTGGTTAGCTATTGTCATGGAAATAGTTTTATTGATAAAGAATGTGTTTAACAAAGGGGTGTGCGTTTGGGTTGATACAGGCTGAACAAAGGAATTTCATGAGACAGAACGACTAGCGCCCTACAGCCATGTTGCCTCTCGTTTCTGTATCCCTGACACACATGAGAATCCGTAGTTTTATATGATGAAGATCTCGTTTCTGTATCCCTGACACACATGAGAATCCGTAGTTTAATATGATGAAGATCTCGTTTCTGTATCCCTGACACACATGAGAATCTGTAGTTTAATATGATGGAGATCTCGTTTTTGTTTCCCTGACACACATGAGAATCCGTAGTTTAATATGATGGAGATCTCGTTTCTGTATCCCTGACACACATGAGAATCCGTAGTTTAATATGATGGAGATCTCGTTTCTGTATCCCTGACACACATGAGAATCTGTAGTTTAATATGATGGAGATCTCGTTTTTGTTTCCCTGACACACATGAGAATCCGTAGTTTAATATGATGGAGATCTCGTTTCTGTATCCCTGACACACATGAGAATCCGTAGTTTAATATGATGGAGATCTCGTTTCTGTATCCCTGACACACATGAGAATCCATAGTTTAATATGATGGAGATCTCGTTTTTGTATCCCTGACACACATGAGAATCCGTAGTTTTATATGATGAAGATCTCGTTTTATAGCTCGTTTTGAAACAGAACCAACTCTTTCTTGGCTGATTGAATGTTATCCTTATATATCCTGGGTATTTGAGGAGAAACGGTTGAAAGACCAAATCTGACATTTTCTGGAAACATTTCATTTGATTCGTTACTCTCAATTTTTATCAAAATAAAGCAAACAAAAACAATGATATTGCCTAATGTGTACATAGACAGCCAGTTTTAATAAAGAATCTATAAGTATAGGGAACTTTATTCTATTACCAGAGTACCAATTGTGTGGATAAATGTTTCCTACACAATCTTATCTTGAACCTTGACTTATTTGTTGTATTTTACATATCCTAATAAGTACTTACTATGGTTTCAAGCTCAAGCATTTCCTCATACAAAATAATACATTTTCAAAAATCATTTTTGCCCTTGGGAAATTACATTCAAAATACTGATGGGAGTCAACACCAGGTTTAATCGTTTGATGAGTGTTTAAAACACAAGATCGAATTGGATCGATCGGACCTATAGTTTGATTGGCATGATCCCTGTGCTATAGTCGTTGACATGTGATATGGCTAGTTTTATCACCGGCTTCTTTATTACGCCGAGAAATTTGTCACTTTCTGTCAGTCACATACCATTATAAATAGATATTAGCGTACAGTTTTTGTAGTTTGTGTGATTTACCGAGGAGTTGCTTAAACTGTGTACAGTGGACACATACCTGTCGGAGTCTTGTGGACTACTGTTTATTTTGAATATGAACGTGTTCTACATACTATTTGGATTCGTTTCGAGTACAGGTAATAATCAAGAGAATACTCATTAAATAGAAAGAGGACAATGATACCGTGAGATACGGGATTCAATTTGCGACCATTCATTAATCCGCTAATCCGCAATTTATAGTTTTTGTGAGGGGGGGGGGGGAAGGTCAGTATGATACTGAAGACAACCCATATAGTTTTTGATGAACATGTAAGAATCTTTTTATTAGTCAAACAAATTAGTTTCAAACAACAGGTATTCCAAAACTAAATAGCAATTGCTTTACCTGGAAAGAGCAACATCACATGGCTTAAGCAAGCAGAACAAGGGGATCACTGACTATTGAATGAAGCTTATGTCAAAGTGTACTGGAATTATACTTACCACTATGTTAGAAATATTTATTGATAGATAAAAATAAGGAAACCCCTAGGTGGTTGAGATATGTTTGCTTCGTAATTAACCAGTAATGACAGTTTAAATTTTGCAATGCAACTTGATGTACTGACTTGGATATTACTGCAATTCTACATTGATATGTAGACAGGAAACTGACCAAGAACAATACCTCAATTGCTCACTTATGATACATTATTTCTAAATATGTTTTGACGGTTGGGGTTATAGGCAGCGTCACACTATCACAACGATATTAAATTATGGAAATCGAGTTCATTAATCAAAATGGTTACTGTATTTTAATAATGGTAGTGTGGTCGCATAATGTTCCATGACATTCTAGAACGGTTTAATTGACCACTCCGACCTAATAGCTTTGCGAAAATAAATTCAGTATTCAGGTTTTTTTCTCGGGAAAAATGGAAGATGCTGATGCACAAAAGGTGCTTCTAACCACAAAACATACTTGGTGTACATCTGGTGAAAGATTTATTTGCATTTATTTTGAAAATATTCAACTTTCTACGGACTTGTTCATAAGAAATCTTCGAATTATCTGGTTTGTTTTTCAAATTGCAAATGGCCATAATTGTCAAAACGATAGCCCTCGAAAACAGGGACACATTTTGCTGAATTCTGAAATGCGCTAATTTGAGGCGCAATGAGCAAAACTGTTAACCTATGGGTGATGTAATAGTTTCTAAAAATGCTATCAAAATTCTTACTTATATTGGAAAAGTATATGATTTTGTGATTACCTCACTACAATAAAAATTCAGGCTGAAGCAGATAGTAAATACATAAGATGAAATAAATAATAGAAAACGTCAAACTTATGGCATAAGACTTTCTTTTGGGACGTTTTTTTTTTTAAACTTGAACACATTAGATGCTTTCTTTAATCTAGCCATGCAGAATAAAACAATCGGCATGTTCTCGTAGTCGGGTTAAGAAGAACAATAGCATATACGAGCAACAATACCTAAATACACATGAGGTATTCTGGTAATGGGGGCACTTCCTATCTGGTCAAATAGAACAGTGCCATCCTTACACACAAGCTAGCATACCGTTTTAGAGGCATAAATGTATCTGGTCGAATAGAACAGTGCCATCCTTACACACAAGCTAGCATACCGTTATAGAGGCATTAATGTATCTGGTCGAATAGAATAGTTCCATCCTTAAACAAAAGCTAGCACACCGTTTTAGAGGCATTAATGTATCTGGTCGAATAGAATAGTGCCATCCTTAAACAAAAGCTAGCATACCGTTATAGAGGCATTAATGTATCTGGTCGAATAGAATAGTGCCATCCTTAAACAAAAGCTAGCACACCGTTTTAAAGGCATACTTGTATCTGGTCGAATAGAACAGTGCTTTACCTACGCACAAGCTAGCACACCCGTTCTTAGGGGCATATTTATATCTGGTCGAATAGAACAGTGCTATACCTACGCACAAGTTAGCTCACCCGTTCTTAGGGGCATATTTGTATCTGGTCGAATAGAACAGTGCTTTACCTACGCACAAGCTAGCACACCCGTTCTTAGGGGCATATTTGTATCTGGTCGAATAGAACAGTGCTATACCTACGCACAAGTTAGCACACCCGTTCTTAGGGGCATATTTGTATCTGGTCGAATAGAACAGTGCTTTACCTACGCACAAGCTAGCACACCCGTTCTTAGGGGCATATTTGTATCTGGTCGAATAGAACAGTGCTATACCTACGCACAAGCTAGCACACCCGTTCTTAGGGGCATATTTGTATCTGGTCGAATAGAACAGTGCTATACCTGCGCACAAGTTAGCACACCCGTTCTTAGGGGCATATTTGTATCTGGTCGAATAGAACAGTGCTATACATACGCACAAGCTAGCACACCGTTTTTAAAGGCATATTTGTATCTGGTCGAATAGAACAGTGCTATACCTACGCACAAGCTAGCACACCGTTTATAGAGGCATATTTGTATCTGGTCGAATAGAACAGTACCCTTGGTCGAATTACAGAGTTCCACCATTCCACTATTCTGGCGAATATGGGTGGTGTTGAAGAACTTCCCGTTGTATTGTTTGTAGCATGTCATCGTCTTACGTTTGTAGATTTAAGCGCCTCATACACATGTCTTGGTATGTGTATGACGATGTGTTAGGCACTCACCTCGTGGTGATCTACCACATGTGTAATAGGTTAGACAAAATATTAGACGCTGACCCATGACCGATGCCCAACATACGTGTTATTTCATTACGTGTGAACCTACTGTCAACGTGAGGCAGTTTTGCTTCTTTTCGATAGTTTTGCCATTCGTTAGCCTACTGTTGAAGGACTGCCACCCAGGTGGTCAGTTCAACCATCATTCAACTACCGCATACACCATGTGATATCGTTAAATGAATGGTGAAACAACTTCCTCGATGGCCTGTTAAATTTCAGACGCGCTTGTTCCACGTTTTCATTCAACTTATATACACCCAACTTGTTCTTCTCACGTCTGTGTGAACGCAACGACCGTCAATAGGCCTATGTTAATGACGCCACATGTTTGGGATGTAATGTCACGTTTATTTTCCTCACAAACAATACGCGGCAAATTGAACACATTTGTGCTAAATATGTGTTATGTGCGATACATGATAAAAAAATATGAGGCAGTGATAACTCTCGTACATGTACATGTCTTAAAGGCACATAAAAGGAGATAAATGCTATATCAAACTATATTAATTGGTAAGCCTTTGGTCAGATTCAAATAGTTATCACCAAAGATCCCCATCAGCACAACTTAAACGTGAAAGCCAACAAGAAATAACTCAGATTAACCAGTTTAATTGTGTGATTTTTCACCCATGACCTTGACAATTGATACACAAATGTTTGAACTGACCAATCAGAATTCGTTTTTTTGAATATGTAAACAAACAGGTTGTTGATAAACATGATTGAATTGGAGACTACTATATTTCAAGCACAAAATAACTTATGTTTAAGGAGTCTTTTTAATAGGGTCTTAATGCATCCGTAAATTAATTCTCATGAATCTGGTCGAATAGAACAGTGCTATACCAACGTACAAGTTAGCACACGGTTTTTGAGGCATATTTGTATATGGTCGAAAAGAACAGTGCCTTACCTACGCACAAGCTAGCACACCGTTTCAAGAGGCATATTCGTATCTGGTCGAATAGAACAGTACCCTTGGTCGAATTACAGAGTTCCACCATTCCACTATTCTGGCGAATATGGGTGGTGTTGAAGAACTTCCCGTTGTATTGTTTGTAGCATGTCATCGTCTTACGTTTGTAGATTTAAGCGCCTCATACACATGTCTTGGTATGTGTATGACGATGTGTTAGGCACTCACCTCGTGGTGATCTACCACATGTGTAATAGGTTAGACAAAATATTAGACGTTGACCCATGACTGATGCCCAACGTACGTGTTATTTCATTACGTGTGAACCTACTGTCAACGTGAGGCAGTTTTGCTTCTTTTCGATAGTTTTGCCATTCGTTAGCCTACTGTTGAAGGACTGCCACCCAGGTGGTCAGTTCAACCATCATTCAACTACCGCATACACCATGTGATATCGTTAAATGAATGGTGAAACAACTTCCTCGATGGCCTGTTAAATTTCAGACGCGCTTGTTCCACGTTTTGATTCAACTTATATACACCCAACTTGTTCTTCTCACGTCTGTGTGAACGCAACGACCGTCAATAGGCCTATGTTAATGACGCCACATGTTTGTGATGTAATGTCACGTAATGTCACGTTTATTTTTTCTCACAAACCATACGCGGCAAATTGAACACATTTGTGCTAAATATGTGTTATGTGCGATACATAATAAAAAAATATGAGGCAGTGATAACTCTCGTACATGTACATGTCTTAAAGGCACATAAAAGGAGATTAATGCTATATCAAACTATATTAATTGGTAAGCCTTTGGTCAGATTCAAATAGTTATCACCAAAGATCCCCATCAGCACAACTTAAACGTGAAAGCCAACAAGAAATAACCCAGATTAACCAGTTTAATTGTGTGATTTTTCACCCATGACCTTGACAGTTGATACACAAATGTTTGAACTGACCAATCAGAATTCGTTATTTTGAATATGTAAACTAACAGGTTGTTGATAACCATGATTGAATTGGAGACTACTATATTTCAGGCACAAATTAACTTATGTTTAAGGAGTCTATTTAATAGGGTCTTAATGCATCCGTAAATTAATTCTCATGACTTTTATGAAAATAATAAAAGAATTCCATATATCTTTTAGTAATTTATTGGTACTTTTCTCCTTTTATGTGCCTTTAAAGGAATGAGTCGTATGCGAGAACACTCGACATAACCGCTTGAGTCTTGTTAGACTGATCCCCTTCAACGCTTCAATGTTTTATATGTTTTATCTTTTTTAAAGAAATGATACTGTCAGAGATTGGATTAATAAATATAGCGGTGTCACATTCCTTTGTTATGTGTCTTTATCATTGTCACTATCCATGAAGTTCAGCGTGGGAGATTAGTTATAACCGGTTTTCATCTATACCTGCCTGTAAAGAAACAAATACGGTGTGTTTGTGTACTTGTCATGTATGGGTGTTTCAGAATATTTCGTATTGGCAGTATTTCATTCCTTCAACAAGAGAGACAGGAAAAAGACATCGATTCAAATCCATGCATAATCACAAATGAATCACTGAAGATCAAAGTCAAATATAATCACAATGGTTAATGCTTTGTAAGCCGTAAGATATAAAGCATAGTTCGTAGTAAATCGGTAAAACAGCTTATCAAGTGTGAATTCTTAAAATTTCTCCAAACTGTGTCGTAACTGCTTCATCGACCTTTAAGTATGGAACAATAAGGAGCGACTTAAACCTTCAAATTTGAAAACGTCTTGAGAATTTTACATGTTGTTTCATTTTTTGTCGTTTTCTGTAAGTTTCTTTTAAAGACTGTTCAGATATGGCATGATCTATAACAAGTTTGATAAAGTGATAACTATCTTTCGGATATGGATATCGGTCTGCGGATATGACATTTATTTGTGGAATAAAACATTAAGTATGGTAAATATCAATGCAACAATTAATCATAATAGTAAATAAGTATAAAATATCACAATTAAATATACTTTTAAAAGAAATTTCATAATTTGCTGCTGTTTAAGTTGATCTTTCTCAGCGGATATGGCTTAACTTAAACAGCAACAAAGTATCAAATTTCTTCAAAAGTATATCTAAGGGTAAAATTTTATACTTTTTACTATTCAGAATGATTATTTTATTGAAGTTTACCATACTTAATGTTTTATTCCACGAATAAATGTCATATACGCAGACCGATGTCCATAGCCGCGGATATGGGCCATAACCGCTGTTTAGCTTTACCTCTAAGGCGGAGTCATTAGTTTTTAGGGGTATGCAGTTTGGGGAGCAGCCATGAGAGGTGTTGATTCGATTGGGTGGTCATGAGAAGGGAGGGATAGTAAGTCAAGAGGGTGGTCATAAGGTAGGAAGGGTAATAAGTTTACGGATCGATCAATGGTTGGGGTTATTGAGTTATGGGAAACCATGAGTAGGAGGTATTGAATCTATTGCTTGGCCATGAGTAGGGGGTATTGGGTCTTTTGGTTGGCCATGAGTAGGGGGTATTGAGTCTATTGCTTGACCATGCGTAAGGGGTATTGAGTTTATTGCTTGGTCATAAATAAGGGGTATTGAGTATATTGCTTGGCCATGCGTAAGGGGTATTGAGTATATTGCTTGGTCATGAGTAAGGGGTATTGAGTCTATTGCTTGGCCATGCGTAAGGGGTATTGAGTCTATTGCTTGACCATGCGTAAGGGGTATTAAGTATATTGCTTGGTCATAAATAAGGGGTATTGAGCCTATTGCTTGACCATGAGTAGGGGGTATTGAGTCTATTGCTTGGTCATGAGTAAGGGGTATTGAGTATATTGCTTGGCCATGAATAAGGGGTATTGAGTCTATTGCTTGGCCATGAGTAAGGGGTATTGAGTATATTGCTTGGCCATGAGTAAGGGGTATTGAGTCTATTGCTTGGCCATGCGTAAGGGGTATTGAGTATATTGCTTGGCCATGAGTAAGGGTTATTGAGTCTATTGCTTGGCCATGAGTAGGGGGTATTGAGTCTATTGCTTGGCCATGAGTAGGGGGTATTGAGTATATTGTTTGGCCATGAGTAAGGGGTATTGTGTCTATTGCTTGGCCATGGCAAAGGGGTATTGAGTCTATTGCTTGGTCATAAATAAGGGGTATTGAGTCTATTGCTTGACCATGTGTAAGGGGTATTGAGTTTATTGCTTGACCATGAGTAGGGGGTATTGTGTCTATTGCTTGGCCATGCGTATGGGGTATTGAGTCTATTGCTTGGCCATGAGTAGGGGGTATTGAGTATATTGTTTGGCCATGAGTAAGGGGTATTGTGTCTATTGCTTGGCCATGGCAAAGGGGTATTGAGTCTATTGCTTGGCCATAAATAAGGGGTATTGAGTCTTTTACTTGGCCATGAGTAAGGGGTATTGAGTATATTGCTTGGTCATAAATAAGGGGTATTGAGTCTATTGCTTGACCATAAGTAGGGGGTATTGAATATATTGTTTGGCCATGAGTAAGGGGTATTGAGTATATTGCTTGGCCATGGGTAAGGGGTATTGAGTCTATTGCTTGGCCATGAGTAAGGGGTATTGAGTTTATTGCTTGGTCATGAATAAGGGGTATTGAGTCTATTGCTAGACCATGAGTAGGGGGTATTGTGTCTATTGCTTGGCCATGGGTAGGGGGTATTGAGTCTATTGCTTGGTCATGAGTAGGGGTATTGAGTCTATTGCTTGGTCATGAGTAAGGGGTATTGAGTATATTGCTTGACCATGAGTAGGGGGTATTGAGTCTATTGCTTGGCCATGCGTAGGGGGTATTGAGGCTATTGCTTGGTCATGAGTAGGGGTATTGAGTCTATTGCTTGGCCATGCGTAAGGGGTATTGAGTCTATTGCTTGGTCATAATTAAGGGGTATTGAGTCTATTGCTTGACCATGCGTAGGGGGTATTGGGTCTTTTGGTTGGTCATGAGTAGGGCTATCGAGTTTATTGCTTGGTCATTAGTAGGGGGTATTGAGTTTATTGCTTGACCATGCGTAAGGGGTATTGAGTTTATTGCTTGGCCATGAGTAAGGGGTATTGAGTCTATTGCTTGGCCATGAGTAGGGGGTATTGAGTTTGTTGCTTGGTCATGAGTAGAATGTATTGAGTCTATTGCTTGGCCATGAGTAGGGCTATTGAGTTTATTGCTTGGTCAATGTGTAGGAGGTATTGAGTCTATTGTTTGGTCATGAGTAGGGCTATTGAGTTTATTGCTTGGTCATTAGTAGGGGGTATTGAGTTTATTGCTTGGTCATGAGTAGGATGTATTGAGTCCATTGCTTGGTCATGAGTAGGGCTATTGAATTTATTGCTTGGTCATTAGTAAGGAGTATTGAGTTTATTGCTTGGTCATGAATAGGAGGTTTTGAGTTTATTGCTTGGTCATGAGTAGGGCTATTGAATTTATTGGTCGGTATCATGTTCAAGGGGATGTCATGATTAGTGGGGGATATCATTTTCAAGGGGATATCGTAATTATTGAGGGATATCATGTTCAAGGGGCTGTCGTGAGTAGTGAGGGATATCATGTTTAAGGGGATATCGTGATAAATGAGGAATATTATGTCAAGGGGATGTCGTGATTAGTGGGGGATATCATGTTCAAGGGACTGTCGTGAGTAGTGAGGGATATCATGTTTAAGGGGATATCGTGATAAGTGAGGAATATCATGTCAAGGGGATGTCGTGATTAGTGGGGGATATCATGTTCAAGGGGCTGTCGTGAGTAGTGAGGGATATCATGTTTAAGGGGATGTCGTGATAAGTGAGGGATATCATGTTCAAGGAGATGTAGTGAGGGATATCATGTTCAAGGGGATATCGTGATTAGTGAAGGATATCATGTTCAAGGGGCTGTCATGATTAGTGAGGGATATCATGTTTAAGGCGATGTCGTGAGAAGTGAGGGATATCATGTTTAAGGCGATGTCGTGAGAAGTGAGGAATATCATGTTCAAGGGGATGTCGTGATTAGTGGGAGATATCATGTTCAAGGGGATGTAGTGATTAGTGAGGGATATAATGTTCAAGGGGATGTATGGGGGATATCATGTTCAAGAGGATGTCGTGATTAGTGGGGGATATCATGTTCAAGGGGATGTCGTGAGTAGTGGAGGATATCATGTTCAAGGGGATATCGTGATTAGTGTGGGATTTCATGTTCAAGGGGCTGTCGTGAGTAGTGAAGGATATCATGTTTAAGTGGATGTAGTGAGGGATATCATGTTCAAGGGGATGTCGTGATTAGTGAGGGATATCATGTTCAAGGGGATGTCGTGATTAGTTGGGGATATCATGTTCAAGGGCATGTCCTGAGTAGTGGGTGATATCATGTTCAAGGGGATATCGTGATAAGTGAGGGATATCATGTTTAAGGGGATGTCGTGATTAGTGAGGGTGATCATGTTTCAGGGGATGTCGTGAGTAGTGAAGGATATCATGTTCAAAGGGATCTCGTGATAAGTTGTGGATATCATGTTCAAGGGGATGTCATGAGTAGCGGAGGATATCATGTTCAAGGGGATGTCGTGATTAGTGGCGGATATCATGTTCAAGGGGATGTCGTAAGTTATGGGAGATATCATGTTCAAGGGGATGTAGTGAGGGATATCATGTTCAAGGGGATGTTGTGATTAGTTAGGGATATCATGTTCAAGGGGATGCCGTGATTAGTGGCGGTTATCATGTTCAAGGGGATGTCGTAAGTTTTGGGAGATATCATGTTCAAGGGGATGTAGTGAGGGATATCATGTTCAAGGGGATGTCGTGATAAGTTGGGGATATCATGTTCAAGGGGATGTCGTGAGTAGCGGAGGATATCATGTTCAAGGGGATATCGTGATAAGTGAGGGATTTCATGTTCAAGGGGCTGTCGTGAGTAGTGAAGGATATCATGTTTAAGGGGATGTAGTGAGGGATATCATGTTCAAGGGGATGTCGTGATTAGTGGCGGATATCATGTTTAAGGGGATGTAGTGAGGGATATCATGTTTAAGGGGATGTCGTGATTAGTGGCGGATATCATGTTCAAGGGGCTGTCGTGAGTAGTGGAGGATATCATGTTCAAGGGGATATCGTGATTAGTGTGGGATTTCATGTTTAAGGGGATGTTGTGATTAGTGAGGGTGATCATGTTTCAGGGGATGTCGTGAGTAATGAAGGATATCATGTTCAAGGGGATCTCGTGATAAGTTGTGGATATCATGTTCAAGGGGATGTCATGAGTAGCGGAGGATATCATGTTCAAGGGGATGTCGTGATTAGTGGCGGATATCATGTTCAAGGGGATGTCATAAGTTATGGGAGATATCATGTTCAAGGGGATGTAGTGAGGGATATCATGTTCAAGGGGATGTCGTGATTAGTTAGGGATATCATGTTCAAGGGGATGCCGTGATTAGTGGCGGATATCATGTTCAAGGGGATGTCGTAAGTTATGGGAGATATCATGTTCAAGGGGATGTAGTGAGGGATATCATGTTCAAGGGGATGTCGTGATTTGTGAGGGATATCATGTTCAAGGGTCTGTCGTGATAAGTGAGGGATATCATGTTCAAGGGGGTGTCGTGATTAGTGGCGGATATCATGTTCAAGGGGCTGTCGTGAGTAGTGGAGGATATCATGTTCAAGGGGATATCGTGATTAGTGTGGGATTTCATGTTCAAGGGGCTGTCGTGATTAGTGGCGGATATCATGTTTAAGGGGATGTTGTGATTAGTGGCGGATATCATGTTCAAGGGGCTGTCGTGATTAGTGGCGGATATCATGTTCAAGGGGATGTCGTAAGTAGTGGGGGGGGATATCATGTTCAAGGGGATGTAGTGAGGAATATCATGTTCAAGGGGATGTCGTGAGTAGTTGGGAATATCATGTTCAAGGAGATATCGTGATTATTGAGGGATATCATGTTCAAGGGGCTTTCGTGATAAGTGAGGGATATCATGTTCAAGGGG
Organism: Cerastoderma edule; assembly: GCA_947846245.1. NCBI lineage: Eukaryota > Metazoa > Mollusca > Bivalvia > Cardiida > Cardiidae > Cerastoderma > Cerastoderma edule. Next base: position 9,008,480 of record OX401409.1, on the reverse strand, counting down.
ATGTAGTAAGGGATGTTATGTTCAAGGGGATGTCGTGATTAGTGGGATATATAATGTTCAAGGGGCTCTCGTGAGTAATGGGGGATATCATGTTCAAGGGGATGTCGTGATTAGTTAGGGATATCATGTTCAAGGGGATGTCGTTAGTAATAGGTGGATATCATGTTTAGGAGGCAGTCATGGGACGTGCGTAATGTCATGTTTAGGGGGCAGTCATGTGAAGTGAGTGAGATCATGTTTCTATGGATGATCATGTGTAGTTATGGTAAACATGCTTAGAAGGCAGTTGTGAGAAGTGAGGGATATCATGTTTAGGAGGCAGTCATGGGACGCGAGTGATATCATGTTTAGGGGCCAGTCATGTGTAGTGAGTGATATCATGTTTTAATGTAGGATCATGTGAAGTTAGGGTAAACATGTTTAGAAGGCAGTTATGATTAGTGAGGGATATCATGTTCAAGGAGCTGTGTGAGTAGTGAGGGATATCATGTTCAAGGGGCAGTCATGAGTAGTGAGGGATGTCATGTTTAATCATGTTCAAGGGGCAGTCATGAGTAGTGAGGGATATCATGTTCAAGGGGCTGTGTGAGTAGTGAGGGATATCATGTTCAAGGGGCAGTCATGAGTAGTGAGGGATGTCATGTTTAATCATGCGTCTGGGGCAGTCATGAGTAGTGAGGGATATCATGTTTAATCATGTTCAAGGGGCGGTCATGAGTAGTGAGGGGTATCATGTTTAAGAGGCACTCATGAGAAGTGAGCGATATCAAGTTCAATCATGTTCAAGGGACTGTCGTGTTTAATGGGGAACATCAAGTTAAAGGAACTGTTGTGAGTTGTGAGGGATATCATGTTCAAAAGGCTGTTGTGAGTAGTGAGGGATGTCATGTTTCTATGGACGGTCATGAGTAGTGAGGGATATCATGTTTAGGGGGGGCAGTCATGAGTAGTAAGGGATATTATGTTGAGGGGGGCAGTCATGAGAAGTGAGGGATATCATGTTTAGGAGGCAGTCGTGAGTAGTGAGGGATATAATGTTTTTATGGACGATCATGTGTAGTGGGGAATATCATGTTTAGGAGGCAGTCATGAGTAGTGAGGGATATTATGTTTTAGGATGCAGTCGTGCGTAGTGAGGAATATCATGTTTAGAGGACAGTCATGAGTAGAGAGGGATATCATGCTTTTATGGACGGTCATGGGTAGTGAGGGATATCATGTTTAAGAGGCAGTCACGAGTAGTGAGGGATATCATGTTTAGGGGCGGTTATGAGATGTGAGGGAATTATGTTTTGGAGGCAGTCATGAGTAGTGAGGGATATCATGTTCAATCATGTTCAAGGGACTGTCGTGTTTAGTTGGGAACATCATGTTAAAGAAATTGTTGTGAATTGTGAGGGATATCATGTTTCTATGGACGGTCATGAGTAGTGAGGGATATCATGTTTAGGAGGCAGTAATGAGTAGTGAGGGATATCATGTTTAGGGGGGGGGGGCATTCATGGGTAGTGAGGGATATTATGTTTAGGGGCAGTCGTGAGTAGTGAGGGATATCATGTTCAAGGGGCAGTCATGAGTAGTGAGGGATATCATGTTCAAGGGGCTGTGTGAGTAGTGAGGGATATTATGTTTAAGAGGCAGTCATGAGTAGTGAGGGATATCATGTTTAAGAGGCAGTCATGAGTAGTGAGGGATATCATGTTTAAGAGGCAGTCATGAGCAGTCATGAGTAGTGAGGGATATCATGTTTAAGAGGCAGTCATGAGTAGTGAGGGATATCATGTTTCGGGGCGGTCATGAGTAGTGAGAGATATTATGTTTAGGAGGCACTAATGAGTAGTTAGGATATTAAGGGATAATTACTGTTGTTAGCATAATATATCTTATATTGTTTCTGTTTTCTCAGCTGTATGGTTATCCGAAGCCCAGATTTCACAGTTGTCTAACACTCCATACGGCGGGGGAACGTACATAGATAATCTTTGGGCAGCTAAAAGGTCAAGACGAATAACAACCACTCCCAGACCGAGAGGATCGCGTATTCGCCAACATGTCGTTAACCCACGGAGATTTGGCTTCTTTGCTCACACTAATAAACCTTTAGGAGAAAGGGTCTGGTCAAGCAGACCTGTAACACAGAGGTCAACAGTTTCACGGCCGTCAAGCTTTCTGAGAGATGTCGGTCAAAGTCAGCCGTTTGCTGTAAGCAAAGCGGAAGAAATAATGTACCAAACCAAGACGACTGCACCTACTACACTGGCTTTTGGGACATTATTACAGGGTGTAAACACCCGCAATATGAAGAGAGTGACAGCCCTTTACAGTATAGATCACCATCGGCATGACAGTCAACGGCCTGACATCTCCACCGTGAAAAAAGGTCGGCATGGCAGTCAAACACGATTTAAAGTTCTCGCGGATGGATCAATTGTTGATTATGGTATATCGTCCAGTGAAAGGAACAGCGTCGCCCCTATCACTCGGGAGATCAGGCTTAGACCAACGACGGCTGTATCACCACGTTATCCGGCATTGATTAATCGTACTAGTGAAGGGAGCGTTAGACCCAGCGTCTTGCCGGTACAACCTACCACCACATTTACACAACTCGCTACTTCTCATACAACAAATGCTGTATCTACTGATAAACTCAAACCTGTCCGTGTCTGGCTAACCCCGACAGGTCTTACAGGGATAGCTGTCCGACTGTCTGATCTACGTCACCAGACCTCGGTACCACCCCGACAACTGCTCGGTCCCCTCGATGATGGTGTGAGAAAACCAGGGACGATGGTCGACGACCAAACATGGCAGTTTGAACACAGTGCGGACGCAAGAACCAAAGTGTTTACGCCGACTCGGACTCGCACAAGAAGCATGACAACAACAACAACAACAACCACCAAAGTCCCGACGACGACCACCACCGCCACATCAACAACAACTTTAGCGCCCACAACGACTACGCGGAAACCGAAACGGTCCATATGGACCGGACCCGACGGTAAATATCGCATCCTTCTTCTTCTTCCGGTGATGTGCATGACCGCAACAAGACAGGTAACGTCGCCCAGTTGTTTTCTACTAGGATTCAATAACGTTCCAACAGTTTGTCAGATTTATCGGGACGAATGTTAACGTATATTTTGTTTCTGAAAACTTATTTTTGAATATTGATTTCTGAATTCCATTAGACACAATATAAACGAATTCCCCCTTTAAACATCGTTTATGTATCGTTTATACAGTATGTTACGTCTTTATCACCGTACAATTCCATCATGAGCACGGCATGATCTATTACTTGTTTATCATTTAGTAAAATAAGGTAGAAAAACAGCTTTAACACCATTTAATATGTATGAACATAATACACTCGCCAAGTCATGTCAGTATTCTATTTGAGAGAATAAGTCATGCATTAAATATAAACATAAATTCTACTTTATGATCCCAGCCCTAAATACAGCTATTGCGTAATGAATGCATGTCAACAAAATTAACATCAGATTTGTGATACTTTTCACAGTGCCGGATATTAAGCGTAGGAAGTCTCATATTTAGACAATCATAAGGGCTAATAGATAGGCTTGAGACTCAATTTTAGTATTGTGTTTGTAGAAAGGTTGTGTGTATTTCATAAACAGATGTATAAGAATGTGTCTTCTATATTCTACTTGTACTGCTCACAGATTGAAACAAACATTAAGAAAACATATATGTACACAACATTCTTGAATCCTATAAATGATCATATTAAAGTAATCATTTAAAAGCTATCCGATGCCCATATTGTTTCTAGAACTCATACACGATAGATACGTGAGAAGAGAAGTGGCCAGTGTTTGTTGTAGGGTTGTCACGTTTGAAAAATGATTACTTGTCAGACAGGCTGACTTTAACGAGTCACACTGGCAAACCACAAACGTGTTGTACTGAACTGTTGAAATTTAAAGATACATTGTTAGTTATTCAAAGATTATACTCTCATTACAAAAGAAAAAAAGATAACAGTTATCTAAAACATTTGGTGGTATTTGTTTTGTAAACACATTATTTTTCCGATATAAATTAACGTTTTTGAAATTGCGTTTTGACATAGAAATTATAAAGAGTATTGTCAAGGGGCAAAGGGGCCAATTCGTTTAAGCAGAATACATCACGAAGCTTTCTGTCAAGGAGGCAGTTAGTTGACAACTCTAACAGGACAATATTAGGAAATTTTAGCGCAGCCTCGCGGTTTTAAAATGAAACGTGTTGGTGGTACCTTGTTCGTTCTTTCTCTCCTTATAAATGTCGTGTTTGGTTCTTTAGCCGTGAATATCACCTATGGAGAAGATAACCACGTGTGTCCACCTTCCCGCGCCCGCTGGCAGGATTATACAGTATATCTGGAAACCAAACCAAGGCTTTGCATGATGTAAGTACACCATTAACGTAATAATGAAGAATGGGAGGGAGAGAGTGATGTAAGTACACCATAACGTAATAATGAAGAAGGGGAGGGAGAGAGTGATGTTAGTACAACATTAACGAAATAATGAAGAAGGGGAGAGAGAGAATGATGTTAGTACAACAGTTATGTAATAATGAAGAAGGGGAGGGAGATAGGGATGTTTGTACAACATTAACGAAATAATGAAAAAGGGAAGGGAGAGAGTGATGTTAGTACAACATTAACGAAATAATGAAGAAGGGGAGGGAGATAATGATGTTAGTACACCATAACGTAATAATGAAGAAGATGAGGGAGAGAGTAATGTTAGTACAACATTAACGAAATAATGAAGAAGGGGAGGGAGAGAATGATGTAAGTACAACAGTTATGTAATAATGAAGAAGGGGAGGGAGATAGGGATGTTTGTACAACATTAACGAAATAATGAAAAAGGGGAGGGAGAGAGTGATGTTAGTACAACAGTTATGTAATAATGAAGAAGGGGAGGGAGATAGGGATGTTTGTACAACATTAACGAAATAATGAAAAAGGGAAGGGAGAGAGTGATGTTAGTACAACATTAACGAAATAATGAAGAAGGGGAGGGAGAGAATGATGTTAGTACAACAGTTATGTAATAATGAAGAAGGGGAGGGAGATAGGGATGTTTGTACAACATTAACGAAATAATGAAAAAGGGGAGGGAGAGAGTGATGTTAGTACAACAGTTATGTAATAATGAAGAAGGGGAGGGAGATAGGGATGTTTGTACAACATTAACGAAATAATGAAAAAGGGAAGGGAGAGAGTGATGTTAGTACAACATTAACGAAATAATGAAGAAGGGGAGGGAGAGAATGATGTTAGTACAACAGTTATGTAATAATGAAGAAGGGGAGGGAGATAGGGATGTTTGTACAACATTAACGAAATAATGAAAAAGGGAAGGGAGAGAGTGACGTTAGTACAACATTAACGAAATAATGAAGAAGGGGAGGGAGAGAATGATGTTAGTACACCATAACGTAATAATGAAGAAGATGAGGGAGAGAGTAATGTTAGTACAACATTAACGAAATAATGAAGAAGGGGAGGGAGAGAATGATGTTAGTACAACAGTTATGTAATAATGAAGAAGGGGAGGGAGATAGGGATGTTTGTACAACATTAACGAAATAATGAAAAAGGGAAGGGAGAGAGTGATGTTAGTACAACATTAACGTAATAATGAAGAAGGGGAGGGAGAGAGTGATGTTAGTACAACATTAACGTAAAAATGATGAATGGGAGGGAGAGGGTGATGTTAGTACAACATTAACGTAATAATGAAGAAGGGGAGGGAGAGAGTGATGTT
>OX401409.1:8812688-8997688 GCA_947846245.1 Cerastoderma edule | reverse complement strand
GGTACGATCGCTTGATTATCCTTGTTAAGCGGTACGATCGCTGGAGTATCCTTGTTAAACGGTACAGACAGATGTAGTATCCTTGTTAAGCGGTACGACCGCTATAGTATCCTTGTTAAGCAGAACGATCGCTTTGGTACCGACAGCTGTAGTATCCTTGTTAAGCGGTATGATCGTTGTAGTTTCCTCGTTAAGCGGTTCGATCGCTGTAGTATCATTGTTAAGCGGTACAGACAGCTGAAGTAATTTTTGTTAAGCGTTACGGACAGCTGTAGAATCCTTGTTAAACGGTACGGACAGCTGGATCATCCTTGTTAAGCAATACGATCGCTGGAGTATCCTTGTTAAGCAATACGATCGCTGGAGTATCCTTGTTAAGCAATACGATCGCTGTAGTATCATTGTTAAGCGGTACAGACAGCTGAAGTAATTTTTGTTAAGCGTTACGGACAGCTGTAGAATCCTTGTTAAACGGTACGGACAGCTGGATCATCCTTGTTAAGCAATACGATCGCTGTAGTTTCCTTGTTAAGCAATACGATCGCTGGAGTATCCTTGTTAAGCGGTACGGACAGCTGTAGTATCCTTGTTAAGCGGTACGGACAGCTGTAGTATCCTTGTTAAGCGGTACGATCGCTGTAGTATCCATGTTAAGCAGTACGATCACTGTAGTATCCTTGTTAAGCGGCACGGACAGCTGTAGAATCCTTGTTAAGTGGTACGATCGCTGGCGTATCCTTGTTTAGCGGTACGATCGCTATAGTATCCTTGTTGAGCGGTACGGACAGTTGTAGTGTCCTCTTTAAGCGGTACAATCGCTGTAGTATCCTTGTTTAGCGGTACGGACATCTGTAGAATACTAGTTAAGCGGTACGATCGCTGGATTATCCTTGTTAAGCGGTACGATCGCTGCAGTATCCTTGTTAAGCGGTACGGACAGCTGTAGTATCCTTTTTAAGCGGTACGGACAGCTGTAGTATCCTAGTTAAGCGGTACGATCGCTGGATTATCCTTGTTAAGCGGTACGATCGCTGCAGTATCCTTGTTAAGCGGTACGGACAGCTGTAGTATCCTTGTTGAGCGGTACAGACAGCTGTAGTATCCTTGTTGAGCGGTACAGACAGCTGTAGTATCCTTGTTGAGCGGTACAGACAGCTGTAGTATCCTTGTTAAGCGGTACCATCGCTGTAGTATCCTTGTTGAGCGGTACGGACAGCTGTAGTATCCTTGTTAAGCGGGACAGACAGCTGTAGTATCCTTGTTAAGCGGTACCATCGCTGTAGTTTCCTTGTTGAGCGGTACGGACAGCTGTAGTATCCTTGTTAAGCGGGACAGACAGCTGTAGTATCCTTGTTAAGCGGTACGATCGCTGTTGTTTCCTTGTTAAGCGGTACGGACAGCTGTAGTTTCCTTGTTAAGCGGTGCGGAGAGCTGTAGTTTCCTTGTTTAGCGGTACGATCGCTGTAGTATCCTTGTTAAGCGGTACGGACAGCTGTAGTTTCCTTGTTAAGCGGAACGGATAGCTGTAGTTTCCTTGTTTAGCGGTACGATCGCTGTAGTATCCTTGTTAAGCGGTACGATCGCTCGAGTATCCTTCTTAAGCGGTACGATCGCTGTAGTATCCTTTTTAAGCGGTACGGACAACTGTTGTTTCCTTGTTGAGCGGTACGATCGCTGTATTATCCTTCTTAAGCGGTACGGACAACTGTTGTTTCCTTGTTGAGCGGTACGATCGCTGTAGTATCCTTTTTAAGCGGTACGGACAACTGTTGTTTCCTTGTTGAGCGGTACGATCGCTGTAGTATCCTTGTTAAGCGGTACGGACAGCTGTTGTATCCTTGTTAAGCGGAACGATCGCTGTAGTATCCTTGTTGAGCGGTACGGACAGCTGTAGTATCCTTGTTGAGCGGTACGGACAGCTGTAGTATCCTTGTTAAGCGGTACGATCGCTCGAGTATCCTTCTTAAGCGGTACGATCGCTGTAGTATCCTTTTTAAGCGGTACGGACAACTGTTGTTTCCTTGTTGAGCGGTACGATCGCTGTAGTATCCTTCTTAAGCGGTACGGACAGCTGTAGTATCCTTGTTAAGCGGTACCATCGCTGTAGTTTCCTTGTTAAGCGGTGCCGACAGCTGTAGAATCCTTGTTAAGCGGTACCATCGCTGTAGTATCCTTCTTAAGCGGTCCGGACAGCTGTAGTATCCTTCTTAAGCGGTACGGACAGCTGTAGAATTACTCTGTGTCTACGTCATAACAGAACGATTGTGGGAGGTAGGAAATGTGTTACATATATGAAACTGTATTCAAAATAGATGATATCATGGTGATATCATTTTCATCGTACTGTCGTTAATTCTTTTATTCTTATTTTACTTAGTTACAAAAACATTCTATCGAATAAGGGACTCATTCGGTATGAACTTAGCACACACTCAGATTCAGCATTATCACATCTGTATCTCGCATGGTAAAACGTTTTCCTTATCAATGTTATTTCCCTTGTTTCAGTCAGATAACCTGGAATGCCCGATATAAGCGAGAACCAAGATATCACAACAGCTGGTGGGGTGTAGATGTCGAGTGGGTCTATAAGTAAGTCCTTAGTCCGTTACTCTCTCATACTTGCACAAACACCAATCAGTTTGTGGTTGTGTGCCATCCTGGGATATCATTGGAAGCATGCAAGATCCTTTCGGTATGTCACTTCCCGGTTTACGTCATTTCTAGACTTAGTGTAATTTTGAACGGAAGTCGTGATCATTGATTGACATATAGTGGATTTTAGTGAACCATTATTCCGGGGTACCACCTTATAGACTGTCAGGCATGGGGTATCAACTGAACTAACGCTTTTCAAAGGGACAAAACGAAACTTGTTGAAGAGATATTTTATATTACAGAATTTAAAGGTTGATCGAAAGGTCATTTGTTCTTCTATCACACCGGTTTCATATCATCTCTAATAATTGGTGGATGATGATTAATCGGTAAATAATGCCTATATTTAGATCAAATCATAATTTATGTAACCAATAAGCGAGCACTGAAATTACATATGCGATAGTAATTATTAACACTTTTATTAGAGCATTAATTGTGCATAAATTATTGCCTCCCATTAAAATATGTTTTTTATATTTGAATACAGACACCAACTTTGCTCTAACGTGTAGACAAGGGAGTTATATAGACCAAGACCATCAATGTGCGAGATTCAATGATAGTTTGCCACACTCTGTTTCCTTATGATCCAGGCTCCATTTTGCTACTTTAAAGGATTAGACTGAAAAAGTAGTCAGTGGCTTAAAACAACAACATATTGGGCTGCTAAAAACTTGATTAGATATTAGTGAACCAACTATATTGATTAAACCGAAACCTAGAACTATTAACAAGCTAACAAGGAAATATCGTATGCTTTTCCAAAACGGTTATGAAAGCAAGGGTGGTGACTTGGCCTTGTAACATATGATGAAAAACGTATTTCAGACATGTGAGTTGATTCGCGTTCTAAAGTGTTTCTGTTTAAATGTACAATTATACTGGTTGTTGGAGGGTTAGCTCAAAGCGTTCATGTCTTGTCAGATCTTGTTTATGTCGCCGACACCAGCTGTAACAATTATACTGGTTATTGGAGGGTTAGCTCACAGCGTTCATGTCTTGTCAGTTCTTGTTTTTATCGCCGACACCTGCTGTAACAATTATACTGGTTGTTGGAGGGTTAGCTCATAGCGTTCATGTCTTGTCAGTTCTTGTTTATGTCGCCGACACCAGCTGTAACAATTATACTGGTTGTTGGAGGGTTAGCTCAAAGCGTTCATGTCTTGTCAGTTCTTGTTTATGTCGCCGACACCAGCTGTAACAATTATACTGGTTGTTGGAGGGTTAGCTCATAGCGTTTATGTCTTGTCAGTTCTAGTTTATGTCGCCGACACCAGCTGGAACAATTATACTGGTTGATGGAGGGTTAGCTCAAAGCGTTCATGTCTTGTCAGTTCTTGTTTATGTCGCCGACACCAGCTGTAACAATTATACTGGTTGTTGGAGGGTTGGCTCATAGCGTTCATGTCTTGTCAGTTCTTGTTTATGTCGCCGACACCAGCTGTAACAATTATACTGGTTATTGGAGGGTTAGCTCACAGCGTTCATGTCTTGTCAGTTCTTGTTTTTATCGCCGACACCTGCTGTAACAATTATACTGGTTGTTGGAGGGTTAGCTCATAGCGTTCATGTCTTATCAGTTCTTGTTTATGTCGCCGACACCAGCTGTAACAATTATACTGGTTGTTGGAGGGTTAGCTCATAGCGTTTATGTCTTGTCAGTTCTTGTTTATGTCGCCGACACCAGCTGTAACAATTATACTGGTTGTTGAAGGTTAGCTCATAGCGTTTATGTCTTGTCAGTTCTTGTTTATGTCGCCGACACCAGCTGTAACAATTATACTGGTTGTTGGAGGGTTAGCTCAAAGCGTTCATGCCTTTTCAGTTCTTGTTTATGTCGCCGACACCAGCTGTAACAATTATACTGGTTGTTGGAGGGTTAGCTCACAGCGTTCATGTCTTGTCAGTTCTTGTTTATGTCGCCGACACCAGCTGTAACAATCATACTGGTTGTTGGAGGGTTAGCTCATAGCGTTTATGTCTTGTCAGTTCTTGTTTATGTCGCCGACACCAGCTGTAACAATTATACTGGTTGTTGGAGGGTTAGCTCATAGCATTTATGTCTTGTCAGTTCTTGTTTATGTCGCCGACACCAGCTGTAACAATTATACTGGTTGTTGGAGGGTTAGCTCAAAGCGTTCATGTTTTGTCAGTTCATGTTTATGTCGCCGACACCAGCTGTAACAATTATACTGGTTGTTGGAGGGTTAGCTCAAAGCGTTCATGTCTTGTCAGATCTTGTTTATGTCGCCGACACCAGCTGTAACAATTATACTGGTTGTTGGAGGGTTAGCTCAAAGCGTTCATGTCTTGTCAGTTCTTGTTTATGTCGCCGACACCAGCTGTGACAATTATACTGGTTGTTGGAGGTTAGCTCAAAGCGTTTATGTCTTGTCAGTTCTTGTTTATGTCGCCGACACCAGCTGTAACAATTATACTGGTTGTTGGAGGGTTAGCTCAAAGCGTTATGTCTTGTCAGTTCTTGTTTATGTCGCCGACACCAGCTGTACTGGTTGTTGGAGGGTTAGCTCAAAGCGTTCATGTCTTGTCAGTTCTTGTTTATGTCGCCGACACCAGCTGTGACAATTATACTGGTTGTTGGAGGGTTAGCTCAAAGCGTTTATGTCTTGTCAGTTCTTGTTTATGTCGCCGACACCAGCTGTAACAATTATACTGGTTGTTGGCGGGTTAGCTCAAAGCGTTTATGTCTTGTCAGTTCTTGTTTATGTCGCCGACACCAGCTGTAACAATTATACTGGTTGTTGGAGGGTTAGCTCAAAGCGTTCATGTCTTGTCAGTTCTTGTTTATGTCGCCGACACCAGCTGTGACAATTATACTGGTTGTTGGAGGGTTAGCTCAAAGCGTTTATGTCTTGTCAGTTCTTGTTTATGTCGCCGACACCAGCTGTATGCGTCTGCGTATTTAACCAGACGTAAAACGGTCATCATTCTTTACATTTGTGCATGAATTCAATTTATATATCTATTTGGATTTTCCGTAAAATATACCCATGGTTTTAACTATAACAGCATGTTTTACAAAAGCTTTCATATTCTTGCTTGCAGCCTTGCACCCCTTTGTATATACAAAAATACATTTCATCATTTCATTTATTTAAATCATTTATATTTGCAGGGTTAAGAATATTTGCCATACTGTTTTTATTACCTTACAAATATACCTTTCTTTGATCGATCCGTTGCATTTACCAGTGCGAGTTTATCGATTATATCGGGCAGAATCTGTTGTGTGAGTCACAAATGTAAAAGAAAAATTAAACAGGCCATATTGTTTAATACAAGACCATTTTTAGTATTTACATTTTAAAGATACGGAAGACTTGTGTTTTTATTGAATAATCATGAAACAAGCATAAGGTAAAAAAAACTAAATAATACCAGCCCAATATATTTCAGCCTGATAAGGTCTTCATCGAGGAATCTTTATTTACCACTATATTTTTGTTTTATAGGCTTAAACTGTATACATAAAAAGTATGAATTAACGACCTTGTTAACATTCACGTCGAAAGGTGATGTCATTGTAAACAACGACGTAAACCCGCTTTCTATTTACCTGTTATCGACCCGGTACTTTAGTATCTGCGATATTTTCCTGTAAGGACATGACTACACACTAGAGGTGTTACTCGTGAGGGTTATGACATGAATACACACTAGAGGTGTTACTCGTGAGGGTTAAGACATGAATACACACTAGAGGTGTTACTCGTGAGGGTTAGGACATGAATACACACAAAAGGTGTAACACGTGAGGGTTAAGACATGAAAACACACTAGAGGTGTAACTCGTGATAATTAGGACATGAATACACACTAAAGGTGTAACTCGTGAGGGTTTAGACATGAAAACACACTAGAGGTGTAACTCGTGAGGGTTAGGACATAAATACACACTAGAGGTGTAACTCATGAGGGTAATGACATCAGTACACACTAGAGGTGTTAATCGTGAGGGTTAATATATGACTACACACTAGAGGTGTTACTCGTGAGGGTTTTGACATGAATACACACTAGACGTGTTACTCATGAGGGTTAGGACATGAATACACACTAAGGGTGTAACTCGTGAGGGTAAAGACATGAACACACACTGAAGCTGTAACTCGTGAGGGTTAGGATATGAATACACACAAGAGGTGTAACTCGTGAGGGTTAGGCCATGAATACACACTAGAGGTGTAACTCGAGAGGTTTAGGACATGAATACACACAAGAGGTGTAACTCATGAGGTTTAGGACATGAATACACACTAGAGGTGTTACTCGTGAGGTTTAAGCCATGAATACACACTAGAGGTGTCACTCGTGAGGGTAAGGACATGCATACACACTAGAGGTGTAACTCGTGAGGGTTAAGACATGAATACACACTAGAGGTGTAACTCGTGAGGGTAAGGACATGAATACACACTAGAGGTGTCACTCGTTAGGGTAAAGGCATGAATATACACTAGAGCTGTTACTCGTGAGGGTTAAGACATGAATACACACTAGAGGTGTCACTCGTGAGGGTAAGGACATGAATACACACTAGAGGTGTCACTCGTTAGGGTAAAGGCATAAATACACAATATATATGTAAGTCGTGCGGGTAAGGACATGAATACACACTAAAGCTGTACTTGCGAGGGTAAGAACTTAAATACACACTAGAGATGTTACTTTTGAGGGACATAAATGCACACTGCAGATGTAACTCGTGAGGTTTAGGACATGAATACACACTACAAGTGTTACTCGTGTGGGTCAGGACATGAATACACACAAAAGCTGTAACTCGTGAGGGTTATGACATTAATATACACTAGAGGTGTCACTCGTGAGGGTTAAGACATGAATACACACTAGAGGTGTTACTCGTGAGGGTTAAGACATGAATACACACTAGAGTTGTTACTCGTGAGGGTTAGGATATGACTAGAGGTGTTACTCGTGAGGGTTATGACATCAGTACACACTAAATGTGTAACTCGTGAAGGTTAGGACATGAATACACACTAGAGGTGTTACTCGTGAGGGTAAGGACATGAATACACAATAGAGCTGTTACTTGTGATGGTTAGGACATGAATACACACTAGAGGTGTTACTCGTGAGGGTTAGGACATGAATACACACTAGAGGTGTTACTCGTGAGGGTTAGGACATGAATACACACTAGAGCGAGCTGTAACTTGTGAGGGTTAGGACATAAATACACACTAGAGCTGTAACTTGTGAGGGTTAGGACATGAATACACAATAGAGGTGTTACTCGTGAGGGTTAGGACATGAATACACACTAGAGGTGTTACTCGTGAGGGTTAGGACATTAATACACACTAGAGCTGTAACTTGTGAGGGTTAGGACATGAATACACACTAGAGCTGTAACTTCTGAGGGTTAGGACATGAATACACACTAAAGGTGTAACTTGTGAGGGTTAGGACATGAATACACACTAGAGGTGTTACTCGTGAGGGTTAAGATATGAATACACACTAGAGCTGTAACTCGTGAGGGTTAGGACATGAAAACACATTAGAGGTGTTACTTGTGAGGGTTAGGATATGAATACACACTAGAGCTGTAACTTGTGAGGGTTAGGACATGAAAACACATTAGAGGTGTTACTCGTGAGGGTTAAGATATGAATACACACTAGAGCTGTAACTCGTGAGGGTTAGGACATGAAAACACATTAGAGGTGTTTCTCGTGAGGGTTAAGATATGAATACACACTAGAGCTGTAACTTGTGAAGGTTAGGACATGAAAACACATTAGAGGTGTTACTCGTGAGGGTTAGGATATGAATACACACTAGAGCTGTAACTTGTGAGGGTTAGGACATGACTACACACTAGAGGTGTTACTCGTGAGGGTTAGGATATGAATACACACTAGAGCTGTAACTTGTGAGGGTTAGGACATGACTACACACTAGAGGTGTTACTCGTGAGGGTTAGGATATGAATACACACTAGAGCTGTAACTTGTGAGGGTTAAGATATGAATACACACTAGAGCTGTAACTCGTGAGGGTTAGGACATGAAAACACATTAGAGGTGTTACTCGTGAGGGTTAGGATATGAATACACACTAGAGCTGTAACTTGTGAGGGTTAAGACATGAAAACACATTAGAGGTGTTACTCGGGAGGGTTAGGATATGAATACACACTAGAGGTTTAACTCGTGAGGGTTAGGACATGAAAACACATTAGAGGTGTTACTCGTGAGGGTAAGGACATGAATAAACACTAGAGGTGTTACTCGTGAGGGTTAAGATATGAATACACACTAGAGCTGTAACTCGTGAGGGTTAGGACATGAAAACACATTAGAGGTGTTACTCGTGAGGGTTAGGATATGAATACACACTAGAGCTGTAACTTGTGAGGGTTAGGACATGAAAACACATTAGAGGTGTTACTCGTGAGGGTTAGGATATGAATACACACTAGAGGTGTAACTCGTGAGGGTTAGGACATGAAAACACATTAGAGGTGTTACTCGTGAGGGTTAGGATATGAATACACACTAGAGGTGTAACTCGTGAGGGTTAGGACATTAATACACAATAGAGATGTTATTTGTGAGGGTTAAGCCATGAATACACACTAGAGGTGTAACTCGTGAGGGTAAGGACATGAATACACACTAGAGCTGTAACTTGTGAGGGTTAGGACATAAATACACACTAGAGCTGTAACTTGTGAGGGTTAAGCCATGAATACACACTAGAGATGTTACTTGTGAGGGTTAGGACATGAATACACACTAGAGCTGTAACTCGTGAGGGTTAGGACATAAATACACACTAGAGCTGTAACTTGTGAGGGTTAAGCCATGAATACACACTAGAGGTGTAACTCGTGAGGGTAAGGACATGAATACACACTAGAGATGTTACTCGTGAGGGTTAAGATATCAATACACACTAGAGGTGTTACTCGTGAGGGTTTGGACATGAATACACACTAGAGGTGTTACTCGTGAGGGTTAAGATATGAATACATACTAGAGCTGCAACTCGTGAGGGTTAGGACATGAAAACACAATAAAGGTGTTACTCTTGAGGGTTAGGATATGAATACACACTAGAGGTGTTACTCGTGTGGGTTTGGAAATGAATACACACTAGAGCTGTAACTTGTGAGGGTTAAGACATGAATACACACGGAAGGTGTAACTTGTGAGGGTTAGGACATGAATACACACGGAAGGTGTAACTTGTGAGGGTTAGGACATGAATACACACGGAAGGTGTAACTTGTGAGGGTTAGGACATGAAAACACAATAGAGGTGTAACTCGTGAGGGTAAGGACATGAATACACACTAGAGATGTTACTCGTGTCGGTTTGGAAATGAATACACACTAGAGCTGGAACCTGTGAGGCTTAAGACATGAATACACATGGAAGGTGTAACTTGTGAGGGTTAGGACATGGATACACACTAGAGGTGTAACTCGTGAGGGTTTAGACATGAAAACACACTAGAGGTGTTACTTGTGCGGGTATGGAAATGAATACACACTAGAGATGTTACTCGTGAGGGTTAGGACATGAATACACACTAGAGGTGTTACTCGTGAGGGTTAATACATGAATACACACTATAGATGTTACTCGTGTGGGTTTGGAAATGAATACACACTAGAGATGTTACTTGTGAGGGTTAGGACATTAATACACACTAGAGCTGTAACTTGTGAGGGTTAGGACATGAATACACAATAGAGCTGTAACTTGTGAGGGTTAGGACATGAATACACACTAGAGGTGTTACTCGTGAGGGTTAGGACATTAATACACAATAGAGCTGTAACTTGTGATGGTTAGGACATGAATACACACTAGAGGTGTTACTCGTGAGGGTTAGGACATGAATACACACTAGAGGTGTTACTCGTGAGGCTAAGGACATGAATACACAAAAGAGCTGTAACTTGTGATGGTTAGGACATGAATACACACTAGAGGTGTTACTCGTGAGGGTTAGGACATGAATACACACTAGAGGTGTTACTCGTGAGGGTTAGGACATGAATACACACTAGAGCGAGCTGTAACTTGTGAGGGTTAGGACATAAATACACACTAGAGCTGTAACGTGTGAGGGTTAGGACATGAATACACAATAGAGGTGTTACTCGTGAGGGTTAGGACATGAATACACAATAGAGCTGTAACTTGTGATGGTTAGGACATGAATACACACTAGAGGTGTTACTCGTGAGGGTTAGGACATGAATACACACTAGAGGTGTTACTCGTGAGGGTTAGGACATGAATACACACTAGAGCGAGCTGTAACTTGTGAGGGTTAGGACATAAATACACACTAGAGCTGTAACTTGTGAGGGTTAGGACATGAATACACAATAGAGGTGTTACTCGTGAGGGTTAGGACATGAATACACACTAGAGGTGTTACTCGTGAGGGTTAGGACATTAATACACACTAGAGCTGTAACTTGTGAGGGTTAGGACATGAATACACACTAGAGCTGTAACTTGTGAGGGTTAGGACATGAATACACACTAGAGCTGTAACTTGTGAGGGTAACATTGTAGAGGGTGAGGGTTAGGACATTAATACACACTAGAGCTGTAACTTGTGAGGGTTAGGACATTAATACACACTAGAGCTGTAACTTGTGAGGGTTAGGACATTAATACACACTAGAGCTGTAACTTGTGAGGGTTAGGACATTAATACACACTAGAGCTGTAACTTGTGAGGGTTAGGACATTAATACACTCTAGAGCTGTAACTTGTGAGGGTAAGGACATGAATACACACTAGAGCTGTAACTTGTGAGGGTTAGGACATTAATACACACTAGAGCTGTAACTTGTGAGGGTTAGGACATGAATACACACTAGAGCTGTAACTTGTGAGGGTTAGGACATTAATACACACTAGAGCTGTAACTTGTGAGGGTTAGGACATTAATACACACTAGAGCTGTAACTTGTGAGGGTTAGGACAGGAATACACACTAGAGCTGTAACTTGTGAGGGTTAGGACATGAATACACAATAGAGATGTTACTTGTGAGGGTTAGGACATGAATACACACTAGAGGTGTAACTTGTGAGGGTTAGGACATGAATACACACTAGAGATGTAACTCGTGAGGGTTAGGACATGAATACACACTAGAGCTGTAACTTGTGAGGGTTAGGACATGAATGATGTTATTCTCAGACATACCTTCATATTCCATTACTCCGGGAGATAGTGGTTGGCCTATCGGTGAACTTTAATCTGATATTTAGTTTGACTGGAAATGAAATACAATGTATAACATTTATTTCACACGTATTCGTTACATTTTTATTTAAACAAATTTGTCAGAATCACGAAAGTATACGCCATCCTTGTCTTTAATGATATTAGATTATATTTAATGATATCACCTCATGCATGCACGCGACGGTTTGTGTTTAAGCATGCGTGCGTTCACTTGACCATGCGTGTGTATTTACAATTACAAGGAAACTGGCTTTATTTTACCTGGTCATGCAGGAATAATCATCGCAAAACAGCACCCAGACATCCTTGTATTATAAACATGTATACTTTGTCTTTTCAGACCTGTGTACGACCCGAAAGTGGAGTTTATCGATATACATGGTAGTCCATAAGCACCCTTATGTGCGGGGCCGTTACATCTGGTCCTATAGGTTCGATACACACATTAGTGCTTAAACAGTTTCTTCTTTAAAGTCTGGAACAGACGGAATTAGATATAGTATGACAAGAATTACTTATGATGATCTCTTTCGCATAGAAGTGCTTCAAACTGTATGTATATAAGACAAGAAGCTGTGCTTTCAGACATTTTGAAAAGAATGTAATGAAACCATTGTTACACAAGTGAAATATACTGTATGCCAACGGAGCTCTATCTAGACAAAATAATCATCGGAAGTGAATATTTCGGCTGTTAAGCTTAGATTTACGTATTTGCTATCCAAGTTCAGTCGCTTTGCGGGATCGGAATTACAACAAATCTCTACCCATAAAGGATAAACGGATCATTTATGCGATTTATTGTCGTCTCAAATTCGATAGAGGGTCGCTTTTGTCGGACCAGCATTTACCCAGCATCGTGGTACAAGGGTTACAAAGCTCATTTAGTTCCCGTTATAACGAAATTAATTAAGTAATCTCGTACAAAACTGGAACAAGAAGTATGTCGCTATAATGAGTAAATTGACCAAATGAATTGCTGTCTTTCGTATCACAAACACTGAAAAAGGCCGATAGAAATAAACATGTAGTAGGATATGTTCGTTGCACCTTTACAATAACCAAATAAGTCTTATTTATTGTATTATTACCTATACATGTATAACAAAAGTTCCGTGATTAAGACATTTCCACCCAGCAGTAATACTATAAGATACATTTAACCATCTGATTGGACAGCTTAAAATAACGCCCGAATGTCACCTCTGTGTCACCATGATTTGTATTAGTAATTATTTAACAGGTCTACATGTATAAGATCATACTCCCGCCTTTTTCAGTGTTAATGATGATTAAGCAGTTACACGTACATTCTCTTTTAATGATGATTAAGCAGTTACACGTACATTCTCTTTTACGCCATCAACTGTGTAGTTTCAATGAACACTCATTTATGTCTTCGTCATACCAATCGGGATCATTTCGATGTAATTTTACAGACATGTATGTCCTTCTACATCATCAGACAAGCTTAATCGTCTAATAGTATTAATCCAGGAATTTGCTATCTTATGTTGAGAACTCGTGTGTAAATTGAGGAACATACGTAATGAGTCCGGCTTGTATTTCAAGGGTCCCGGGTTCGACTACCGGCTTTGCCATACTTTTCCGTATTTACCCAATTCCGTTGGTGGTCAGTACAATAGTCCGTGCTTCATGTCTGTCCTCACCAGGTATCACACTCAATCAACTTTATCGTTTGCTCGTGAATGACATTGCTATTTGTTCTTACAATACCATCAGTTTACAAAACATAGTGGGTTACGTTTACCCCCCCCAAAAAAAAAAAATTATTGCACACTGGAATGTTTCATGGTACGTTCTTCTATTTTATAATTTAATCACCTAGTTACCAGTTTACCCCCGCCCCATTCCCCCCCCCCCTCCCAAGCATCATCGTGACGTTGACTATTTTCTTGGTTCATCTAGCTGTTACACAGAGTTCATGACAATCATCGTGACAATTCATAGCTGGTTAACCAAAACGTCTAAAAACTTCCAAACGAGAGGACCATAATTACACTTTATGGCACAAATGAGTTCTATATAAGGTCTAGCTTTTGGGTACATGTGGCACACTTCAAACTTGGACAATTATCAGAGAAATTATCAGAGTTGCCAATCTCTTGGTATAAATGAATAGCCGATAGATACCCCTCCTAAAATGAACGCAGACTATTTTAGGTATTTGATCAAATGAAAAATTGTTTTTGACCCATATTGAAACAGAGTAAGTTTACCAAGAATGACTTGCCAGCTATCTATCTAAAAGAATCCATGTTTAATGAGACACACGATCAAGTTTTAAATCTCTTGGTATAAATGAATAGCCGATAGATACCCCTCCTAAAATGAACGCAGACTATTTTAGGTATTTGATCAAATGAAAAATTGTTTTTGACCCATATTGAAACAGAGTAAGTTTACCAAGAATGACTTGCCAGCTATCTATCTAAAAGAATCCATGTTTAATGAGACACACGATCAAGTTTTAAATCTCTTGGTATAAATGAATAGCCGATAGATACCCCTCCTAAAATGAACGCAGACTATTTTAGGTATTTGATCAAATGAAAAATTGTTTTTGACCCATATTGAAACAGAGTAAGTTTACCAAGAATGACTTGCCAGCTATCTATCTAAAAGAATCCATGTTTAATGAGACACACGATCAAGTTTTAAACGTTCCAAAAAATAAATTAGTGATTTATTCTGACCAGTTTTTATGAATAAAAGCTGATAAATGTATCCTATTGTTTGCAAGGTTTCTTTTCTCAGGTATTGGACGTACTGACCTTACATATGGTCAATAATTTTAGATAAATATTCTAATTGACTTTCCTACATGTTGAATCGAAAATGCAGCAACTAGATTGTATGCAGACATCAGGTTGTGGTATGGTATAGAGACAAACTGTACATTAATAACAAACTCTTTATACCAGGTCCAAATCTTCGAGCATACAAGAACAACAAATAGGGGTCACGGGGAAAATGTGAATTAACTGTCATATCATGGAACGTAGAAGGCCTTAAACCGTGCTTAGACGACCAGGATTTTGTTCATTTTGTAAATGCCTATGATGTTTTGTTTTTCTCTGAAACATGGGAAAGGGAGGTAGATAACTTTTCGCTCGATGGTTATGAGTCCTTTTCTGTACCACGTAAGCGTGAGGCTAGCAGTAAGGCCAAGCGTGGACAAGGTGGGGTTAGTCTGTTCTACAAAAAGGAGCTTTCGGGTGGCCTTTTTCTAGAACAGTCCGACCACCACGGTTTATTATGGGTTAAGTTTTGTAAACATTTCTTCAAATTGAATAAAGATATTTTTGTTTGTTTTGTATACATCCCACCATGTAATTCCCCCTATTATATATCGCATGAAATAGGATTTTTTGAAAGTATTGAAGTTAATGTTCACCATTTTTCCAATCTAGGAGATGTCTCAATTATAGGAGATTTGAATGCTAGGTGTGGTAAAAAGCATGACTATATCTCGTCGAATATAGAAACCAATAAATTTATGCCTTTTGATAATAATGATGATGATGTTTTAATTAACTGCACATTTCCATCGAGCTCTTCAATGGACAGTGTTGTAAATGCCTCTGGAAATAAACTTTTAGAACTGTGTTCTAGCTCAAACCTTAGAATTGTTAATGGTAGAATTGGAGATGATGCTAATGTAGGAGCATTCACCTACATGTCAGAAAATGGAAAAAGTCTGATTGATTATGTTATTTGTTCGTACGAGTTATTTCCCCTGATTTGTAATTTTGTTATTCACGATTTCCATACAGTATCACCTCATGCCCCTGTCCAGGTTGGTTTTACCACGGGTAGCGCAACGATTTCAAATGAAAATCGATCGTTTGCCCGTGATGGAATCGAATGGGACAGGGAGCGTGCAGACGATTTTAAAAACCTTATTAATTCTAGGATTGATCTTTTGAAAGATATTATAAAGAATATTGAGCTTAAAAGTATTGATCTTGACTCGGGGATAAGTAGAATCTCTGATTGTTTGTATAATTCGGCATTTTCTATTTTTGGCAAGACAACTACAACACATTAAGAACACTAAGTATACACAGTTCAAAAGTCCATGGTTTAATTCTGAGTGTTTGAACGCTCGTAAGAAACTACGAGTTGCTAATAAAACATATCGTAAAAACAAGTCTCCTCAAAATGAGGATGTTTTGTTAGCCTGCAAGCGCGATTATAAGTTGGTTAAAAGGCGTGCAAAGGCTAAATACAACTCACTTCAAAGAAACCGGTTTAGTTGTCTTGCTAAAAATAGTCCAAGGTCTTTTTGGAAAGAGTTAAAGAAATTCAAAACTAAAAATAGTACCTCGACTTCATTGAGTAAATCCGAGTTTTTTAATTACTTCAAGGACATGTATTCGATTACAAATTTATTTACTGAAACAAACTGCAATTATGATTATGACAGTAACCAAGATGCATCTGTATCAATTGATGAGCTTGATTGCGAATTCACATTAGATGAAGTTTTACATGCGATGAAATCATTAAAGACGGGTAAAAGCAGTAGGATCGATTTGTTAACTCCCGAAATATTTATTGAGTGTAAAGATGTTTTAGCACCACTATTATGTACAATCTTTAACTTTATGTTTGTAAATTGTGTATATCCGTTAGAATGGACAAAGGGTATTATTGTTCCAGTTCCCAAAAAAGGTGACCTCGATGACGTAAATAATTACAGAGGAATAACTCTTACTAGTATTTTCGCTAAAATTTTCTCTTGTGTTTTAGATACCAGAATACGGAAATGGGCCGAAAGTAATGTTTTTAATGATTTTCAATTTGGTTTTAGAAAAGGTAAAAGTACGACTGATTGTATCTTTGTATTATCGTCTATTATAAATCATGTTATAAATGTACAAAATAGAAAATTGTATTGTGCCTTTGTTGATTTCCGCAAGGCATTTGATACAATCAAACATAATGCAATTTGGTTCAAACTTACTCAAATAGGTTCATCTACGAGAATTATCAGAATGCTGGAAACTATGTACAAGAATATTAAATCATGTATAAGAACGAATGGACAGATGACATACTTTTTTGATATATCAAAGGGTGTTAAACAAGGTGAACCATTATCTCCTCTTTTATTCATTATCTTCATTAACGATATGTACGAGTATATGCAAGCAGATGCTCTTGATTGTTTTACTTTGGAAGATATGAAACTGTTTTTATTATTATTTGCTGATGATACTGTTCTTTTTTCGTACTCTGTTGAAGGCCTTCAATTATTACTTAATCATTTAAACGACTACTCGAAAGAATGGGGAGTTTCAGTAAATACTGAGAAAACGTACGTTATGATTTGTCAAAAAGGTAGTCGATTTGCAGAAGTTGATTTTACATATAATGGTCAAAAGCTTAACATTGTTAAGAATTTTACATATCTAGGATGCAATTTATCCTTTAACGGAAAATTTTACAATACCCAGAAGCAGCTTTCGCTTCAAGCCTTGAAGGCGTTATTCTCATTAAACTCATTATTCGACAAGGTCTCTTTAAATGTTTCTGAATAAGTAGAATTATTCGATTCAATGGTATTGCCCATATTAATGTACAGTGCTGAAGTTTGGGGATTTCATAAGGCAACTGATTGTGAGCGTATACAATTGAAATTTTTAAAACAAGTATTATCAGTTAACTCTAAAACCCCTAACACTGCAGTATATGGTGAACTAGGCAAATTTCCTCTTAGTGTTCTAAGGCAAATTACATTGGTTAAATATTGGGTACAGATTTGTAAATTCCCAAACTCTCTTTTATTTAAAATATATAACATGTCTGATAATATGGGAAATCCAGTCAATGAATGGAAATTGAACATACGATCTTTATTAGACAGGATAGGATATTCGCACTTAATAAATGTAACTGATATTTCTCAAATAAATCTAAAAAGCTTAACACAGCGCATTTATGATATTTATATACAAAGTTGGTTGGCTGATTTAAATACATTTAATAAGTTAGAAAGTTATAGACTTTTCAAAAAAGCATTCGAAATGGAAAAATATTTTACAAGCATTACAAATTTTAAAAGCAGAATTACTATGACAAGGTTTAGATGTTCAGCACATTCTCTTCAAATTGAAGTAGGCAGACACAGAAACATTGTCAGAGAGGATAGGAAATGCTTAATGTGCAATTTAAATGTAATTGAAAACGAATTTCACTTTTTACTTGTTTGTCCTTTTTATAGAGATATTAGAACGTTGTATTTGCCAAAATATTATTATACTTGGCCAAACATTCAGAAATTCATTGGTTTAATGGAATCAAATTCTAAGAAAACAATTTTGAACATTAGTAAATTCTTAGATAAGGCTAACAGTAGACGCAATCATCATTTCATAATGAATCCATAATTTTTTTGTTTCATTACCAAGTATTTAGTATTATGTCCTTACTGTCTTATTCATCTTTCTTTTGTATTCCATGAATAAGCCTTTTTCATTCAAAAGTCACATTTTTCTCATTTATGTGTTTGTATTGCCATGTTTATGCATTTAATGAATTTGTATGTTGTACATATGTTTGACAACAAACTATGTTTTAGTTTATATGTCAATAAACTATTTGAACTTGAACTTGAACTTGGTATTACACTAGCAGCTTCTTGGTGAATGGTGAAAAGCGTTGAACTATCTAACCATAAGATTAACCATCTCTTTTAACTATTGTATAAAAGAACATCAGAGTTTATGCCCCAGATACTATAGGTTTAAGAGAAAATCGCTTTAACCCTAGGTTTTAGACTTTAGACTACTGTTTCTGTTAAACATAGGGCTTAAGGGAATCACTTAAATCTTTAGTTTCCGACTTTAAACCATAGTTTGAACTTTTCATACTTTAAAATGTGGTTTAAAACGGTTAAACTGTGGGTTTAAGAGTTAAACCCTGTGTTTCACAGTTAAACGCATGATTTAAGAGAATTATTGTACAAACGGCGTTCCATATCTACCTTTGTTCAATAATAAAACAACGTGTGCGTTCAGACTTTTACCAAAGTATATTATGGGCCAATATGGTCTTGCTGCACACCAATGATATCGTTGAGATAAAGGTCTCCGGTCAGAAAACGGGATCAAAGTCTCCGGTCAGAAAACGGGATCAAAGTCTCCGGTCAGAAAACGGGATCAAAGTCTCCGGTCAGAAAACGGGATCAAAGTCTCCGGTCAGAAAACCATGCTAACAATAGTCAACCTAAAATATATTACGCATCTTTGATTTAAAACTAGGAATATGATTTAAATGTGTTGAAATCAAATGACTTTATAATTAACAGCTAACTGACAAGTAAGGAGGCCATGGAGCATTTTGTTTGATTTTAATTTGACATCGTTTTCCAAACGTTTATCCACTCCATAGAGGTGTGCTGTGTGATTTTACCTTACTTCTACATTTTTTCTTACAAGTTTATTTATCATACCATATATGTCAATGTGAAATTGCAGCCGTACTACACAGTTAAATAAAATCGTGTTTTTTTTGCATTTTTTTCTTCAAAATATGAATAAATAGGCTGTTAATATCTCTATTTATTTCAGAACCGTATATGACCCGGAAGTGAAATTTGTTGACCTCCATGGCTGGCAATGATTGACACAGACAAAGACACCACCTCATCGGATATGAACACAGCTTGTTCATTCTACTTACTAAGCAGCGTGCATATAATTCATTTTGTGAAAAGTTCCATTGTTATCACCACATCTTAACATTCTTACATTTGCAAAGTCGTTATATTGACGAGAAACTTTAATCCGGTATACAAAAAACTCTTTAGATAAGAAACACCGGTATGTTGATACAGTGAATTATTAAGTATCATTTTTCCGATGATGACATGGGGTAAACTTTACATTTTTTGTCCAACTCTTTCTGACAGTCACGGTTATCACACAGAGCATTGCTTGGAAGCGCTGACATACATGTACTTTTGGTAAGGACGATGTAGTAATACAAACAGGCCGAGCAATCATTCAGATACGAGTGAAAAACTGTTGGCGTTAATTACAAATCAAAGCGACGACAACTAAACGGTACTGTCCCCGTCAAAATCATGTAGAGTAGACTATAAGAAGAAAATGAATGCGTTGAAAAGATGAATGCAATTTTTGTACCAACACTATGCTTGCTGTACACGATCATAATTGTGTTTTATATTTCGTTTTAACGACTTCAAAAATAAATCAGTAAATCACGAGTAAGTAAAATGTTATAAAGAGTAGGGAATATGTTATAATGAGTAAGCATGCTATCATAACACGTCATTAGTAGTTATACCATGCATGTCGTTATCACAAAGAAAAATGTTCATCGAGTTGGCATGTCTTTAATTAACGAGTTAGCAAGTCTTTAATTAACGAGTTAGCAAGTCTTTTATTAACGAGTGCGCAAGTTTTTAATAAACGAGTTAGCAAGTCTTTATTAACGAGTGCGCAAGTTTTTAATAAACGAGTGAGCAAGTCTTTAATTAACGAGTTAGCAAGTCTTTATTAACGAGTTAGCAAGTCTTTAATTAACGAGTTAGCAAGTCTTTAATTAACGAGTTAGCAAGTCTTTATTAACGAGTGCGCAAGTTTTTAATAAACGAGTTAGCAAGTCTTTAATTAACGAGTTAGCAAGTCTTTATTAACGAGTTAGCAAGTCTTTATTAACGAAATAGCAAGTCTTTAAATAACGAGTAAGCAAGTCTTTATTAACGAGTTAGCAAGTCTTTATTTACGAGTTTGCAAGTCTTTAATTAACGAGTAAGCAAGTCATGAAAAGATCGGAACAATCAATCTGAACACATCGGGTTTATCCAAGTCAAATGAAAACACCTCTGAAATAATGGGGATGACGCCATATTGTTTCCCGCGAGAATGACGTCACTTTTCTTTCGTTTTAAAAATTGATCTTGTATGTGAAATCTAAAAAGTCGTTTAAGTTGATTGATGAAACAACTATACATGTCACAACAACAATTTCGCCATTTTGGTATGAGTTACTGATAAAATTTGATTTAAAAGGATGTCCAACACTTCCATACACATTGAACTACTTAACGTGCACGCTTAGAAAATGTGTTAATTGCCGGATGCCGATTTACCCGAAAAATTGTAACCCTACACTTATATCCGAGGTGTATTTCACAGCTCACGGAAATACCCGAGTAGTTCCGATTGTTGAACAATGTGAGCCTATTATTGACCTCTTACTCAACTGTTTACGCTGAACAATGGACACACGTTTGGTTCTAACACGGACTGACTCAGAACGATTCATTCAAAACTTGTAGCTTATCACGCTGTGAGATACTCTGAAGTATCTGAAATCGACATTTCACGCACCATATGACTATGCCTGTTGCTATGGCCAATCAGAAAGTGTGCAAATATTCGGATCAAATTACAATTTTCTGTATACATTCATAAAAAAAAAATAAAAACGATTTAATTTTTCTTCCGAAACAGCTGTTGTGCTGTATTAAAGAAGCCAATCTTTAATTTCCAAATTTCTTCCCATCTCTTAATAAGTACCTTTAAAACGCCTTGCTTATTAGTCCAGTCGGATTTTTCGGAACCTAGAAATGAAGAGAACAATGAGGCAATATTTCAAGGTTGTAATATATAAAGATATATCTTTAATTTAAGAGGGTTTGCCACCTTGGCAAATTTGGGAATCTTGCATAATTTGCATAAATCCAAAATGGCCACCAGACGCAAAGGTCAATTTTCGACATCTACATTTATCAATTAATATAGCTTGTATGGTGTCTTTTTTTATGGTTTTTAGGTAAGCTGAATCCGTTTCTGATGTTTATTTTATGATATGGTGAATCAAAATAAAGAAATCAGTTCAACATACCTGAAGGATGCAATTTCGATGTCATATTTCTCAAACTATGTCCGATATTCTTAATCAACAATTGAAGATATATTTAAATTTGAAATGAAATTATACTTTATAGTGTCAGCGACTAAGTAAGTAATCAATGATTGGTTTTAGTAGAAAATAATACACAAAGCAGTCTACTAATCTTTTTGTGAAATTAACAACATTATGCACACTTGATTATTAGCATGACATATTTAACTACATCTGGCTATAATTAGTGCTTGTTTTTGTCCATCTTCATTGTTTCAGTTGCAAATGAGATAAAGGTATTCCTTTGTTGAAAGTAAACCTTTCTGATGAGATGTTTATGCAAGATTATCAATAATCATGCACATGTAGGTTATGGTCTTCAATTTCAATCATTTTCGCCGTCATCTTCTACTGTATAGTCATATAAGCCCTCATAGACTTCCTCTGCAACTTCCTCGCTCAAGAAGGTATCTCCTCCTTCTTCATCATGTTTATTGGTAACTGTTTGTGTTAGATGGGATGTTTGAGAATTACAGCATGTTTGACCTCTAGAGCATGAACAGTGCATTGTACACGACAGCCAGTGCTTTCGACACCCACTTGTTTCTTTGTTGCACTTGTTGTCCATCGCTTTACACTCGCAGCGGATAACATCTAATAGTTCTGGTGGCGCGGGGGTTCCTTCTGCAACCTTGGGTATAGGTATCCCATCATAAATCACCCAGCCACACTATGTTATGTCATGATCGGCAGTGGGTGCTTTGCAGTTTGCTGCCGTTCAAAACATGATCTGTACATGCGCCCATAGAATGTGATGATGAAGATTTGGTTCTGCTGGTGACAATGAGTGCTCTTTAAGAGTTCTCATTATGAAGAGTTTGAAGCGCGCTGTTTTGGTGCCATTCTCTGCCGGCTCGTCAAAGAGGGCATTGATGTTAGGCTCATATACTTTTACTGGTTCCTCATTGATTTTCCCCTCCTCTCCTAAAACACCAGAAAGGCGTGGAAAGTCTCCTGCCAACAGTTTGTTTAAAGCACCCACCGCCCCCTTTCCATTTGGATATTAGGTCGTGTCGCATTCGCTGAGAGCATGTATGCTAAAGAGGTGCTTACATTTTGGACAGTAGATTGAGCACGTTACATTGACATATAGTATGGTACTGTCCCCTCGCTTCATTTGAACAGGACATTGTATATTTGTTCGACAAACCCAGAACATCAAAAGAATGAATATATCAATATCATCACTGAGCTCATGAACAATTCCTTGGTTAAATTTGGCATACTCAATCATGTATGAGAAAATTGCGACAACCGCCTCATCATGATCGAAGAGTCCATCATCTCGTCTCCATTTTAACGTCCTCCCCAAGGTTAAATAAGCCAAGTATACGAGCGAGACGTTGTTTATTCTTCTTGCTTTTCATGAATGTCTCTCTTTTTGGCAAGCGATTAGCAATTTAGAGGTCATAATCAACAACGACTTCTCCTGAACATTGCATTCTCTCATGGTATTTTGCTGACAAGGTTTTGTTCTTGTCGAACACAAGTATATTTTCCACAGGGTCTGCACACAAAGTCTAGCTTGTATTGAAGAAATCAGGTCTACAAGAATTCCACTTTTTGGCCAAACAATGTGGTAGAAGAGTTGTGAAATATAAACTATCCCAGTACTTGCAACCCTTGGTGAAATGCCCACAACTCCAAGGCGTTTGACAAGAATTTGCTTGATTTGCGCCAATGAACAACCAATTCCGTCTATCAAAGCACATGACATGGTTCATACGCAAACAATTGTTCCATGTGGAATTGCAGCTTTTGACCAATCATTTACAAGGCCAAAAATATGCTTTCTAGATAAAAGTCTATCATCCCATTGGTCATGTCCGCTTTTTGACTGACTACACTCATGCTGTGATTGGGCTAGCTGGACATTGTCTTATAGAAACCTCTAGGAAGACCTATAATGTATGTTTTCTACAGTTTCTCACCAATTTCTCATGAGTTGGCAACTTTTACATGCCCTGGCACAATTGGACCCGCTACTTGGTTATACAATTGAGGTCTGCTGTCTTTCAATGGATGTGAGTACTAGTCAACCTCTGACTGATTCAAGTCACGATCTTGAGCATATAAGGCTCGCCTGTGATCTGACTCTACTTTGTGTTGACTCTGGGAGTTCTTGCTTTGTGTGTGATCAGGATACATGGACTCCACAAAATCTGATACATGTACTGCAGTCGGAAAAAGAGTCGATCCATTGGCGGACAAGATGGGATGAGAGTGTAAAACCCTTAAGATATGGCAGTTTGTTACCCAAACTGATCAGCTTAGACTGATTTCCAGAATCCATCATTAAGGCGGCAGACAAGATCAACCTTGTGGGCAGCTAGTTAACATGTACATCGAGTGTGTATGCATAATGTCCATGGCCATCAAAGAAGAATGTCATTATTAACTTCAACACTACCAACATAACCTCTTTGTCCCCTTTTCTCTCTGTATATTCGAACAAGGATTTTTGGCATAAGAAAAGTGTCCACCTGGTGCTTTCAAGTTGAATGAGAGTGAGCGGTTCCCAAGTATTCTTCAATTTGTTCAAATGGCTTTGGTCCAGCTGCCATGAAGTTCTTTGGGAGAGCTACAGCTACTGCACGATATGCATAAATTGCTTACACCCATGCTTTTCCATTGCAAATACCGGTCAGTTCCACATATGCTGCATCAACGCTACACTCGAGCGCTTTCATGAGTTTGCGAATACAGCTTAAGAAAAACTGTATTATATGCATCCCACCTGGATGGGCAACTGCATGTAAATGTATTTTCCACTCCCATGTCAATAATGGGTGTTTGTATATACTGCATCGTCCGAAGTACTGTGTAAGCTGGTTGGAAATCAATCAACGAACCAAATATGTTGCTTTAAACCGGTTTGAGAATACCTTGAATGCATGCAAGCTTGTTGCCATTCCATTCAAGAGTTTCTTCTTTATGAAATATATTTTTGAAGCCTTGGGTATTTTTCTCTTTGGTTGCTACCAAACTGTCTTGTTGAGCTTCTAGATCAGCATAGTTATCTCCACTGTTACCTGATGAATGCACTTTTGGTGGAAAACCCTTCTTAGGACCAGTATATTGAAGTAGTTTCAATATATTGTCACTCTCAAAACGTCTCGACTGCTTAGTGTTTAGATATGGAATCGTCAGAAACCTCATGCTATGGCTACTTTCAGTGGTTTGCAGTATGCCTGTCAGATGAACTAGTAACCCTGTTGCCATTGCATGGGGCTTACGTTGTCCATTTGGGGAGGCTATCGACAGGTCAAATTTATCATATCATCCAAACACTCATCTGATGAAGAATTGCTGTGGTTTCGCTGACATATTTTGCAAAACTGACTCGTTTACCAAAGAAATCATTGATTATGACATCGTACAGGTGTTTTATCATTGACCTATTTTTATTGGCATAACAAACTTTGCACCTTAAGGTCAGGTCAAAGTGATGGCCATGTTAAA
Organism: Cerastoderma edule; assembly: GCA_947846245.1. NCBI lineage: Eukaryota > Metazoa > Mollusca > Bivalvia > Cardiida > Cardiidae > Cerastoderma > Cerastoderma edule. The sequence continues at coordinate 8,972,328 of OX401409.1, read as the reverse complement.
TTTGTAGCTTTGACATCAGATATAGTATGGTGGTTCCATTTGATTTATTTGTAAAATACCCAGTTAATTGTTATCCCTAGCACAAATGTTCTTAAGTAAATCAAGAATTAAGGACACATGGATACAAAACGCGTACAGTTTTCAATATTTTTCGCAAAGCGGTATTATCATATAATTTTACTGTCAGAAAGTATATAAAAATGGCTTTCATCAACCATTTTGGACTATTATTTTGTCATTGACAAGCTGAATCTTTTTAAATACCTCGAACAAGAACTTAGCATACCTTAAAACCCCTAAATAGACACCTCACATGCTATATTCGGTTAATAGTATCAAAAACTAAATTTCCAATATAGCGACTGGCGGCCATTTTGGATTTATGCAAATTAGGCAAGATTCCCAAATTTGCCAAAGTGGCAAACCCTCTTTAATCATTGATATACGTCCATAGACGTCACAAACAAAATATTGCCTCATTGTACTCTTCATTTCTAGGTTCCATACTAAGCATAGAAGGAAGCCGACTCGACTATATACTGTTGGAGAAGATGTGAATATCTTTCTAAAAATTACTTTGTCATGTATTTTTCTAGCAAACAATATGCACCAGACAGGAAACACATATCTATACCCACAGGATTAAACTACTTTATACCTACAGCGATTTCCCTTTTTTAATAAATAATTTATTTGCGTTTAAATAATTTATTTGCGTTGTCTACGACATGTTTAGCTAAAGGTAGACTCTTATTGTGTTGATTATTCCATCTTAACCATGTATATTCATAACAATATAACATTTGGTTGTGTTTTCATTGGTTTAAGTGATACTTGATTAAATCTTCAACCATCTGATGATTATAGTTGGTAATTTGTTGATCTCCAATGTAAATTTAAGATAGACACATTTTAGTAGTTTTGTTCACCAACATTCCCCGTCTGTTGACCTGTCTGATTTGCATCAATTACACGCTATGCTGAGTATCTAAAAATATCCTCGGAGACGTCCGTAATGTTCGACCACATGGTTTATAAGGCGTTACCACGAGAGAATGGACGCTGTTATGGCCCTATTCCACTACGACCACAAATCCCACGAATCACCAAAAGTGGCTAAATTTTAGGATTCGGGAGGATTCGTGATATTTTCCAAATTGTCTGGTCTAATTCGTGACGCTCTATGATTCATTTACGATACATGAACGATAGAGTTACGAATATTCGTGGTATTCGGCTTGGTTCGGCTGGAGTCCCGCGAGAATTGACTACGATGTATAAGAATATATTACGAATACTGCCCGGACGTTAGGAATCAGTTACGACTACGCTAAGAACACACCGAATGCATGTACGAATCAGGTACGAATACATAATTATTCATTCGTGACAATTCTTGACAATCTGTGGGATTTGACCTCAAGATAGGTATAAAAATGCCGCCAACCCTGCGTGGGCATCATTACCAAAATGAATTTTCAACGAAGAGCAGCTGTCATATTTGCTCTTGAATTGGATTATCAACAACAGGTGCTGATAGCTAGAAGAAGACTGCTGAGAAGAAGGGGGAGAAGAGCGCCCAGTTGGTGCTTTAGACCGTGGCTGACACCGGCTAGAAGGCTAGAGTATGGTCATTACGACAGACTGATGCAGGAGCTGAGGGTGGAAGATGAGAATGTCTTTGCCAACTATGTGAGAATGTCACCCCAACTGTTTGATGAGCTACTCAACAGGATTTATCCGTATATCCAGATGAGGGACACCCAACTGATACAATTACTAGATGCCGGAATCAAGTTGGATATGACCCTCAGACATCTTGCCACAGGAGACCGTTATCACACTCTCCAGTATGACTTCCGGTGTGGCTACAGCACAGTGGTATGGAGTGTGCAGGAAGTCTGTCAGGCCACCATACAGGAGCTGATGGTCATTGCCCAGCAGTTCCATGACCGGTGGAATGTTCCTCATGCCCTTGGGGCCTTGGATGGCAAGCACATAACCATTAGGAAACCACACAACTAGCCATTTTTTTGTGAAGAAGGTGCCATGTCATCATCAGACACATCAGCAGCCACTGACTTTGTTTCTGAATCTGTCACATCAGCAGCGGGCACTGACTGATCAGCCACTTGACCATCCGTAGGTGGAAGGGTAGCTGCCCTGGGAGGGATGTCTTCTCCAACTTCCCTGGTTTTTCATCTTCCTTTGCCCTTTCGTACAGCTTTTCTTGGCGGCATCTCATACTTCTAGGATTTCGTGATGATCGTAATGCAACTAATGACATAAAATCAATATCAAAATCCTTTATATACCCATTACGCCGGGAATCGTGGCTGTTTTGTGACTTTTTCTGGAGGTTCCTAGCAGGTTCGTAGTTGGTTCGTGAGTTATTCCGATTCTGTAGATAGTTCTCAATTGTTTCGTACCTGTGTCGGTGTGTATTCGTTGGATTCGTGACGAATTCGTAGTCGATTCGCGGTCAAGTCACGTGTTCACAGATCCCCCGAATAAGTTACGAATACACCCGATTACCTACGAATCGATTACGTTTCAGTTACGATGCCCAAGAACGCACTACGAAGTTGTTACGAATAAGCTACGATTTTTTTAATCTTGGAGTTCGGGGCCAAAACTTTGAACAGTTCAAAACTTTTGTCACGAATTCCCGATCGCTCAAGAATTGCAAGAACCGACTACGATTATATACGAATGAGTTAAGAAATGAGTACGATCCATCTACGAATCCTAAAATTTAGCTATTTTTGGTGATTCGTGGGAGTCGTGGTCGTAGTGGAATAGGGCCATTATACAACTGGTTGTGTACACGTGTTACTTTGGTGTTATAGAGTACAATGTATGTTACATTGCCCATACCCAAATTCAATCTGTTGAAAATCAATAAAGAAGTGAACAACAGTCCATCAATATAACCTTATTCTGCTTGGGTAATTTTGCAACTGAAAAAAGATCAATCGTGACGGATTCTGTCGATAGGTCTTGACTGTTTCGGAAGACTATCAAGTATTGAATATACCACGTCATAATTATTTATGCATAGGGGGCAACAGACGGCGAATGTTGGTAGCAATATAACAGAGACGACCTATCTCAATGCAACTTATTTCACAAACCGTTCCCTACGTTTCACGTTGAAAGTCCGTGGATATTTATCAAAATGATTCTTCGATTGTAACCATAACATCAGAGTTCGTATGTAGAAGGGTTGCGCTTCATATCAAATTCCTGTCGAAATATGAGTTGGAATATATCTCGTGAATAAACCAAAGGTACTTGAACTTATTATGTTTTACTTGTTACTGAAACCTGTAAACGACCTCAATGTAGACTACTTAAATTGAATCTTTCACTTGACACCGATACCTGAAAACCTTTCAGAGATGACGTGATTTTCGGGACAAAACTCATATTTATACTCATCTAGCGATACCAGGAAGATGCTTCAAAATGAGATAATTTGAAATTCTTGTCATCACTCTCTGCTCTACTACCTGACCATTTAAGAATCGCAAGTTGATCGTCATTACGGTATTATATGTACAATGTTTAACACCGTGTCAACACTGTTTCAATTTTGTTACGGTTGTTCTGTTATTCGCCAGTACTAGGAGAATATAGGCCATTGCCATTCGTATCCTGGGATCAACGTTTTATATTGCAATCACTATCCTGGACTGTAGTTGCCTGTTGCTGCACTTGGCAGACCGGGAAATACATGCATCGTTTCGGGTTTAAACACTATTTCCATCAACTCCCTCTGAATCAGTTCAACCTTTTACTGAACGTCCTCCTGCTGGAGTATATTGCTAACAAACAAGACAGTAACTCTAAAATGCCTCTTAACACAATCAAGTAACACTGTATCATTTTGTGCCGCTGCGATTAATGGTTAAATAGAAGAATCCTGTTCCTATCGGGACACTGAGGGTTTGTATATCACAAACCTGGTGTACCAGTAGATAAGTATGTTAGGTCGGGTATCGGGCTACTGAGGGTTAATATATCACAAAATTGGTGTGCCAGTAGATAAGTATGTTACGTCGGGTATCGGGACACTGAGGGTTAGTATATCACAAGCCTGGTGTGCCAGTAGATAAGTATGTTAGGTCGGGTATCGGGACACGGAGGGTTAGTATATCACAAAATTGTTGTGTGCCAGTAGATAAGTATGTTACGTCGGGTATCGGGACACTGAGGGTTTGTATATCACAAACTTGGTGTGCCAGTAGATAAGTATGTTACGTCGGGTATCGGGACACTGAGGGTTAGTATATCACAAAATTGGTGTGCCAGTAGATAAGTATGTTACGTCGGGTATCGGGACACTGAGGGTTTGTATATCACAAACTTGTTGAGTGCCAGTAGATAAGTATGTTACGTCGGGTATCGGGACATTGAGGGTTTGTATATCACAAACTTGTTGTGTGCCAGTAGATAAGTATGTTAGGTCGGGTATCGGGACATTGAGGGTTTGTATATCACAAACTTGTTGTGTGCCAGTAGATAAGTATGTTAGGTCGGGTATCGGGACATTGAGGGTTTGTATATCACAAAATTGGTGTGCCAGTAGATAAGTATGTTACGTCGGGTATCGGGACACTGAGGGTTAGTATATCACAAAATTGGTGTGCCAGTAGATAAGTATGTTAGGTCGGGTATCGGGACATTGAGGGTTTGTATATCACAAACTTGTTGTGTGCCAGTAGATAAGTATGTTAGGTCGGGTATCGGGACATTGAGGGTTTGTATATCACAAACTTGTTGTGTGCCAGTAGATAAGTATGTTAGGTCGGGTATCGGGACATTGAGGGTTTGTATATCACAAAATTGGTGTGCCAGTAGATAAGTATGTTACGTCGGGTATCGGGACACTGAGGGTTAGTATATCACAAGCCTGGTGTGCCAGTAGATAAGTATGTTACGTCGGGTATCGGGCTACTGTGGGTTAGTATATCACAAAATTGGTGTGCCAGTAGATAAGTATGTTAGGTCGGGTATCGGGACATTGAGGGTTTGTATATCACAAACTTGTTGTGTGCCAGTAGATAAGTATGTTAGGTCGGGTATCGGGACATTGAGGGTTTGTATATCACAAAATTGGTGTGCCAGTAGATAAGTATGTTACGTCGGGTATCGGGACACTGAGGGTTAGTATATCACAAGCCTGGTGTGCCAGTAGATAAGTATGTTAGGTCGGGTATCGGGACACTGAGGGTTTGTATATCACAAACTTGTTGTGCCAGTAGATAAGTATGTTACGTCGGGTATCGGGCTACTGAGGGTTAGTATATCACAAAATTGGTGTGTACCAGTAGATAAGTATGTTAGGTCGGGTATCGGGACATTGAGGGTTTGTATATCACAAACTTGGTGTGTACCAGTAGATAAGTATGTTAGGTCGGGTATCGGGCTACTGAGGGTTAGTATATCACAAAATTGGTGTGCCAGTAGATAAGTATGTTACGTCGGGTATCGGGACTCTGAGGGTTAGTATATCACAAGCCTGGTGTGCCAGTAGATAAGTATGTTAGGTCGGGTATCGGGACATTGAGGGTTTGTATATCACAAGCCTGGTGTGCCAGTAGATAAGTATGTTAGGTCGGGTATCGGGACGCTGAGGGTTAGTATATCACAAGCCTGGTGTGCCAGTAGATAAGTATGTTAGGTCGGGTATCGGGACACTGAGGGTTAGTATATCACAAACTTGTTGTGTGCCAGTAGATAAGTATGTTACGTCGGGTATCGGGACACTGAGGGTTTGTATATCACAAAATTGGTGTGCCAGTAGATAAGTATGTTACGTCGGGTATCAGGACACTGAGGGTTTGTATATCACAAGCCTGGTGTGCCAGTAGATAAGTATGTTAGGTCGGGTATCGGGACACTGAGGGTTAGTATATCACAAACTTGTTGTGTGCCAGTAGATAAGTATGTTACGTCGGGTATCGGGACACTGAGGGTTTGTATATCACAAGCCTGGTGTGCCAGTAGATAAGTATGTTACGTCGGGTATCGGGACACTGAGGGTTTGTATATCACAAACTTGTTGGGCACCAGTAGATAAGTATGTTACGTCGGGTATCGGGACATTGAGGGTTTGTATATCACAAGCCTGGTGTGCCAGTAGATAAGTATGTAACGTCGGGTATCGGGACACTGAAGGTTTGTATATCACAACATTGGGGTACCAGTAGATAAGTATGTTAGGTCGGGTATCGGGCTACTGAGGGTTTGTATATCACAAAATTGGTGTACCAGTAGATAAGTATGTTACGTCGGGTATCGGGCTACTGAGGGTTAGTATATCACAAAATTGGTGTGTACCAGTAGATAAGTATGTTAGGTCGGGTATCGGGACATTGAGGGTTTGTATATCACAAACTTGGTGTGTACCAGTAGATAAGTATGTTAGGTCGGGTATCGGGCTGCTGAGGGTTAGTATATCACAAAATTGGTGTGCCAGTAGATAAGTATGTTACGTCGGGTATCGGGACTCTGAGGGTTAGTATATCACAAGCCTGGTGTGCCAGTAGATAAGTATGTTAGGCCGGGTATCGGGACATTGAGGGTTTGTATATCACAAGCCTGGTGTGCCAGTAGATAAGTATGTTAGGTCGGGTATCGGGACGCTGAGGGTTAGTATATCACAAGCCTGGTGTGCCAGTAGATAAGTATGTTAGGTCGGGTATCGGGACACTGAGGGTTAGTATATCACAAACTTGTTGTGTGCCAGTAGATAAGTATGTTACGTCGGGTATCGGGACACTGAGGGTTTGTATATCACAAAATTGGTGTGCCAGTAGATAAGTATGTTACGTCGGGTATCGGGACACTGAGGGTTTGTATATCACAAACTTGGTGTGTACCAGTAGATAAGTATGTTAGGTCGGGTATCGGGACATTGAGGGTTTGTATATCACAAGCCTGGTGTGCCAGTAGATAAGTATGTTACGTCGGGTATCGGGACGCTGAGGGTTAGTATATCACAAAATTGGTGTGCCAGTAGATAAGTATGTTACGTCGGGTATCGGGACACTGAGGGTTTGTATATCACAAACTTGTTGAGTGCCAGTAGATAAGTATGTTACGTCGGGTATCGGGACACTGAGGGTTTGTATATCACAAGCCTGTTGTGCGAGTAGATAAGTATGTTAGGTCGGGTATCGGGACACTGAGGGTTTGTATATCACAAACTTGTTGTGCACCAGTAGATAAGTATGTTACGTCGGGTATCGGGACATTGAGGGTTTGTATATCACAAGCCTGGTGTGCCAGTAGATAAGTATGTAACGTCGGGTATCGGGACACTGAGGGTTTGTATATCACAAACTTGTTGTGCACCAGTAGATAAGTATGTTACGTCGGGTATCGGGACATTGAGGGTTTGTATATCACAAACCTGGTGTGCCAGTAGATAAGTATGTTACGTCGGGTATCGGGACACTGAGGGTTTGTATATCACAAACTTGTTGTGTGCCAGTAGATAAGTATGTTACGTCGGGTATCGGGACATTGAGGGTTTGTATATCACAAGCCTGGTGTGCCAGTAGATAAGTATGTTACGTCGGGTATCGGGCTACTGAGGGTTAGTATATCACAAAATTGGTGTGCCAGTAGATAAGTATGTTAGGTCGGGTATCGGGACACTGAGGGTTTGTATATCACAAACTTGGTGTGTACCAGTAGATAAGTATGTTAGGTCGGGCATCGGGACACTGAAGGTTTGTATATCACAACATTGGGGTACCAGTAGATAAGTATGTTACGTCGGGTATCGGGACACTGAGGGTTTGTATATCACAAAATTGGGGTACCAGTAGTTAAGTATGTTACGTCGGGTATCGGGACACTGAGGGTTTGTATATCACAAAATTGGGGTACCAGTAGATAAGAATGTTACGTCGGGTATCGTGACAGAGTACTACACATCGGACCGGAAGTGTGGGCGTTATCGACGAGACAACATAATATACCACGTGCAAACGAGCAAAGAGTAACCAAACCTTGTAGCTTCAATTCCTACATCCGCCATGCTTCACTAGAGTAATAATTCACTGCAAGAGTCTCGCGATTAATTAATAAATGGTGTATTATGGAGCATAGACTTCTAAGGTCATTAAGCGCGCATTAAGATGATGTGCATAAATGTATGTGCATAAATGTATATATTGAATTATTTACATCCTAAAATGTATTTTGTTAAGAAAAAAATGAATAAGAATTTGTAATGAGTGAATGATAATAAATAGAAAATGTGTAATGAGTTTACGATAGAAAATAGATAATGTGTAATGAGTGCATGGTATTAAGTAGATATCTGAATATTTTAAAAGAGTAAGGAATCACAATTTATTGCAATTTCAAAAAACTCTTTAAGAAAGGAAAGAATTAATTCAACCTTGAGACTTAAAAAGCTCATGATGAGTGTCGGCATTAAAATAGTTTGAACCGATTCTATGAAAAGCTATGCAATTAAATTGTATATGTTTGATGGTAAAGGATGTATTGCATAGAATGCATTCAAGGTTATCTCCCTTGGCCAGGAGCCAAGAGTGTGTAATACGTGAAGGACCAATTCAGATTCAAGTAGCAGGTCTTGGCCTTTGTGACATTGTAGTCAGTTCCTGCCTCGGGTACTCCATGCCAAACAATTTACGGTAACCATCCCTTAATTTCTTTTCTGTAATTTTGGATTTATCAAAGCTTTGGTTTCTTTGGTTCTGAATAGTCCTTGTAATAATTCCCATTAGTTAACTTGGTCATTTCTAACATATTAGATCTACTGAACTAAATTGAATCGTTCAGATCGGCGACGTTTACTTTTTTTCGGGGTACAGTTTTAGCTTCATGCATGAAGTGTTTATTAAAAAAAACCTTAGCACTAATGCCTGTATAAAAATCCAGCAATTTAAGTTTGGAGCAATGCGTTATAATACAACATTAACACCACGATATCATATATCGTGGGGTTAATGCAGAAAGGAGACAAGTGACATGTTTTGAGATTTTCATGTTTTTTATACCTTTGGGTGTGTTTTGATGATTTCTAAGCCCTGTATAAAATGCGAACTGATAACCCCAGTATCAATAAAGTTAAGACATAGAATCGAAAGGGAACTTCAGCCATTTAGTGTAAACTGATTATGCAGAAAGGGGACAAGTGCCTTAGGAGTTATGCAGAAAGGAGTCATGTGGCACTTTGTCTCCTTTCTGCAAACGCTTTTATATCTTTGATTCAGCATTTGGGTACATGCAGAAAGGAGTCATGAGCATGTACACACAGTACCCCTGGCATTGTTTACATTAATAGGGAAGGTGACCAGTGATAAATGTATCCAATTAGCAGTGTGTTGATAAATGGTTTTATATTTCTATAGATTAATAGCTCGCTGGGATGTGGTCACAGTTTTAAAACTAAGAAAGCAAGCACAGGATTTTGTAGCAAAACATATATCTAAAGAGGAAATTCATTTCCGAATTGGAACAAACTGAGGTAAGAAACTAGTTTGTATTTAATTCTGATTTCAATAAAGACACATCATTTAAAATGTACATTACATAGCAAATTCGCATGTTTACATGAACATGTATATACTAATTTGTTGATAAAAAACATGCATTAGAAATTAATTGCATGAGTAAATTTCTGTTATTCTTGCGTTGTTTTAGGACACTGAATGGTCTGACGAGGAGCTATACACCCAATTTGTCCAGGATACAGGTACTGGGATGATGGAAAGCACGTCTATATAGATAGAATAAAGTTAAATGTTGATTTTCTCAATCTGATAGTTAATGCAACATTTGCCCAATACCTCTAGACTTTGAAATAAATGCATGTACAAAATGTACATGCAAGCATTCAATACATGGGTCTGAAGAGTTATAGGAAGATGAAGGAAAATAATATGATATTTCACATTATTTCATTTTCATATAATTATCAATGAACGGCTTCTTAAACTATGTTAAGTGTACATAGGTATGTGTATTATAACACTTTCTTTGAAGCTGTAGTATCTGTCTTGTAATAATATATTAAAACTAAATTGCTATTAGTGTTTTTCAGGCAAAAGGGATACTAATATAGCGTCTGGACCTGAGTCCGAAGATAACATACCCCTTGCAGAACTCCTCAAAGGCCAACATGCACAACAAAGGAAGCCTGTGAAGCGAAAACTGATACAGGACAATGGCACAGATATTGCTATATCAGATGTCAGCGCTGGAGACGAAACCTTCCGTTTGAGTGCTGACGAAATAAACTCTAATGACACATCTGAATCCTACAGTGAGCCATGTTCAAAAGTGGGGGCAAATGGGAAAAAGGTTAAATCATCTTGAGACAAACATGGGAAAAAAGGACAGCAAGTGCTAGAACTGGAAAAAAGAGAAAACATGTTCAAAGGAACAAGGATAGTGCGATTCTGAAAAAGCTGCAAGAAAAAATAAAAGTACTCAGGAAACAGATACTTATGAAAGGAGTAATTGAAAAAGCTAAAACTGTCAGTAAAAGAATGCAGTCAGTGAAAACAATTGTCGCAACATGTCACAAAAATCGATTGGACACCTTTCTTGCTGGCAATGAGGAATTGACAAACGAAACAGTTGATCAACTCCGGGAAATAACATGCCAGCACATGATAGATGCCAAAAAAACTATGTGTACTTCTTCAATAACTTAAAATATTTTGAAGAAGGGGTTGAAAATCTTAGAATAATTGGAAACTTGAAAGGAACAGTAGCTGAATCACTAAATCCTCCATCTTTAACTTTTAATGACACCCCAATAACGTTTGTTAACAATCATAAGCATCTAGGAATTTCACTTAGTAATGATGGAAAATGGCATGAACACATTTCAAACACTTTAACTTCAGCATCCAAAATTCTAGGAATAATGCGTTCACTGAAATTTGAAATTCGCAGAGAATCACTCAATCAAATTTATGTGTCATTTTTACGACCAATCTTAGAGTATGCCTCCGTGGTATGGGATAACTGTACGACAAGAGAACAAGAATCACTTGAAAAGGTACAAAATGAGGCTGCACGTATTGTAACGGGCGTTACCCGTTCTGTATCTTTGAACAATCTTTACAGGGAAATAGGATGGTTATCTCTTTCTGATAGACGTGCTTATCAAAAGTTGATTCTCACATTTAAAATAGTCAATGGACTTTGTCCAACTTATCTAAGCGACATTTTCCCTTCTACGGTTGGTTCTAGAACTGATTATCCTTTGCGTAATGCTTCAGATATAGACATTTTAAGCCGGAGAACTGAAATATTTGCAAACTCTTTTATTCCTTCAGCGGTCTCTAGATGGAACGAGCTTCCCCTTGGGATCAGGTCGATCAATTCGCTTTCCCTGTTCAAAAGTAAGATAAGGAACATGTTTTCCTCAGCAGCAGTACCAAAACACTTTTTCATTGGTGCACGTAAGCTAGCAGTACTACAAACTAGAATTCGAAATAAATGTAGTGATCTTCGATCAGACTTATTTACTAATCATTTAGCGCAAGACACTTTATGTTTATGTGGTCATTTACTCGAGGATGCCGAACACTATTTCTTCCAATGCGAGCAATTTCCAGCTCAAAGGCTTAAATTATTTTCTGAACTTCGCATGTATCATCCATTGAATACAAGTAAATTGTTGTTTGGCTCTGTAGACTTTAATTATGAAGACAACTGTAAAATCTTCCTTACAGTACATACCTTCATTAAGGAAAGCAAAAGGTTCTTGTAGTATTTCACTAATAACAATCATTCCTTCGGTCGTAGAACCTGGGCCCCAGTAGCACACGATTCACATCACTTATTTCACTTTTTCAATTTTTTCTCTTTCCAAATCATATTTTTTTCAATTGTTATCTCCTTATTGTCATATAGTAGAGATGTTTTTTCAAAATTACCGGAACATTAATTAATTAATAATTTAAGAAATACAGTGTAAATATGAAAAAATTCTTGATAATTACAATATGTAAATACCTGCCAAGGGAATGGCCGAATCTAAGTTGGTAGAACTTGTGGCCAAACCCTTTTGCCTTATTACTCATTTATTTTATTGAATGTACATGTATATTTTGTAAAATGTTATGGCAATAAAATATGTTTAAAGTAAAGTAGCTGATTGTTTTGCAAACACATACAAGTGCATTCGATAAGCGCAATAAGCGCTCCTGTTTATGAAGTAATGCCAAGTGAAAGTGAACATTCTGATTCTGCACTACATGTTATCCCAATTGCGTATCTTGCTATCCGTAACGAAGATCATTACGATGCAACTGCTCCCTTGCAGAAGGCTGCAACAGCTGCATTGCCAACACCTCAGTCACCAGAGAGACACGAATAAACCTTCAGACCAGCTCACACCACAAAAGGCTGCAGATTACCAAAGTCCAAGAAAGAAACATTACTCGCGGAAAAAATGCGAAATAAGGATACTTGGGAAAGAAATGTCAGGAAAAACTGGCCGGAAAACAGTATGTTTCGTAATCTGGAAAAACTATGAAACCTAAACGCTTAAAACCACAAAACTGTGCAAAATGAGGATTAAAATGTAATGAAAAAGTGTCGGACGAACAAAGACAAGACATATTTGACTGTTTCTACTCTCTTGGAAGTTATGAAAGACAGAGATATTTTATCTGTGACATGGTTCTATAGAAGGATATTGGAAGGAAGGGAAAGGGTAAAAAGTTGAGGGCTTTAAAGTACTACCTATCGTGCAGCCAAAGACGTGAGAGAGTTTGTTGGAACTTCTTCAAGGCAACTTTAGATATCAGCAACAAGATGATTACATACGCTATAGACAAAGAACATGGGACATTCATCGACAAGGATAAGAGAGGGAAGCCGCAATCTGCAAACAAGACGAGTGATGAAGAGCATAAATTTATCCATGCGCATATCGATTCCTTTCCTAAGATGGAGTCGCATCACTCAAGGAGATTCAACAAAGCAATACCTGGTACATGATCTCAACATTAAAAAGATTTTTACATTGTATTGTGGAGAGTGCAAAAAGTGCTTACTCCAGTCGGAAGAGCGAAATACCGGAAAGAATTCTGTGAAAAATTCAACCTGTCATTTTTTAAACCTAAAAAGGACCAATGTTCAATTTGCGCAAAAATTGAGCACCACAGTGCAAACGATACTCTTTCGGACCAAATGAATGAAGGGTACGAAGCCCACCAACAAAGCAAGAGGGAAGCACTTGAGGGAAAGGAAAAAGCCAAAGCTAATGCAAAGCAGAACAATGCTGTCTATACTGCCACCTTTGACTTACAGGCAGTTTTGACCACCCCGCTTTCGCTAGTAAGCGAAATGTACTATGAACGAAAGCTGTGCTGCTACAATTTTAACATTTTACTCTCTCTCAGACAAGCAAGTATTTTGTCACTGGAATGAAACTCAAGGGAAACGTGATTCATGCGAAATCGCCGCTTGTCTTCTGAAAAACACAGAATCAATTTGTTCGTCAAACCGAAATTTGAAAGAAATAATTTACTGTTCAGACTTGTGTGTTGGACAGAACCGAAATTAATATGTCACAGCTTCTTAAGTGTATGCAATGTCAAAACTTCCACAAGTTGTTCATATAAATAACAAGTTACAGTCAGGACATACCCAAATGGAATGCGCCAGTCTGCTCTCTTCCACTGAAGTTGCAAAAAAATGCACAAGTTTGTACGTACCATCGCAGCGTTATCGTTTGTTTAGCTCGAAAAAGCAAACCATACATTGCAATTCCCTTGAAATACAACCAGGTCCTCGATTTCAAATCATTGGTGAAGAATCAGTCCTTAAAATTTCAAATGTCAGTGGATGGCTACAAGTCAAATGGATCCAGGTCAGGCGAGGAAATCCTCGTTCTTTGTTTGTCAGCAACACATACGACGAGGGCTCATTTCTTGAAATTAACACTCAGCCTGATGTGCTAAGGCGCAAAGGTCGCATGGCCAAAGTGCAATGCTGCCATGGATCATTGTTATGAGACCGAGTTACCCATCTCTGTCATGTAAAAGAATGATTTGATGAATCTCTGTAAACAAGGAATAGTACCCGAGGAATTCCATCAATACTATGAGATGCTGTTTGTTAGCAAATCATTGGAAGACAAGCTGCCTGCACCATCAGTGGAAGAAGGCAGTGATGATAATTCTGATTAATAATGTACAATGTATCTGTACGCATGGTACATTAAGCACTGTACTCTTGTTCAAAACAATGGGTTTCTTTGTGAATTCACAATGTATACGCATACAGACTGAGGGTTTTAGGACTTCATTTTATAATGATGTTTAAATTCCTTCCTACTGGATACATATTTCCAAAGGAATTTGCTGTATCATTTATTTCTGACAATAACTTTATGAAATAGATATGCTATATGGCACCTTTCTGCATACACAAAATTTACCAAATATATCGATGCAGAAAGGAGACAAGTGCTAAAAGAGGTCAAAAGGTCATATGATATGCGCCACATGATTTCCAATTTTGCCTACAGGTATATCTGATATAGTGATACAAATAATAATATAACATTTTATAACACTTCAATTTCTGATTTGTGACAAGAGCGCAAACTTTAAAACTCATTTTTCTCAATACTTTGAAATACTTTGAAAATGTCACTTGTCTCCTTTCTGCATCAACCCCACGAATTATTTCAGGTTGATTCTGGAGAGTCTTATAAGTGACATTTCCCTTGTCTAACTTTATGAGCCTTCTTGAAGAGATATGTTGAAACAAGTTCAATTAGCATAATTTCAGTATCAGGATAGCATTATACCAGTTATAAAGGAGATACCACATAATAACCAAAAACTCATTCGAGGCACACAATGCCCAGAGCTACAAGTCATAAAATATGGAAAACAACTGTATTACAATTTTCCTTAGCACAAACCATCTTTTCATAGAAAATGTGTATCTTGTAGCGATGCCCGACTCTTAATGATGGAGGAAGACCACATACTCAACTGCCCATAAGGGCTGCTCAAGGCAGGTAGAACCATCGGCATTCCGTAAGTCAGTTGGGAGACTGCCTCTCATGAAAATCTATATTAATTTTCGTTATAATTCCCAAATCTGTTCATGAATTCATTGTGAAATTGGTTACACATTAATTTCATTTTATAGACGTGTGCATCCATAATTACGATAACAAAGGTGCAAAGTCACACTCTTCTTTTCTTGTCTGCTAAAACCCTTCTATGGTCCCCTTTATGTTGAGTTTTCCACCTTCTATTACGCAACACTTCATCTGCCTGGCCTTGACCTTTAGGCCCACCTTTTACATCAAACTTCTTTGGACCTTGACTTTTATTCTGCTCTCTACCAGCTTTGTACAAGGCCCTTTCCTGGGCCCTCTCTCGAAGTAATGCTGGATTTTCAACAAAATGATCTTTGTCCCATTTGTCTGAACCTTCATCATCCTAGAATAGAGGATTGCATCAATTGACTACTGCACACAACTTATATATACTTAACCTGCTAGTAGAAAGTGTGAGTACTTTTTTTTTTATTTTCATTATTAAATTGAGCAAAGTTCAATATATCAATGTTTTTAACGTTTGTTTACCTCCTCCCCCGACCCATTTTTGTCTGACAGGAATAATGTATGTGACCAAGCACATGTTTGGTAAACATTTCCTAAGACCCTTGTGACAATGGTATCTAAAAATACTACCTCTTACTCCGAGTTAATATGGTTGTTTACAAAATAAACCTGTTTAAACGGTCTGCAATATTTATGTTATTTTTCTTTACTGTACAGTTATAAGCAGGGTTGGAAAGTAGTCAATAATTTAATTCTATGTTACTTTAGAAATTTTTGTTGTTATTCTTATGGTAAAAGACAATTTATTTCAAAAAGTTAAAACCTCGATCTCTGAGAGAGTTCTTTGATATTGTTTTAACATAAAGGCCCTTCCAACCTTCCTTCCACAAACTTTAACCCCTTCTTTACAGGAACTAGGGCAGTAGTAGTTTGAAAACTTTAGGAAAGAAAGGGAAATAGCACCTTTTGTCGCATACACCAATTTAAAAACTTTAGGAAAGAAAGGGAAATAACACCTTTTGTCGCATACAACAATTTGAAAACATTAGGAAAGAAAGGGAAATAACTTCAACAGTAATTTTGTTATTCCAGAGCTTTCCTAGATTTCATCAGTTTAGGGCAGAGCTCTGCCTGGTCTTGCCCATACTAAGCAATCCCTCTAAAACTCCCAGCACTGCCGGTGAGGATCTAACCCTAGCCCCCTTTTCAGAAGCCCTACAGCTTAACCACTGGGCCATGCAGGACCCCTCATTTCAAAAACAATAAGAAAGAAAGGAACAAGATATAGAGAGCCTTTTGCGCAACAATTTGACAAGAACTATCAAATACAAACAACTCACTTCTACTTGATCATAATGATGAGCATTAGAGTACAGGATGGCATAACCGTGACCCACTTTAGCTTATACAACTTGCATTTACTTACAATTAAAAAAAAATACTTCATGATCACATGCTGCTCTATACCATTATTAAAGCCATACTTACGCTCATTTACACTTAAATTATGAAAGCTTTAGAATAATTGAAAATTAACTTAAAAGAACTTTAAAAAGTCATTTACAGAGATTGAGCTGTAACACATTCACAAAAGGGTTTTAAAGGAGTGAATACTATATGGTTTGTTTACAATTAGCGATAAAACAAGATCAGCTGAGAAATGTTGAGAACCAATAAAACCCAAGAAATTCTCCATTTTGAATGTTCATGTTGTTAGTATTGGATAAATGACTGTATACTTAAGTGTTTCATATGATTTTTCTAACCAGGTGATCCCCACTCATTATTCTGAGCGCTCCTTGCTATTTTAGATGTTACTCGAATGTAAACAATGAAGTCAATTTGGTGGGCACCTAATTTGTAAAAATAGCAGTCTGAAAAATAGTTAAAAGACAGTGCAGGCACAATATTGTCATGATCCTGTGGTTTATTGCTATGTCTCAACATTTTCTTTCATAACTTATAACTCATATTACCCCTTTATACAGGTTTTCTGAGCGCTAGTATGCTATTAAGTATCAAGTTTAGTTCTCTTTTCTTTGAGAAGCTACTAAGAGTCATCAACCATACACTTTAAAGTATTATTTCCAAAACATGGCAGCATGTAATGATGGGTACCCTTAGTCTTGTATACATTAAAGGACTATCTTAGAAGCAAACTAGCACTCTGAAAATCTGAAAAACTTGGTAATATGAGTTATAAGTTATGAAAGAATATGTCGAAACAAAGCGATACACCACAGGATAAAAACAATATAACGCCTGCACGGTTAAACTATTGAAACATGGAAGTAATATTCACCTGAGAGTGTTCCCCTTCCTGATCCCTAGTATCAGCAGGTCTGCGAGGGCCCTGTAACACTCTTGGTGTCGAAAATGGCCTGAAAAACAAATACACAGATCTTAATTTGTTACATCGTCAAAATGAAGGCATATGCCAAACAATGACAGAAATTTCAAGGAACATCAACCACAAATGATAATTGTCTAGACACATGTAAACTTTTCTGTGTGAGTAAGTGAAATTTCAAAACCTTATCATATCAAAATAACAAATTATATATTTGCAGATTTTTAAGCTTTTTAAAGAGAGCCCTGCAGACCCTGGGCCACTCACCTGATAATGGGGACATGGCGTGCAATAGAATTGTTAGTTTCAATAAGGGCGGGACAGCTATGTAAAACTCATAAACCCATAGGGTATGGCCTTGGTTAAAACTGATAGCAATTCTAAAGGTTTAAGCAGGACACACATGATACCAGTATGGCTTGGTAGAAAACAGAACACACACAATACCAATGTGATTGGTAGCCAACAGAACACACATGAAACCTGCATGGCTTAGTAGCCAACAGAACACACATGATACAAGCATGGTTTGGTAGAAAACAGAACACACATTATACCAGTATGGCTTGCTAGCAAACATAACACACATGATACCAGTATGGCTAAGTGGCCAACAAAACACAAATGATACCAGCATGGCTTGGTAGCCAGCAAAACACACATGATACCAGGGTGGCTTGGTAGCCAACAGAACACACGATACCAGCATGGCTTGGTAGCAAATAGAAAACACATGATAACAGTATGGCTTGGTAGCAAACAAAAAACACATGATGCCAGCATGGCTTGGTAGAAAATAGAACACACATGAAACCAGTTTGGCTTAGTAGCAAACAAAATACACATGATACCAGCATGGCTTTGTAGCCAACAGAACACACATGATACCAGCATGGCTTGGTAACAAATAGAACACACAAGATACTAGTTTGGCTTAGTAGCAAACAAAACACACATGATACCAGTATGGCTTAGCAGCAAACAGACCACACATGATACCAGCATGGCTTGGTAACAAATAGAACACACAAGATACTAGTTTGGCTTAGTAGGAAACAAAACACACATGATACCAGTATGGCTTGGTAGCAAACAGAACACACATAATACCAGCATGGCTTGGAAGCCAACAGAACACAAATGATACCAGCATGGCCTTGTAGCCAAAGGAACACAAATGATACCAGCATGGCTTGGTAGCAAATAGAACACACATGATACCAGCATGGCTTGGTAGCAAACAGAACACATATGATACCAGCATGGCTTTGTAGCCAACAGAACACACATGATACCAGCATTTCTTTGAAGCAAACAGAACACACATGATACCAGCATGGCCTGGAAGCAAACAGAACACCTGATACCAGCATGGCTTGGTAGCCAACAGAACACACATAATACCAGCATGGCCTTGTAGGAAACAGAACACAAATGATACCAGCATGGCCTCGTAGCCAAAGGAACACAAAGAATACCAGCATGGCTTGGTAGCCAACAGAACACAAATGATACCAGAATGACTTGGAAGCAAACAGAACACATGATACCAACATGGCCTGGTAGCAAACAGAAAACATATGATACCAGCATGGCCCTGTAGCCAAAAGAACACAAATGATACCAGCATGGCTTTGAAGCAAATGGAACACACATAATACCAGTATAGCTTGGTAGCCAACGGATTACACTTGATACCAGAAAGGCAGCAAATAGAACACAAGTCTTTTTGAAAGCAACATATATTCTTTGAATAATCTGGTATATCACAAGAACCTCTGGCCTTTAATGAGGTAGTTTGCAGCATAGATAAAGAATCATCATCACATTTATCATTCACTTTAGATTGGACAGGCCATTCATTATTCCTTTGGCAAGGGTAAGGCCTGCTTGTCTGGTTGAGAGCGTAACCTTCCTGTCCAGGTCTGATGATCAAGCGGGTTGGTACTGTCTAGCCTGCGAGACACTTTGTCTCACTTCACATGGTCATCCCACCATGGTTTGGGTCTGCCTTGACCATGTTGTGACAGTAAGTTTAGATGAATCAAATAATATAAAAGATCAAGTGAAATTTGCATGCTCTATCAGATTAAGAGTTAGAATAGAATACAACAGTATGGAAAACATAATATATTTAATATATTAAGCTACTCTTACTTCATTTTTCTATTTTCTCATCTGTGAACAATCAGCTGTAGTCCTATACAAATCTCATTTTATGTCACATGATGCTTTTACTGTATGACCTTTTGTTGGGCATTTCATTCAGACTTTAAGAAAGATCTCAAGTTCTTTCTCCATCTGCACGCATTCTTATAAAATTCCTTACAAGGCCCACAAACTAGCATGATGCTATTCTTACGAACAATGTCCGTAACGAAGCATAGCTAGAAAAATCCACTTTGGATTTATTGTCCCCTGCAGGGATCCGATCCCAGTTCTCCCTGGTGACTGTCCAAGACATAACCACTAAGCTAAAGAGTCGGCTCAGTAACGCAGAGGTTACATCTTGTCCCAATTGATTTTTCTATGCTGTAGAGATCGAGGCAGTTACGTAACACACCCCATCTTAGAAAGTCATCATTTATAATGACAGATAAGCCTTTTCGGATTATAAGTCCATTTCAGACGATCAAATGGCTCTATGGGAAATCCCAGACGAGCCCCCATCTTACGAACCATGTCCGTAACAAAGCATAGCTAGAAAAATCCAATTGGGATTTATTGTCCCCTGTGGGGATTCGATCCTGGTTCTCTCAGTTGATAGTCCAAGACCATTACCACTGAGCTTAAGAGTCGGCTCATTAACGCAGAGGTAAGATCCTGTCCTAATGGATTGTTGCTATGACGTAGAGAGTGAGGTGGTTATGTAACACTATGTAAATAGCTCTTAAAATAACCAGGCTCCTGTGTAACTGTCAACTTGTGTTCTTCATTTCTTTTTTTACAACAGTTGTCAATAGTACATGACTTTTTTTGCAGCAGGGACATGCAATGCTATTGTTCGTTAATATGACAGTCTTATCCCAAAGTACCCTACAATATTTCATACTTAAGCTATGAACAAAATCTGCCTTGATAAAGTCAAGTTTATATAAAAAGATTTGGTACCTTATACTTGTTAGTTCATCAGCTGAGTCAGCATCATCAGCACCAACAACATTTGTATCGTAAGTGTCATCATACTCATCATCATATTCATCTAGACTAAAACCTGTATCTCCACCCTCTACAGTGGAGGTTTCAACCACCACTCCATAATCCTTCACAATATCAGACTTCATATCATGTAATGCAGAGTCTCCAAGTCGGATGTCATCAGTTTTATCTCTGAAAGAAAAATGAACTTTGTTACTCAAGCCATCAGATACAAACAATGTCTGTTTACAAGATGCCAATTTTCAAAAGTTGTGGTTTAATAATTGATCTTATATTTTCAATTGGGTTCTCACATTGCTTCAAAATGATTTCTTCTTTTAATGATTCCCTTTTCACCATTGATTGACCAAGACTTTATGCTGCATCAGCGATTTTTCCCCCCAATTTCCAATGAAAAATTTCCAAAATGATTGAAACCTTTTGATGAAAAAAAAGTCATGACATTTGGTCAGCTCAAATTAAAATAAAGACAACTACCGGTCCAATATTACCAAAGTACCCCATGCTGTAATGCTGCTAACCCTGCTTTATCGGCCTCAAATGAAAGATGAAAGAAAACCGATCCCACTTTCATTCTCCTAGCAAAGGAGTCTAAAAAACTTGCTTCGAAACTAATTTCAAGGGGCACAATTTTCTCCTGTATTCTTTTGATGTTACATAACTGACTTTACATCTTTATAGTTGACCATCATTTATCAGACAACAAACCAATTGATATTTGCAATGCAGAAACAGTGGACATTTTGTTTATGACCTATATTTACAAGTTTGTTCTGGGGCTCTTTAATAGCATTGTGGAATAATTAAAAAAAAAAAGATGACTGTCCCAAAATACTTTCAGTTTTGCAACTCACTGTGAAACTCCCTCAATTGTTCTAGGGAAGGACACAGCCATAACTGTATTGGTGTAACATGGATTCTTTACCGATATTGACATGAGCTAATTCAACAGAATTATCTCCTTTTCATAACCTTTGCCCAAAAATCACAGAAAGAAACAAATTATTTGGGTTGTTTTGTTTGAAATAAGTTATTCCTGAAAAATTCCCAATTATCGAGAAAACATCGTGATTTTTCCCAATTCGTCTGGTACCAGACCCTTTCCCAGAATTTGAAAAAAATTGCTGGAACTGAACATAGGACTTAAGCCAAACCTGAATCATTGGCATTTTGTAAGTCCACCAAGAGACTACCTCTCTATGAGTCAAACCGGACTTATAAGCAATGTTCCTGTGGTTGCTTGACATAAATACAGTTTTTCAGACACAAGATCAGGATAGCAGCAAACTACATACCTTTTCCCAATCGTCATTTTCGAAGTATCTATGTCACTTCTATTGAATACATCAAACTCATCAAAGTCATAAATGTTCTTCCTCTCTGACAGCAGTGTACGAGGTGGTTCATCACACTTATCCCTGTAATCAGACAGGGTCAACTTACAGAACAACAAAAATGCTTTTAAATGCACAAATGTAATAAAATATAGAAGAATGATGGTGCATGTATACATTGTTATCTGTACCTTATGATAAATGGCAGTACTTTTTAAAGGTCTTGAACTTCAAAAGACAGCCATCAAAACATTGCAAAAAAACAGACTTTGAAACCAGAAAATATCTGCTTCTATCAGGCTTTTAATCTAGAATGGATGACTTACGATGAAATATTTCCTTATTACCTTGAAAGAAATCAAAATTTAGTTGTTTTTACACACTTGTATTCATTGAACAATTGAGTACCTATCTATAAACTTAAAGGTAATTATGTACAGGTTGGGTTTATTTCATAAAATTAAAATATGGAGTGAAAGAATCACATTGAAATTATTTTCAACATTTTAGCATAACGCATTACGTCATAAATCACCGTCATAGCGCACCGATTAATGAAAGTTTGTATGACTAACTTCCCTTTGCTGTGACGTCATTCTTGAACCACTGAATGCGCCATCTAAAGGGCGTGAAGAGCTATCGCTGGTTAGAATTGGTGTTTTTCTTCAAATAAACGATCGTAAAGTCATTGTTTAAATTGACAGCGCATTTTCTTTATTGAATATGATTCATATTATAAGAATATCAATTTGATAAAATAAATTAGTGACTTAACCCGTGAATTTGCAATGATTTGTCATTGCGTAATCCTGTTCATATGAAAGGAACGGCTTGAAATTTGGACAATTTTCCTTGAATTAAATGATCCTTAAGGACGTTCTCGGTAGTTTTATCTGCGCACTTCATCTGCGCATCCAAGGGAGATAATAATCTGTTACCGAAGAGGTACTTGCTTAGTAGTCGGATAAACTTTTTCATTCGGATGAAATTGACTGTATGCAATATTGTTTAAAGAATAATCATATTATCCAAAGAACTTTAAACGGTTATTGACATTTTTATATATTTCTCATGCATATTAAGCCCCAAGCTTCTATTTTTCAAGTTTAAAGTTATTTTAATCGTTTTTATAAATGTTTTTTCAAATACGGTTACCATGGAAACTGTCATTTTACAGAAAAACTAACTTGTCAATATATACTTTTTTTGCATTTTGTATTTCAAGTTTGAATTTTACTTCACATACTGAAAAATAAGAAAATTCTATGAAAGGAATTTTAAGATATCTTCATTTATTTGTAATATACATATCAATTTTCATTGTTTTTTGTCAAATACAAAAATTTGAAAGACTGATTTCGATAACAAAAATTGTTCAGATTGTAATAATTTGAAACAAACATTGAATAATAAAGTATTGAATATATGAATTCATGTTTTTTGTGTTAATAAACCTTCCAGAAATTATTTATACTCGGTGTGTCATTTCTTTCACGAATTCTATTTTGTATGTACATTTGCATATTCATTCAAACTTTTTCTTCTTTTGTCACTGTTTGTGCCTTACAGCATACAACTGTCATTCAATGTCAGACAAATCACTATAGGTCCAATGGCTCTTTTGGTACCAATTTTAGGCGAGCACGCCTACAACAATTGTTAGGGTTTTTTCACGTATGGTTCCAGTTACCTTGTGAAATGAAAGCGTTCACTTAAAATTTCTAACCAATCAAATATTGTTTACCGTATTTCAATCAATTATTCAAGCTTGAGCTTATACTATTTTCTATTATTTGTCTCTCCATTTTATAATCCTAAACAACTAATGCATCTATGCCTTTCTTTCTGTCTTTGTCTCTGTCTCTCATGAACTTTCCCACTCCTCACTTTATTTCAATCAATTGAATTTATGCTTTGTACTCCCTTGTTGTTTAACATGTATACTTGGGAAGATTAAACGATATGTTATGTTCTGTTCTGTACTAGATCAACTGTCTTGACTTAAAAATTGTTCTTCATTTTCACTTTACATTTATGTTCGTTTTCTCTTGTGTAAGTAGCCATGACATATTGAACATTTCATTTTCGGACAGGGTTAATAATTAACAGCTAAAAAAAAAAATCGTCATTGTTTATTTTACTAACAACCTTGAATAAACATATGTATTTATTTTTTGCGATTTTGGAATTTAAATGTCTTTTTGACAAAATTTGATTTTGATGTTAAAACGTTTTTGTTGAAAACATAGAGTTAATACCGTTTTGGTGAATACTGATTATCATATACTTATTGAAGTGTCAAACAATTCTAATAGAAAAGACAACATGTTGACTTCTTTGAATATCATAACGAAAAAAGTATCAGACGTAAGTCACATTGAAAGATAAATATGTCCTGACCTCTTATCAATCCAAACATCCTGTGAAAGTTTGGACTTGATTGTTTATATCTTAACAATCGATTCTTTAGCAAAATTTAATTGCTGCGCATTGAAAGTGTGATATTTGCCGCTTATTATTTCATGTCTGGAATAGCAGGAAGTGTCTAACCTGTTAAGTAACAACAAAGATATTTAAGAGATTAATGCCAGAGACAGATTATATATATATCACAGCTATCCAATAATGAAGAAGGACACACAGTGTATTCTTTGACAATTTCAAAGGTCCCCGGATGGTCAATTGTTAATTGCGGAGGCTATCTATCGGCTAAACAATAAAGGATGAAACTTGAAACATACTGTGCAAATATGGCAGATTGGTGTTAATTTGCATCACCACCCTTAATCCTTGTAGTGTCCGATGTTTGTTGATTGACCCTATGTATGTGATTAAAAAGGTAAACTGACAATAATCAATTAGATTGTAAACAAAGAGATTATGTTCAAATGTGTATATTATATATATATAATGATCTTTTTACTGAATTATCAATATAAAGTTGTAATGATCATGTTTCAACACCTGCATTTCAGTGTGACATACGTCATTTAAACCAATATTACCAATGGGGAAAAAATGAGGTGTGTGATTTAAATAATTCCGAATAGCAGACGCTTAAGGTAAGATCGAACACATTCATGAAAAAATACCATTTGCGTTGTTAAGTTCAGAGACAGTTTGCGGATATCAAAAATTCATTATTTTGAATTTTCATTCAAAGACAACGGAAGATAAAAGAAACTTGGTTGATTTATTCGGTTTGTTATTGCTTCATCATAGCAATCAACATACATTTTTCATCTTGTCTCATTTATGTACAATGGCAACGTTTCTACGATTATATTAAAACATAAAACAAGTTTTGCAAATAAGAATGACTAGATGCATTTAAGCGTTTAAAAACCAAAGACATGGCAATACAATAAATTATGATGTTGGATGAAATCAACATATTCTTGCAACCCTTTGAATTCTTAGGCAATATAATCGCAAAGCAGCCTAATTAAGTATTAGTAACTAAGTATGTAGCATAATTAATCTGTTCCAAACAAAACAAGCTTGGCGAGTGAGAGAGCCATTCAAGGAAATTATCTTTCAAAAAAGGTGTAATCAACGTGATTTATCCTTTTCTTGAATTTATCTACATTTACACAGTGCAAATTCTATATAAAGATCTAGCATGACTACACGAGGCTCAAACACCCCAAACTAAACGTCAGGAATTGTTTTAATCACGAACATCAGTTCACCACAACGTTGATTTTGAAAAATAATTTCCTTTACCTGAGATCATGTGGGAAACAGCGTAACAAAAGGACTTCAGGCTTTAATTATCAGTAGCAACTTGGTACTACATAGGGTAATAAAACAACGACTTCTGATAGATATTTTGAGTCACTCCAAAATACAGTGAACACAGTCGCGCATCACACCAATGTCTTGACACACTGTTGTGTGCTTTATCGCTTGATTGGTGTTTGAAAGTTAGATTAGCTTAGTCTAGTTTACATTGACAGTCTTGAAACCAATACATAAAGGTAAAGTGAATGTTGTCGGTGTGTTTCAAATAAGGGAAATATAACATTTACTCATTAAGTAGAATGAATTTGAAGCGTTTTCACAGGTATAAAATACTTTGAACTACATCCGATCATTTAAAGATCAGTAAAATAATTTCTCTGGAAGCGCCTAACAATGCGTAAACTTGTCGTCTTCGAAGTGAAAGTAACACAGCCTACTGTTCTTGTTTGGTGAATATATCTTTTGTTTATTTGTAAACAAGGTCCAGTTTACTAATCGAAACTTTTTGCACCTTTTATGTTCGTCGAAAAAAGGGAGAAACTCGCATTATTACGACCAAAAGCAGAATAAGACCTGTCAAAATAACATATCTAATATTCAATACGTTACCAAAAAACACATTTCAACACTTAAAATGTCCGAAATTTGTGGGAAAACACAGTTGTAACTGGAAACTACATTCTTCTTACTGATAGTTCATATAACTTCTGTTACATAAAAGATGTCTCAACAAGGGAGATAAGTCATCCACAAAAATCGATAAAGCTGAATAAAAGTAGTCAAAAACAACCTTTTTCGCTTCTGTATGAGAAAAAAAACATTTCCTCCGTCATAACGAAACCACAACCAAATTAAAAAACCTTGATTACAGAAAAATTCATTCATCGGGAAATATGACCTTTAATAAAACTGTAAAAAGGTTTCATTTAGTATAGAGCTGCCACCTTTATTCTGTCTTTAAGAAGAGACTATCTCACATGAAAATAAAATCTAGGCCTCTCGGAGACAGGCCTTGTTAATTCAAGTTAGGTAGTCAATTAATAGTTACCAGGCCTCTTTGATATTCTGGTAGAAAAGTGGACCATTATAACTCAACCATGTTTTCAAGTTTAAGAGGGTCATTAGCACTGGCATAATGCATTTTTGATATATACTGCTTCTACTACATGATGACAATAAGTATCCAAATGAAGACAAGTGAAAATAAACATTTATCTTTAAAGTCAACACTGATAAAAGCTCAAGTTGCTTGACTTTCTAATCATACAGTATTTACTAGAGCTCCTTTTGGAATACAAACATGTGGGGTTTTTTCTTGTTCAAATACTTTATACCTTTCCATGTGTTTATCCAGACCTTGAAGGGATTGTGGTAGTTTATCCTCTAACACTGCATTTATAACTTTCTCTATCTCATAATCATATTCCTCTAAGCACAACTGTAAAATAATATGCTTACATCTAGAATATTGGTATCATTAAAGGGCATTTAATAATGTAACAGCAGGTTTTCAGTAAGGTAGAGGTAGAGGTAGAGGTAGAAGTAGAGGTAGGGAGAGAGAGAGAGAGAGAGAGAGAGAGAGAGAGAGAGAGAGAGAGAGAGAGAGAGAGAGAGAGAGAGAGAGAGAGAGAGAGAGAGAGAGAGAGAGAGAGAGAGAGAGAGAGAGAGAGGGAGAGAGAGAGAGAGAGAGAGAGAGAGAGAGAGAGAGAGAGAGAGAGAGAGAGAGAGAGAGAGAGAGAGAGAGAGAGAGAGAGAGAGAGAGAGATAGAGGAGAGAGAGAGGGATAGAGAGACACAGAGAGAGAGAGAGAGAGAGAGAGAGAGAGAGAGAGAGAGAGGGAGGGAGAGGGAGGGAGGAGGGAGGGAGGGAGGGAGGGAGGGAGGGAGGAGGGAGGGAGGGAGGGAGGGAGGGAGGGAGGGAGGGAGGGAGGAGGGAGGGAGGAGGGAGGGAGGGAGGGAGGGAGGGAGGGAGTTTTCTAAGTTAATAAAGGCTAGTTCTGCAAAAAAGCCATTTGTATTTATAACATTGGACTAAAAGTCCATATCAAAAAAGCATAGGGTTGGTATGGAATGAATGTACATGCATACTTTTGTGACACAACAGAGAAACTATACTGATAGGACTGTTAGATATAGTATGGCCAGTAAGCTTTAGCAATGTATCAAAAGTCAAAAGGGATACAGAAAAAGTGGAGGTACTTCCAACAAACGCTTCTGGTCTTCAGCAATCCCGTAAACTTCTCCCTATTTTCAACTTATTTTCCCCAAATCTACTGATAAATTTCAGCAACCCTAGAATACAAATCAGTCTTGAACACGGCCTGCATTCCCTATTTGACCTGAATCCATTACCTGAGATAATCATCAGGATGATGCTTTAATTATTTCCTTCCGTAATAACTTATATTAAATGCTAATCAATAGTTTTTGAATTCTCGAAATTCTGAAAATAGGACACTTATAGGATTATCACAGCTTAGACAACCACAGAAAACAAGTGTGTGATGTAGTAACTGGGATCTCACCTTACACTCCAAATCTTAAAATGGATTTCTAAAGTTTGTAAAGGGCATGTATAAACTCACAACAAGATCACAAAGAGTTATGGAACCTGACCCAATTAGAA
Organism: Cerastoderma edule; assembly: GCA_947846245.1. NCBI lineage: Eukaryota > Metazoa > Mollusca > Bivalvia > Cardiida > Cardiidae > Cerastoderma > Cerastoderma edule. The sequence continues at coordinate 8,944,019 of OX401409.1, read as the reverse complement.
TAATCTCGTAAAGTTTTCAATCTGTGAATGTAATATATTACCTCTATAAATCCTTCTCCTAAATAAGGAAGGAGATCTCTAACTGAGGTGATGAGAGAGTCTAGTTCTATACCAGTCACTCTCTTTGCACAGGCACCTGGCTCATCCTGAAAAACAAAGCCACAGCACTGCATGAAAAATGAGGTCAAAGAACATCCTTTATTATACCATCAAATAGTGAGTGTTCATTCCTTTTTGATGCCATGTTCACTATCCGTTGGTATATGTTCACTATGTCTTGAAAGCAAATGTTAAGGTCTTTTTTAACCCTTTACCTTACCGTATAGAGAGAAGGCTTTTCATTGGTATAAACCATCCGATTATCAGAGTAATTCAGAGACCATTAACACATAGATAATCTCTTACACTAGGTACCTATTTGCATTAAGATTTTTTACAAAGAATTGAAGACAACAAGAACAAAATTTCCTATAAGTTGATGGGATTTACTTTACTTAAGTGATACATACCTATCAAAATTAAGGTGAAGATAGTTAGACAAAGAACAAAACTGTATGTTGCGGTGTTCATTATAAACAATCAAAAGTAATAAAGTGACTTATGTGTTCTCCCATAGAAATCCTTCTATTCAATTTTCTGTTGTTTATTAAATGCAGGGAATTTTGTTGACAAAAAATGCCATGACCTCAAGATACAAGCTGTCTTCTGATATTTCTCGATACAACTGAATTGTTTTACTTTCTTTTCCATCAAAAAAAGTTCTTGATTAAAAAAGTTTTTTCAACGCAATATTGTTTCATAAACTAGACATACATGGAAAACAGATATTTTCAAATTAATAATGGCAATGTAATGTGCTTATATTTTTATAAAATGTGTTGTCCATGGATGTGTTGAATTTATCAGAGGTTTGTTATCATAGTCGAAGTCAGTTTAAATTTCCTGATTGTGAATTGGTAAGATTTATCAGCGGTTAATCATCTTCAATGACAGAAGTCTCATCTCTTCTACAGGTGTAAATTTCAATTGTTTTTGACACTAATTGAGTGATAAAGAGAGATTAGTTATAACAATTTCTTTCCTTTTTTAACCTCTTTTAACCATTATTTTGGTTAAAATATATTTTGTTAATTTGGTATTTTGGTATAATTTTAGGCTTACATCATTTTAAGACATTTTAATCAATACAAGCTGTGTTACATTGCAATAAAGAGATACTAATTTTGATAAACTGATAAGCCCCTAGGGCAGGTCATTTAAGGCAAAGGGGTCATGATTTGAACAAGTTTGGCAGAGGATCAGTTTGTGATGCTACATACAAAATATCAAAGCTCTAGGCAATATGGCTCAAGAGAAGAACGTTTTTAAATATTTTCTTTTTGTATTGGTGTTTAACGTTGTATCAACAATTTTTCAGTTATGTAATAGCTTTCCTGGATCCACCAGTAATAGGCTAGGGTTCTGAAGTGACTTGCCAAAAGTCAATCCCACGAAACCAGAGGTGTTGGTGCGGCTCGAACCCCAAGTTCTAAGTCTGCCCACTTAACCACTAGGCCACACAGTACCCTAAATATTTCTCCTATATAAGGAATTGTTAAACTAATAAGCCCTTATGGCGTGGCGACTTTTGACTGTAATAGTCAAAATAATTCTGTCTGTGGGGTTAAGTGTCGTATATAACTACCAACAATGTAAGAATAACTCCTAGATTGTGCATGTAGGATTCATAATAATCTTCTTTTATATCAATGATGACGAGAACGATATCCTTTTTAAATATTCAGGGGATATGCCCAAACCGTTCCGCTAGCATTTGTTATTATTGCCAACAGTCACATATCAGCCATGTGGAGTCAAACAGCGGGTCTCACTTTTTTCTATACCTGGTAACTGATATACCTGCATTATCAAACTCCGCGCAGGAATACTTCCCTTTGTTACACTACAGTACAGTACCACTGCCATCATAGAAATCACGTGACGACAGATACAGTCATGTGACCCAAACAATTTAGCATAGACGCCAAAGAAATAGGTTCTTTATGATTGAATGATTCACATGCTTTGAAAGTGATTGATGAATCAAAGTAATGCATTACTTTGACAATTTCGTTAGGCTTGTCAGTCATGACTATGTAATTTGTTTTCAAAATGTGTATTATAGAATCTACCTCGAGATGATCTTTTTTATAACAAAAATACACTGTTGATGTCCGTTACTTTAAGAGCATGACCCTATGTACTTTATTGCTTCATTATATCGAATAAACCTTTCCTGGGTTGGCTGTTACCGCACCTTGTGAACCAATAAGAAAAACCAATAAGGTTACAAACTGAATTAATTACGATTTTAGCAACTTCTGTCAGTTTTTTACATATAAATGTATTTTGCCATTACTTTTTTGTAATGGTTGGGCCAAAGATGTCTAACTTCTAAAATTGGAAAAATGCTGTATTCAAATTCTAATTAAAAATCTATTATGAAAAAAATATAATCCTTCCAGATCTGGAAGGATTTTTTCTGTGATAGCAGAGAGCCCCTTACCAAATGAAAAGGGAGATCATTGCGAAGGTGAATGGTACATTATATGCTATGCTCAACATTTGGGTATGGCTAAACCAAAAATATTTAAAATACAAATTGATACTCAAAAAAGGTCATGGCGAACAATTGGTGCATGAAAATCGTCTGCTGCAAATGCGTCTAAATGAGTTTTTATTGAGATTTTACATCATGGGTATGAACAAACATCTCTCTTTATTTCACTGTACAATTGCATTCAGAGATAGCTTTGGTGTAGGTATACCATAGACCCAGTGTAGCATATCATAGTGCATGTATAGCCGATAGTCTTTAGGCCAAGTATAGAAACAAGATAGACACTAACTAGCGACATTGTTGCTTACAAAACACAATCTGTGCGTGCGTAAAATATTCGACTGCCACTGTGAGTTTCACTTACGGAAATTCGATAAATAGCAATAATAAAAGGTTTGGGAGCCATTTATTCAGTTTTACATACAGAATCTAATATATTACTTCACACAGACTTCAAAGGGCATCAGTTCTTCATGGATTATTTCATAAGGATATCATACTTATATGAATACTTAGTTTTTAGCTTACTCAATAAAAATGTGCCCATTGTAGACCAGTTCCCTTTAACACTTTTTAAACAAATAAACACATTTACAGCTATAATTTAAAACAACCGCACAGTTCAAGATTGGAAGATCATATCCATATGGTTTGTTGCCAATGGTTGTTATCGCTAAAAGATTTAATTGTAAATGAAATGACATTGAATAAGTGTGAACTTAAGTGTAACATGTAGAAATGGGACAGTCTACTCTTTGAAATATTGGGGTGTTATGTATTATGGGGGCGTTTTGGAATATTACAAACTTAGATTAGACCATTATGTTTTATAAGGAAATAACAAATACAAATGGGACCTGGACACTTATTCCAATACGATAGGGTTTTCGGAAAATGCACATTGGAATAACTGTGACTTGACAGTTGAACACTTCCATATTTCTGCTTGCAATCCAGACTTGTGTATCTCATCTTACATAGTCCCATTTTCACAGTATTATATCTACAAAACTTGAAAGCAAACATTTGGTATCGTTTTTTTTTTAAAGTGTTTTATTTAGTTTGCTAGGATTTTACATTGTGTCAACCTTATAACAGTTATATTGTGCTGTCCGGCTATAGTTGGAGAAAGACCATGAGGGCCATTGGCATCCCAAAAGACAGCTGTGAACTACCTCTCATAAAATTCCAAATCTACTGCTTTTGTTTGAACCCATAGTAAAAAGGGCCATGTGATTTCAAGCTCTATATTTTAAACACAAGGCAACTGAGGCTCCTGTTTTTTTGAAAGAAAATAGTTTGATAGTTTGTAAGTTAAAAAGTAATGAGTTTAACACTAATGGAAAAATTGACCAAAATGCAAAATAAGAGACTGATTATACTCCTTTGATGCCAGTTGCTTGTGACTTTCTTTAAAGAAATAGATGAGCTAAAAAACGGTCACTGTTCGTCTGCATTATGCCCTAAGGGTGAAACAAAAATTAGTAAGTCAGTGTAAAATACAGAGATATGGTTAATAGTCTAGAATCAACTTGTATATTCATATAAGAATCAATAAAAAAGGTAATTCTCACAGGGTCTTCTACTTGATATGCGTCTAAAAGAGTGGGCGCTGCAGACACAACATCCTGGTTCCCTGGAGTTGTTCTGCTAATGGCCCCTCCTGCAATACCCTGTTCCAGCGGTCCAGGAGATCCATCAGGACTGCGACGACCACCTCTATTCATAGCACCCTTTGGAGACTTTCTTTTTCCATAGGTGGCAAAGGCCGCATTCACTGCATCATGTATATACTGAAGACGAGTTTCATCACTGATTTATTATTAAGGAGTCAACATGTACACTTTAGTTTGACCAAGTATCTCTAAGTCGATAAAACATAAGAGGTATCAGGCACAAATTCTTCAAAAATAAAAAGCACCTAAACAGTTTTCATATCTAAATGAGAGAGAACATTTTAAATAAAAGATTTCAGTACAAAAGGGGCGAGACTTTGTTTTAAATGCAATACTGAGGTATGATAGATATATCCCTAAGATCATTCAAGTATAAAAGAGGATTTTAAGAAGTTTGCCTCAGATTTAAATTTGATGAATGAATGAATGAATAAATGAATGAATGTGGTTTTAAGTTGCATTGACATTGAAGGTTATTTAACAAGCCATTATGATGTAACTACACTTTCATTTTTGCCAAACAAACAATGATAATTCATGGCAGCATAATTCATGGCAGCATAGAAAGTAACACAAGTTCACCATGTGAAATGGCATAAGAAAAAGGTAAATAGATCAGGAAGACACCATATAGACAGTAAAACAAGAATAACATTTACCCTATTTAGTATACCAATTAACGTACATGCAACATGTTTTATCCTGAAGATATCTATCATGATGATGCTGGGTCAAGGTGTCCATGTTAACAACAGGACGTCTTTAATCACCCAACACAAAGTCCATCCACCTCATGACAAGTTCTTACCACATCAAGGAGGCTGTTCTCAACAAGAAACACCCATTGCAGGGCAATGTTTCAAAAACAATATTTGTAGTTTTTGAGATGCTTTCATATTATTTCCATCCATTAAAGAGCAAGACACTGACACCTTTGTGTTTGAGTATTCATCCTTTTCTTGTTGGTTTGTTTGTTTGATATTTCTTAACTGATTGTACAGCCCAAATAAAGATTATGTCCATAAAGCTGAAAAATGCACCTTTCACTACTGCTACACCTAAACTTGTGCATCATATGCCCCTTTCTAAAGTCAAGAGTAGATGTACATAAATAGCATTGCATTGCATAGTTTCATTGAAATGGGTTTATTCTTAATTACAGAGAATAGACCAAACCATAAGTATCTCATTATATACCAACACCTAAAACAGTTATAGAAAGTTATGATATTAAAATAAACTCAACATAAGACATATATATGTTTACAGCACATACTTTGTCATAAGAATTACAATTTATAAGTGATTGAATCTTAGCTGAGTTACCTATTTTGTGATTGTGTATTTTTCATCTGAGATATGTGCACAGCATTGAGTCAGCATGCAGTTTGAATAAAAAAAAAAAGTACAATAGAAATCAAACCAAATATACATTGATAAACTGTATAAAATGGGAAAGAACTTACGTGTCATTCATTTTGCGACAATGATGGTCTCACACAGCGACCATGGAAGATTATTGCAGTGTTATGTTTAAAATCATGGTCATTACGATGAGATCATGGTATTTTCTCACCCAGAATCTTTTCATAAAGAGGTGATTGGAAACTGGAAACAAGAGGGTCCTTAGGGCCCTGGGTTGCTCATCTGCGTGTGCTCGAATTCCCATGCCAGCCAATTTCAATTGTCCTTTTTTTTGTAAATCATATTTGAATTTTCAATTTTATTCTTGAACTATTCTTTATAACTTATAATATTTCTATTTTGTTCCATCCAAAATGTTTGTATTAAAATTTGCCATGATCAAAACCAACAATGTTATGAACAACAGTCCATTAATATAACTTTATTTCCTTTTGGTATTTTTTTGCAGTTGAAAAAAGCTTCATCATAACAGATTTTGTCGCATTGTCTCAACTGTGTTTGGAAGACTGTTGAGTTTTAATATACCACATCGTAATTATTCATGTATAGAGGTTAACAGAGGGCGAATGTTGGTCAACATTATATAAGGAAAATGGGCGCGGTGCTCCTAGCAGCCATATTTTTAATGGAATCCAGTTTTTTGAGTTCAAACTTCGATTGACAGTTTATTGAGGATTTAAGATTTGGTACCTGTTCGCCATGGAAACAAGGGGAATAACTCTGTTCAATAAAAGTTTACAATAATTTGTTCCCCCTGTGCACCGATTCGTGTGACCTAGTTTGGTTGAGATCTGAGAATCTGAGATCTGAGTTTCAGAGAAAAAGATGTTTGATATTGTGACAGACATCAGACTGACAGACACCTGATGAAAATGCAACCACAATAGCTCACCCCCAGCTTTAGCTTGTGTAGTGTGTAATTCATGGCCATTAGATGGCCAGTTCTGTGTTCAGTTTTTCCTTGCTCTTTCTCCATCTACTTAAACATAGACGTTCCATTCTGGTTGATGATCTTTTATTCCAGTTTAAAGTAAAACATGTTTGTTCTTTAACAATAAGGTCTTTGACATATCTCATATCACTGTTTCTTGTGAATCCAAGCCAAAATCAACCATTCCAGGCAAATACTTTAAGGCAATAGAGAAAAATACCTGGTTCAATGCCACTGCTCAGTAACCAAGCAACAAATATGTAATGATTAATGATAAATAAATAAAGAACTTGTAGTGAATCAATGATAATAAATAAAGAATATGAAATGTGTGTTTGATAATAAAAAGATACATTTATTTTTAAATTGAAAATAATCATAATGGGGTCATTTGTGATAAACAAGAAGGCCATGATGGCCCTATAACCGCTACTCTGAGATTACAGCCTTTTGGAAGAATAGTATGAAACATTGTTTTTAACTTTTAAACAGAGTTTCTTGTGCTTTAATGCATTGATCTTTCTTTTTTTCCCCCCATTTTACAGGTTTGAGACTGTATGCTTGATGTGGGACATTATAATGGAACATAATTCTTACAATGTGGAAACTGACTATCTTACTTTTATAGATTGTATGTACAAAGATCAGCCTGCACTTTTGTCCATTATGATCTATTGTTGCCATTTTGTGGTTATCATTTTGGCATATTTTGACATCCAAATTGATATTAATGTATTTTGTTAAAAATTCTACCAAACATGTTTATAGTGATAACAAAAACACATTCAAAGTTCAACGCACCCTGGCGGCCATGTTTTCAAGATATCTAATTTATTTTAACAATCATTATAAAAGTGCCCCCAAAGAACATTCCTGTGGAATTATTTTAAAATCTGACTGAGGTTTTTGACAAGATGATTTTTTCAAGGTTTTTACCAAATATGGGCATGGCAGCCATTTTGGTCACATGACAAATCTTTCTCCCCTCCAACTAGGGATGCTTCACATGATATCTCATTGAAATTGGCACAGCGGTTTGGAAAAAAAAGATGTTTGTTTAATTTTACCGTACATGTATATAGTGAAAACAAAAGCGCGTTCAAAGTTCAACACAGCCTGGTGGCCAAAGAACATTCCTGTGATATAATTTTAAATTCTGACAAGTGGTTTCAGACAAGAAGATTTTTTAGAAATTCCCCCTTTTTCATGCCATGGCAACCAAAGTTCTGCATGGAATCAATTTCTTTGAACAGCTTTTGAAGAGCATCACCCAACGGACATTCCTCTGAAGTTTGGTTAAGATTGGCTCAACGGTTTAGGAGGAGAAGATGTTTAAAGAATTTGTTAACAGCGCATGGCGGACAACTGACGCCAGACATAGGGTGATCATAAAAGCTCACCTTGAGCACTTTGTGCTCAGGTGAGCTAAAAAAAACTTCATTTACTACAGACTTAGGTTACATTTTCCAAATCAAAAGTCATACTTGCCGTTCAAAAAGTCACTTCACAAATTCATCTTTTGTAGGCAGTCAATTATACTTTTACATTCCTCCAGTACTGTACGACATTCTGACAATATGTCTAGACTGTGAATAAGTTCGCAGTGAATCTTAGAATTTTTTGTTTTACATGTAATTTTGATTCTGAGCTAAGCCACGGACGGCATCTGTTACTTTTTCTTGTCTGCCATTTTTATCCTTTAACTTTGGTGTGTATCATCACATGACAGCCTACATAACAAATCTATTTACCATATTAATTGGATGTATCATCCAGTTATTGATGCCATGGGGTTTTCCGTCATTATCTACATCTATAAAGTGATTTCGTTAACTTTTTATCAATATTTATCTTCAGCAAAGCTGATAACCATATGCCAATTCCACTTTTTACATACTCAAGTATTTATTGTATGATGTCCGGGAACTGTCTATCGATAAAGCCGTAATTGTGCTCATACAAACTTAAATTGTAAAAGTTGAAAATGAACTTAAAAGTACTTTGAATTATCTTTTACAGATGAATTGAGACTGTAACATATTCACATGATGGTTTTACAAGAGTGAATACTTTAAGGTTTGTTTACAATTAGCCATGAAACAAGGTCAACCAAGAAACTTTGGGAGCAATGAAACCCAAGAAATTCTCCGTTTTGAATGTTCATATTGTTTTTATTGGATAAATGACTTCATTTTAGGTGTTTCACATGATTTTCCTAACCAGGTGATCGCCACTCATTAATCCGAGTGCTTCTTGCTTTTTAAGATGTTACTCAAATGTAAACAATGAAGTAAAATAGGTGGGCACCATATTTGTGAGACTTTGAAAAATAGATAATAAATAGTGCAGGTGTTATATCATCATGATCCTGTGATTTTTTGCTATGTTTTAACATATTCTTTCATAATTTATAACTCATTTTACCCAGTTTTGCAGTTTCCCTGAGGGCTAGTATGCTTTTAAAGTTTATACTTCTATTTTTGTATGTATTCATTTGCATAACTTCTTGCCAACAATACTATCATGTTCTTCTATTGATTTACATTGGTTTTTTTTGGAAAAAGTATTTTGCGCTTTATACTGAATAAAATCAATTGATTTGAATTGAAAATTTGAACAAAATGGTAAGATATCTAAGGATACATTTCTGGCATTGCCTGAGCTAGAATATCAAGGTCACCATGGAAGCTGTAGACACTCTCATAGTCCGCTAAAAACCTGTTAACATATAGAAATAGAGGTGTCCATGAAACAATTTGCTTGGTTTCTATGGTTTTTAAATCATCTCAACATTCTTTCAGTTATGTAGCAATGCCTGACTCAACATGATGGAGGAAGATCCCATACATTACTGTCCATATGGCTGGTCAAGCTTGTAGATCCATTAACATTCCTTAAGTGAGTCAGGAGACTGCCTATGAAAATCCAACTGCTGTCACCGTGGTTTGAAACCACATGGAGAGGGGCAGTGGTGTTTTCAAGTGCTTAATTATTCCATAAGATGTTGGATATGAATCAGTGAACAGTAATTTGTTTCTGAAATATGAAGCTGCATTCAAAACTTTCGTCAAGATCTCATCAGTACAAAAAGGAGCATAATTTGCTTAAGATTTAAACCAAAGTTATGGTTCTTGTGCAAAGACTGTATTTAATGAAATACCCCAAGGAGTTAATGAAGCCAATGTCGATGTTCAAGTGTGAAGAAAAGCTCTTGTAATTCATTGAATAGTCTTTCTATTTTTTCCTTTATTTATACTCTTTGTAGTATTATAGGAAATAGAATGTTGAAACTTGAAACTTCTAAAAATGGGGACAGAAAGCTAAATAAGTGAAACAGATCATATTATGCACTATAATGTAAAAGAAAACTAAAAAGACAATTAGCTAATATGATAATTACCTTCTATCCCCCAATACTGAAGACAATATATGCAGGTAATCTTCTACATAATCCATTGAGCTTTCCCTAAAAATAAAATCAAGTCGCAGTTAAATCTGAGGAGTTTTGTGTGTATATGAATGGATTTAAAAGGGAGCCAAGAGACTTTTAAAGACAAACCAAACAATTCTGGTGTATAGCAGAAATAAAATAGAAGACAAAGAAGACATGAATAATGTAACTATCCCAGTACTTCATTGGTACTCAAACCCAATGCTCTAGTCAAATGAAAAATTCTTATTAAAGTTATCAACAAAATAAATCTTGTAAACGCAACAAGCTTTTTCAGTTCAATCTACCAGGTGTCACATTCACAAGTTATTTAAGAAACACTGCAGCACCAATATATCTGTAATAAAGCTCCAGTTAGAGAGTCACAGATTTATGGAACAGTTGGACAGAGGAAGGAGTTTTATCCAATAGTGTGAATAGTTTCAAAAATGCATTAAATATATGTTGGTCTAAATGCCGTATCAATAGCATGCCCAAGTGTTACAAACTGGAACCGGAATAGGAACACAAGAAACGGGTAGATCAAAAAGGAGTGGAGAGATGAAAGTCTAAAGATTGATCCCAACTACAAAGTAAACAATCACAAATACAGTCTAGTCTAGATGATTTTTCTATCTACTCAACACTACCTACATTCAGTGTGTCTTCCAGGATGTGAAACAACAAAGGTAGTTCCCCCATACAATGGGTAAAAGGTGGTAATATCTTCTTTTCCCTTTTGCCATTGTCAAATGCACATGCTTACTTTACGTTCAGTAATGGTTACGAAGATATATTTACACAGTGTATTTCCCGGCTTCTAAATAAACATCAGACAAATTTCTATTTCTTTCTAATAATGAAAAAAGGACAGCAGATTTGTTAAAGTATAAAATCAACTTCCAAATTAAAAGAAACAGCTTAAATGTGATAATTAATTCCTTTTTTTATTTCATAACACTATTACTGCAAAGAAAGGGGCGCCGTAATTTCTACTTCTTGGTATGCATACTGGTTCCCAACCCAAAAGTAACCAAATAAACAAAGTCAGAAACCTATTACTGAAATTGGGTTTTGGGTTTGTGAAACAAAATGAAATAGTTGATAACTACCAGTTCTCCTTCATGAATGATTCCATGCCGTTTCTGGCACAAGGCCTTTTGTTGAGAATTTTGCAAACTATACCATGATAGGGAACGACAAGAGTTGCTTTCACACAATGAATAGTATAACAGAGTAGAATAATCAAGCTAAAAACAAGTATAAGCAAGATCAAAACATTTTAACTATTCATAAGCAAATTCGAGGGTTCAATGCAAGACTATAGTAAGTGCTTCATAAACATGAAGCACATACTATAGTATTGCACTGAACCCTCCAATTGTGCAAGCTGATGTGTTGGGCAAGGGCAGAAATCACACACAGGTCTTAAATACTTATGTTTATACATTGCATGCTTTAGAATCTTACCTTTTTTCCAGAATAGGCTGGATACAACTGTATGCCATTATTGTTTGAAACAAGGAGAGCAATTTCTTCTTGGCTTCGTTCATTTTGGATTTCAACAATGTTTTAGTACTGAAAACAATCAAAACATCTTTCTTTTAACAATGTTTTCATCATAATGACTTACCTTCTCTTTATAACTACTTATTAATTTGTTCCAACAACTAAACCATCTCCTTTTAATGAGTTGCAATAAAAGGAGATGTGAAGAGCATCAATAATTGTGTCATCTGTAACTTAATAAATCTTACTCTTCTTAACAATAGATAAATAAAACAAGAGCTACCCATAAGAAAGTGGCCTTGACAATTCAATAAAGGTCTGAGAGGGTCAGGGGTCAGTGAATGTTTACTTGTTTCTCAAATATGAAGATGCACAAAAAGCCTAAACCAAGGTGTTCTGTCTAAAGGACCTTTTATAATTTGTTTCAGATCAAAAGCACAGTTATTGCAATTGACCTTAAGACACAGAGCAGTTAACCACGCCCACCGTAAATAGGGGAGGTCACTCTAATTTTCTCCGACATTCTGAGTGAAATAGCGTCAATGCACAAACTAGGATCCCTGTTTGACATTGCCGATGATTTCGGATGTTCTTATTTGAAATCGGAAATATTCTTACAAAATAAGCACCTGCCTTTATTGCTGGATAATATGTACATAGCATGACAATTTGTAAAGAAGATGGTATATTTTGAGCGTTAGCAGAGACATTTATAACAGCGTTGGGGGAGTGATTTACCCCAGCAGTGTGGGGTCCAATCGGCACCAAACACGATCCGTCCAAAGTCCGATCAGACTCGGATTCGAACGACATTGGTCCGTTCGGCACTGGTTCAACCGGACCTTCAAAATGACCGTATTTCATACTACTTCCAAACAGTTAATTTGCAGTATTTGCAGGTTACGAACAAAATTATCTCATTTTGATTCTTAAACGGTTTAGATTTTTATTTTACTAAATCGGCGTATATCCTGAATGATTCAAAACGCAGACCTGCCAATTTTGTCATGTTGAAAATTTGCAGACGTCATTTACATAAATATGATGAATTAATATTTTTCTGATAGGGCAGACCATATTGTTGGAAAACTTGCTCGTTAAGAGCAATTTCTCCTTTTCCCACAATATTTTCCCTAGTTGTCTGTAACAAAGTAGTCAAATGTAGTTATTGTTTGGTAATGGGTTAACAAACCTCGATTGTTAAAAAGGATTAAGGGTTTCGACGCTAATTAACATCAATCTGACACAATTGCACTTTATGGTCAAGTCACAAACGCTTTATTGTTTAGCCGATCGGCGGTCTTTGTTATCAACCACTGTCTACCAAGAGTGTGTTTTACAACATATTACAGCAACATTAGATTCTTTAAGGTATTCGGATAAAGTTGCAACAAGTAGCTATGGATTTGTTTTGTTTTTAATAGCTTTTAAATTTGGATACGATACATCGATCATTACAGGTAGGTGGATTGATGGGCTATAATAAGAAAATTAATTAATTGTTTTAGGTGCTCTTAGGGTCCATTTAAAAACAAAATCAATTAATTAAAATCCAATTTGAAGAATTTGTATATATCCAACTGGAAACCATGTCCTCTCGCAACATTATCGATCAATATTGTATTTTTAGTTAACATTTGATTCATTATCAAATGCAACTAATAACATTCGTCATTATGTGTCAATTCCGTTTTTTAAAAACAACAATTCTTCATTTTCAAACGAAGATAAAAGACAAAAATAAAATTTACTAACGTGTGAAAGAAAATTATAGTTCATACTTCTATTCTTTACATCGTTTTATAAATTAACTGTTTGCATATATTTACTAATTGCGTGTAGTTCTCAGTCATTTCACAATATATGTGACAGATTTTGGAAACGGGATAAACTCTACTTCACCCACAAGTCTCCCCTTATACATAATTTCTCTATAATAAGTACTTAAACAATATCTTAAGCAGAATTGACGAAGAAAAACGACAGCTGAATAGTGCTATGTGTTGACGGAGTCGCACAGCGTGTCAGAGAAAATGGCGGATAGCAACCGAAGTGTTCGCTGATTGGTCAGTTCCAGCTGTCAATCAAAGTCTGTCGTAAGGTCAATTGGTCAGTAACCTTACATTATCAACAAACAAACTCTGGCGAGACATCATTGGAAAAGACATTAACAATAGAAAGTAGAAACAAACTTGGGCGAGACAATATTGAACACTTCAGTCGAAGGACTACTTTAAAAGACTTGAATGGACAGTAATTGTCATGGGGGATCTATTTGTCTTTCATTTGATTGATAAACGGTCTTATCTTCGTTTTAACCTTTAAAACGAAATAATGAAGGTTCATATAGAAGCAAGTGCTTTCTGTTCTTATATTAGCCGGTGCCAAAAATTAATGAATTATAGACTATTCGTATATTATCCGTAGCCACTCCTGTTGAAGATTTTTTATATATTTCTTTATTTTTCTGATGAACTAAAGAAGGGACCGTTTTCTTTTTCGTCTCAACCTATAAAACAGATTAAAAAAAGAATGAGGGTTCATACAGAAACCTGTGCCATCTGTTCATACATTAGCCGGTGCCAAAAATTACAGCTTTAATTAGGCTATTCGTATATTATCTGTAGCCACCCCTGTTACTAATTTTTATATATTTCTTTTATTTACAGACATTATATATGACAATAAAACGTGACATACATGGATCTTTATTTTTCTGATATCTTAAAGGTCATATGTACAGGTTGGGTTTATTTCATAAAATTAAAATATGAAATAAAAGAATCACATCGAAATTATTTGCAACATTTTAGCATAACGCATTACGTCATAGATCACCGTCATAGCGCACCGATTAATAAAAGTTCGTATGACTTACTTCCCTTTGCTGTGACGTCACTCGTGATCCACTGAATGCGCCATGTAAAGAGCGTGAAGAGCGATCGCTGGTTAGAATTGGTGTTTTTCTTCAAATAAACGATCCTAAAGTCATTGTTTGGATTGACAGCGCATTTTCTTTATTGAATATGATTCATTTTATAAGAATATCAATTTGAAAAAAGATAAATTAATAACTTAACCCGTGAATTTGCATGGGTTTGTCATTGCGTAAACCTGTTCATATGAAAGGAACGGCTTGAAATTTGGACAATTTTCCTTGAAATAAATGATTCTTAAGTCATTGTTTGGATTGACAGTGAATTTTCTATACTGGATATTTTTCATATTATAAGAATATCCATTTGAAAAAATTAATTAGTGACTTAACGCGTGAATTTACAAGGATATGTCAATGCGTTCATATGAAAGGAACGGCTTGAAATTGGGATGATTTTCCTCGAAATAGCAATCCTTAAGTCAATGTTTGGATTGACAGTGCATTTTCTTTATTGAATATGTTTCATATTATAAGAATATTCTTCTGAAAAAAAGAGTAAGTGACGTAACGCGTAAATTTGAAAGGATTTGTAAATGTTTTCATATGTAAGAATCGGCTTGAAATTTTGACAATATTTGTGAAAACAGCCATTTTTATTAATATTTGTTGAAAAAAAAACACGAGTACTTTTTCGTCAATGATTGTGTATTAGCATTAAGGTTTTAATTGAGTAGTAAACAAAGACATAGATCTGAATAAACGAATTGTCTTAAAACCGTACATCGTATTACTATTAACTGTCAAATTCACCCTGCATTGTCTTATCAATACATGAAATGAAACGGGAGAAGATCATAAATTGTGAACAAACAAACCGTATTAAAACCCAACTTACTTGTGATACGAAGGTTATCCTTTAACTCACATTTTCACCACACATCAACTTACTTGTGATACGAAGGTTATCCTTTAACTCACATTTTCACCACACATCCAAATTTCAAAACTAAACACTGGCACATTCAAGAGTATTTGTTGAAATCATCCGGCAACTTTTCAGTAAGTTGAGTAACTCCACCCCCAGTAAGAGGTCTATGATTTCGAAATTGATTCCGATGTCGTCTTTCTAGATCAACTGTTTTGACTTAAGAATTGTTCTTCATATTCACTTTACATTTATGTTCGTTTTCTGTCGTGTAAGTAGCCTTGACATATTGAGCATTTAATTTTCGGACAGGTTTACTAATTAACAGCTAAAACAAAAAAATCGTCATAGTTTATTTTACTAACAACCTTATATAAACATATTTGAATTTATTTTTTATGATTTTGGAATTAAAATATCAATTTGACAAAAGTTGATTTTGATGTTAAAACGGTTTTTTGTTGAAAACTTAGAGTTAATACCGTTTTGGTGAATACTGATTATCATATACTTATTGAAGTGTCAAACTATTCTAATAGAAAAGACAACATGTTGACATCTTTGAATATCATAACGACAAAGTATCAGACGTAAGTCACATTGAGAGATAAATATGTCCTGACACCTTATCAATCCAAACATCCTGTGAGAGTTTGGTCTTAATTGGTTATATCGTAACAATGGATTTTTTAGATAAATTTAATTGCCGCGCATTGAAAGTGTGTGATTTGCCGCTTGTTATTTCATGTCTGGAATAGCAGAACGTGTCAGACCTGTTAATTAACAACAGAGATATTTAAGAGATTAACGCCAGAGGCTATCTTTCGCCTAAACAATAAAGGACTTGAGACTTGAAACATACTGTGCAAATGTGGCAGATTGGTGTTAATTTGCATCACGACCCTTAATCCTTGTAATGTCTGATGTTTGTTGATTGACCCTTTGTATGTGAGGTAAACTGACAATAATCAATTAAATTGTAAACAAAGAGATTATGTTCAAATGTGTAAATTATATATTAAGTGATCTTATTACTAAATTATCAATATAAATTTGTAATAATCATGTTTGAACACGTGCATTTCAGTGTGACATACGTCATTTAAACCAATAAAAAAAAAAATGAGGTGTGTGATTTAAATAATTCCGAAAAGCAGACGCTTAAGTTAAGATCGAACCATTATCATTTGCGTTGATGAGTTCAGAGACAGTTTGCGGATATCAAATCTTCATTATTTTGAATTTTCATTCAAAGACAACGGCAGATAAAAGAAACTTGCTTGTTTTAGTCGGTTTGTTATCATAGCAATCAACGTACATTTTTCATTTTGTCTCAATTATGTACAATGGCAACGTTTCTACGATTATGTTAAAACATAAAACAAGTTTTGCAAATAAGAACAAGATGCATTTAAGCGTTTAAAACCCAAAGACATGGCAATACAATAACTTATGATGTTGGATGAAATTAACATATTCTTGCAACCCTTTGAATTCTTACGTAATATAATCGTAAAGCAGCATAATTAAGTATTCCTAACTAAGTATGTAGCATAGTTAATCTGTTCCAAACAAAACTAGCTTGGCGAGTAAGAGAGTCATTCAAGGAAATTAACTTTCAAAAAAGATGTAATCAACGTGATTTATCCTTTTCTTTAATTTATCAACATTTACACAGTGCAAATTCTATATAAAGATCAAGCAAACCTACACGAGGCTCTAACACGCCAAACTAACAGTCAGGAATTGTTTTAATCACGAACATCAGTTCACCACAACATTAATTTTGAGAAATATTTTCCTTTACCTGAGATCATGTGGGAAACAGTGTAACAAAAGGACTTCAGGTTTAAATTATAATTAGCATCTTGGTACATTGGGTAATAAAACAACAACTTTTGATAGATATTTGGGGTCATTCCGAAATACAATGTACACATTCGCGCGTCACACCAATGTCTTGACACATGATTGTATGCTTTATCGCTTGATTGGTGTTTGAAAGTGAGATTAGCTTTGTCTGGTTTGCATTGACAGTCTTGAAACCAATACATCAAGGTAAAGGGAATGTTGTCGATGTGTTTAAAAAAAGGGAAATATAACAGTTACTCAATAAGTAGAATGAATTTGAAGCGTCTTCACCTGTATAAATTACTTTGAATTGAGTCCGATCATTTAAAGATCAATAAAATCAATTCTCTGGAAACGCCTAACAATGCGTAAACTTGCCGTCTTCGAAGTGAAAGTAACACAGCCTACTGTTCTTGTTTGGGGAATATATATTTTGCTTATTTGTAAAGTAAACACGGTCCAGTTTACTTATCGAAACTTTTTGCAGCTTTTATGTTCGTCGGAAAACGGGAGAAACTCGCATCCCTGTGACCAAAAGCAGAATAACACCAGAAGACCTGTCAAAATACCATATTCAATATCCAATTTACGTTTCCCAAAACACAATTCAACACTTAAAATGTCCAAAATTTGTGCAAAAACATCGTCATTACTGAGAACTAGATTCTTCTTACTGATAGTTCATATGACTTTGAAGCACAAATGACGTCACAACAAGGGAGATAAGTCATTCACAAAAATCGATAAGGGTGAATAAAAGTAGTCAAAAACAACATTTTTCGCTTCTGTATGAGAAAAAAATCATTACCTCCGTCATAACGAAACCATTACCTAATTCAAAAACCATAATTAAAGAAAATTTTGTTTATCGGGAAATATGACCTTTAAGTATTAATCCATTCAATAGAGTAGTTTATGAAAACTTGCATGTAAAAAACTTTACCAAGATTTTTTAAGTATACAACAGCTATCCATAAGACATCATGCTCAACTATTCAGTAATGTTGGAGAGGTTTATAGGTCAGTGAAATACAATTTGCATCTAAAATATGAGGATGCACACAAGAATTAATCCATGATTTTCTAAGAGCAGAAACTGGTAAAGTCTGCTTCAATTCAATATTAGAGTTATTGCACTTGGTCATTATGACCCGTAGTCCATGTGTAAAGCTTCAATCCACTCCATATAGTAGTTCTTGAGAACAAAGACCGAACAGCGCTTTATTTAGGTCTTTGTTGAGAAACAAGTAATAGGAAACTTGGTCAGGGATATAATGTAGTTCATGGTTATTATCATCAGAACTTTTCACAGGGCTGACTGTGACACAGACCACTCTCTTGTGTGCTGTAAGATAAAGGCCTCACCTAAGGCATTCCATCGGTTACAACAAAAGAGGATCCAATAAATTGATGTGAACAAAACTCAGTGGCCTGAACTCTAAAGATTTTGTCTCCAGTTTTTCCTCAACATTCAAAGGAGATTTTAATGCTTCTGCAACTGAACAATGAAAATGCTTTAAACCACTACTCACAGCACAGCTCTTACAATTTTTGGAAGATAGAGGGGAGGCAAACTTAATGACTGGTTTGACGCCAACTCACTCCACTGATGGAAACCGAATTTAAGGCTTTTCAAGCACATAAGAAAAAGCCCTCACTAGAAACACTTACCACTCTTAGAAAGGCTAGAAGCTTTTTCCAAGCATCAGTCAGGTCTTGTGTAAATGAGATTTGGATAAATCTCTGTCAAACTATACAGAAAGCATCTGACACTGGGAACATCAAAGGCATTAAGAAAGCTGTAGGGCCAAGTTAAATGAAAACAGCTCCGCTATAGACCAAAGCAGGAGAAGCTATCACCAACAAAGCAGATCAAATCAATAGATGGGTAGAGCACTACTCAGAGCTATACTCAAAGGAAAATAAAAGTTAAACAGGAGGCTCTTGATGCAATTGAACGACTCCCTCAAATGCCCGAGTTGGACACAGTCCCCACTATGGACGAGTTATCAAAAGCAATGACCGTCTACCTTCTGGAAAATCCCTCAGATTGGCTGTCCACCCAAACTACTCAGCATAGTGAAATTATCCATGACGGTATGATGAGCACACTACAATTTGAGGGTGAAATATCAGATGAATTTTGAGGTGAAGATTGGTGTGAAGCAAGGCTGTGTCCCTACTCCTACATTATTTGGCATATTCTTTGCGCTTCTCATACAGCATGCCTTCAGATGGTGTTTACATTCGCTCAAGGTCAGATGGAAGTCTCTTCAACATCAACAGACTCTCTGCAAAAACGAAGGTTAGAAAAATCCTCATCAGAGATATGCTTTTTGCCGACGATGCTGCTGTTGTTTCACACAATCAGGAAGGACTTCAAAGATTAATGGATAGGTTTTCCACAGCGTGCAATTTATTTGGACTGATGATGGACTGATGATTAGGCCTAAGAAAAAACAAGTCATAGGTCAAGCAATGCTAGAGCTGCCACAAGTGACTGTCAATGGAGAGGAACCGGAAGTAGTAAACCAGTTTCAATACCTTAGGTCCACTGCAACAGATACCCTGTCACTTGATATAGAGATAAATAAGGGCATTGGAAAGGCGTCAACAACTCTTGCAAGACTTACTTAGGTCTGGGAAAAACAAGCATGTTACAATTCCCACAAAGATGATTGTCTATAAAGCATATGTTCTCAGTACTCTATTATATTATTACTCTCACCAAGAAAGAACTTTTCAAGTCTTCCATCTCCTTGTCTGCGGCAGATCCTTGGCATCAGTTGGCAAGATAGGGTCACAAATGACAGTGTACTATCTCAAGCAGGGCTTCAAAGCATGTTCACATTGCTACGTCAACGACGCTTTAGCTGGCTAGGACATGTGTACAGAATGGAGGATGGTCGTATTCCAAAGGACCCGTTGTACGGGGAGCTGTTAACTGGCTTTAGAAACAAAGGCCGGCCACATCTCAGGTTCAAGGACGTCTGCAAGCGAGACATGAAGGCCTGCAAAATCAACCCAGAATCTTGGGATACTACATCAGGTGATAGAGCGCTTTGGAAACACACCGTTTCAGCAGGCCTAAAAGAGGGAGAGACTGCAAGTATGCTGCCTAACAACGAGAAAAGAGTTAAAGACCAGCCAACCTCAACCATGTAGAGACACTGTGACATCAGTCTTCTCTTGTCAGGACTGTAGAAGAGAGTGCAAGTGGAGGATAGGACTCTAGAGCCACAGAAGATGATGTTTATCCTCTTGCGATACTAATCCATAGTCTTTAAGACTGAAGGATGCCAACAAAAAAAGTTAATGAGAAGCAAACTTGCATGTAAAAACTTAACCAAAAGGCTGCATAAATTCAAAACAAGAGAAATAAAACTTGGTCAGGGACCTTAGACTATGACCCTGATTACATGTGTGAAATGTTGACCCATTCCATTGAGTAGTTCATCAGATACAAAAATGCCCATAAAAACTTAAACAGGATTTCCTAAGAACAAAAGGCCACATAATTCTGTAAATTCAAAGTATGAAGATTAACATGTACAGGTATGTGAAGTATACCCATTATGTACAATGCTTCATGAAATAAAAACTTGCATGTTAAAATTTAACCACAATTTTATTAGTACCAATGGCTACATCATTTGCTTAAGTTCAAAAGAAGAGATATGAAACTTAGTCAGGGACCTAAGATTAAAACCCTGAACACATGTGTTAAGTATCAACCCATTCTAAACAGTAGTTAATCAGATATAAACTTGCATGCAAAAACTTAACCAAGGTGTGAAGCTGACGTGGATGGCTTGGTAAGTTGTTCTTCGAAAGTCAAAATAAAAACAGTGTCTGCTTGGGTTGTAACAAGAATTGTTTATACTTACCAAAAATATCCTATGATTACATACAACCACACATTCATAAACCCAATACACTGAACAGGACCAAAACACCCTTGATTGTCAACATAGATGTGCTGCTGTCATCACTGCATGCCTTTCTCACAAAAACAAAAAATATAAAATGGCTAAAGGCATATCATTGTTTGCTTTCCCCCAACTACTGCTATATCCAGTTTTTCAAGATATTTGTCAGTTTCTGCCAGTGCACTGTGTTTTCCTAGAGATAATACACCCATACAAAATGTGTTTACAAATCTTGGAAACCACCTTTTAATTAATCTAAAATCAAAACAATAATCAAACTGCTCATGATTTTTAATGAGGGATAACAATATGGTAGACTGGGCTTACTTGGATTTTGTTTTTGGATAATTCATGTTTGAGAAACTGGGGTTTGACAGTACTAAGATTTGATGGAATTTACCTTGAATCAAGATCTCTATGCTTGAGTGCAGACAAGATGGCTGACACTATTGAATCATAAAATGATGGCAACCTGAAAGCATAACAATAACCATTGAAAATTTGTTTGGTATATACAAAGTAAAAATAGACTAATTTATAAAATACTTTTTTTTTTACATGTGGAAACATTTCTGAGAAAATTATTCACCTAACATCAGGATTGCTTGAAATATTCATTTTCATCTCAAAATCACTTTTCACTTATAAATGTGTTTCTTTTCAAAGTGAATTACCAACTCCTTTGTTGAAATCAAGTTATAATTTGTAGAAATGAGGTAAATAATTTTTCAGGTCAATTGAGAATACATTTCTTTATCAAGTTGGTCATTAAGGAATACCACTTATAAGGAAAATAGAACTTGTACAAGTTTCTGTATTTCCTAATCAGAGAGCATACAAGGGTAGGCAACAATAATTTCTGAAAAGTCCTTGGTATTCTTCATTTCAAGTCTTTGTTAAAAATGTGTGTGCATAGTTCACTCAAAAATAAGAAATACTTAAAAAACAAAATTGATAGTTATTACATATTCAAAGTTATCTTAATTTAACAAAAAAAAAAAAATTCTTAATCATTAGGAGTTTCTCTACGTGCTTAATAAAAAGCAAAGAAATTCAATAGTATCTACTTCTTGCCTCAATTGCTATAGCAATATTGATGGCTTGCAGAAAGTGCTTACTCAAAGTAACCAGATAATAAATTAATAAAAATAAATGCATATAGTTGTTCTCTAACTTCACCAGATAAGTCACATGCCACTGTGTCAATAGTCATTAATTCAATAGTCATCACAAATGTGGTTTAAAAATAAAGAGATTTGACATACATGTACATACTGGTAAATAAACTCTGAATCGTGAAATGCTTGACAAGCTGCTGGATAAACTTGTAAAAATGAGGTCAACGTCAAACCAATGTCCGACAGGTACAATATGATATCCTCAAACTCAACTGCATCCATGGCTACTAAGGCCGACTCTTTTCCAGTGGTTCCAGGCAGTTTTTGGGGCGATTTTCCATCAAGCTTCATTCCACATTTTACAAGAACAGCATCAAACACCTAGAAAGGAGACAAATATAAAATGGGTAGGCTTATTCTCTCGGGCATTACATTCCAAAATGTTACTAACACAAGTCATGAACTATCCTTTTTTTCAAACTGTTGTTAACTTGGCCTCTATTCAATTACTTATAACTAGAGCTGTCCACTGACAGGGTGCTAGACTAGTGTTGTTCTATTTTGTCACCTTCCTGCGGATGACTATTTAAATGCCTTTTTTAAGAATAAAAATGATGCAAACTGATAGTATAGCAACACTTACGCAAATTCAGAGGTATAAAATAGTGAATACTACAAGGCCACTAGCTTTCTTTAAGGACAAAACTATGAGGTATGTTCCTACTGTTTGAACAGCTCTTTCTGGATTTCTTGCTGTAACAGAACTTTGTTCAAAGAAATCTTCTTATTCCTTAGCAGAATTTGTAGTCTTCATTGAAACTTTCTCAAGACAAAGTTTTTGATGATGAGACCATTCAATTTTCTATGATGATATACAAACAGTTTTAATTGATGTTTTAAACTTTATTATCATTGGACCTAAAGATTAAAAATCCAAAATTATATCTCCTTTTATGAAAAACAGTTAGACTTCAGGATGAAAGCTCCTCTAAATGATATGACAAATTGTAAGTCATTTTAAAAAGAAATGAAAGCCCTGACGGCGCTGAAAGGGAGGGGCTTTAGCAACTTTTGAGAAAAAGCAATGTCTTTATCAAGTTCATTACAAACCTTGACCAAGACGGAAAATGCTGTAGGCAAATGCTTGTTTGTAAATTCTAAAGTCATAAAAGGGGATTAGTGCCTGATAATGGAGAGGTTGGGTCTAAATGTGGTCAAGTTGTAACAACATTCAGTTAATCATGTTCCTTTAAAATCATTGCCCTAGTTGCAGTGAAAGAAGTGTTTACCAGTAGTAAATATGAGGGAGGAAAGGTTTAACAATCTTTATAATGTAAACAACATCAAAGACAACTATTATTCAAGTTCAAGTAGATGTGTTTGTGAAACAATATCAAGACTGGTGAACGCTCTGCTGCACCACCCTGGTGCTGACTACGAAATCTGTTGTGCAACTTTCGGTTCAGCTTTTTAGGGTATATTTTTGCTATTTTTCTGCATTTGCAGACAAGTAATCAAAAATCCAAAAAAGGTTTGTCACTCATTGACAAGTGGATCAGACGTTACTTAATCATCCCGAAACATAATGTGTAACAATCTGTCACAAGTACTATATACTCTCAAATGCTGCTCCTCAGCCATCCAAACCAATGTTTCGGAAAACCTCCATAATGTGCCTACATCAAAATTACATATTGAAAATCTGAGAGGTCGCGATTGACAACGTCAATACCTGTGTAAGCACCTATACCACACAGAATTGCGAGTAATGGTTCTAGGCCCTTAAGACTTACTGTGATGATTGGAACAAAAAATGTTGATAGTTTCTATAGCTGACGAGCAGCCTTTAATTTGGAGAATATAGAGTGCATGTTCCATATTTGTACACATGTTGAGACATTGTTTTGGGGATAATTGATAGCTAGTTTGTGATTTAAAACGCCTGATTGACTCGTGAATGGATACATATTCACACATTTCGTGTGGATTCATAACCCAGGTAAAGATAACCTCGGGTAGAGGCTAGTGATTTGCTACCCAGGTAGTGGCCTGTACCTGGCCCATACCCGGATACTAGAGTGCCCGTCCCAGCCCTAGTAGCTAGACCATTTAGTAGGTGTACGCAACTTTTTCTCTGTCATGGACTGAACGACCACTGAAGGTGCGAGTCTGCTGGGCGGTAAAGGATCTTAAAGGATAAAGAAAAGGGTACACAAGTCTTAATTACACTTCATCCATTCTGAGCAGTTGCACATTGGTTGGACTAAAGCTTTGTGTTCAAGTAAGCAATTTGCATCAAGCCCTAACTCGCCATAGAAAAACTTTTACCAGTTAGTTAAAGGAAGTAAAATCTAAATTTGTAAAGAAGTGTTTCGTATATTTACCTCTGACATGGTGGTAATGGTTTGGCCAAGGTCTTCATAATACTTGGGTTGTTGTGTAAAAACATTTTCCAGCATTTTAGACAAGAGGGGTCCATTTTCTTGGCCATACAAGACAGAGAGGTCCAACATCTTAGGAATATCAAAAATAAAGTTCTCATACAATATTTCACCATACACACTTGGGGTAATGTGGCATTCCTGCAAATAGAGCAATGTCATTTGTGAATATGCAGCACTCTCAGTTCTCCTTACATCATTATTTATAAATGTATGTTTGTTTCTTAAGTAAATACCAATGAAGCAGCCAGGATTGCCTTATTTTGCTCATTTGAGTTCATAAAAAAACTTCAACTGGTGAGCCCTGAGGTATGGCAAATTTTGACCCTCTTTCTGCAGACAAAAAATGCCACCTTTAACATTTGTGACCATAAGTTTGTATAAGAGGGCATGCCTACATTTGAAATAAAAAGGGATGGGAATGAATGGTGAAATCACTATTCGAATATTCAGTAACTAATATTCAAAAATATCCAAATATTCGATAGTATAACTAGTTGTAAGTTAATATGTCTTGCATGTCTGAATATAGGTACATTTATCCTTTGTTTTCTTCCACTTAATGTCTGCTTAAATCTTTCGAATTGCTGACATCTTATTACATTAACATATACATGGCAAAGCAATAAAGACTTTTGAATATGTATTATATGCAATGAATAAGGAAATCTCAAAACCCCAATTGATCCAAGGCATCTTGATCCCCCCATCCAAACAATATTTATGCTTTAAGTGACAATATCAAAACAAAACATCAAATATAACTTTTTTTGTTATGTATTCTTAGTTTAAAAAATTATTCAAAAAATGTCCGATCATAATGAAAAGTATAGAGCGTTTGAGGTCCTTTTGCTTTTTTAACTTTTTAAAAGTCCCATTTGATCATTCCAATGATGTCCATTAAGTGTTCGATGTTTAAAAACCGAGTTATGGCTAGTGAAGCAAATATTCAATATCATCATATATCACACATTGAAACTCAGATTTCTCGCAATCTAACAAGTATCATTTCACATCGGACCGAATGTGTCGAATGGTTTTCATGGAACAAGCTTGTCATGTGTACTTCAAAAGTGATCGCAAACTCACAAAAATCGCATTTTCATGATCCTTTAGTGACATATTTGGTAAACCTTTGGACAGATTCAAATAGTTATCGCCAAAAAATACCATCAGCACAACTTAAATGTGAAAGTAAACCAGAAATAACACAGATTAGCACGTTTTATAATTCGGATTTTCTGATTCTTCACCTCTGACATTGACAGTTGATACACACATTTTTTAACCGACCAATCAGAATTCGTTATTCTGAATATGTAAACAAACAGGTTGTTGATAAACATGATTGAATTGGAGACAACTATATTTCAAGCACAAAATAACTTATTTTAAATGAGTCTACTTAATAGGGTTTCAATGCATTCCTAAACTAATTCTCATGACTTTTATGAACATAATAAAAGAACTCCATATATTTTTAAAGTAATTTATTTGTACTCCTCTCCTTTGATGTGCCTTTAAGTGTATCGTAATGGCTGACATTAATATTGATAGGAGAACAAATTGCATATATATAGGAAAGGCTGAAACAACAGATGAACAAAGTGTGACTGAGCTGAGATTCAAAATCTGCTCAAAGAAATTGTTTCACCACTTATTCTTACTAGGGATGGGAAAAAATCGTGAAATCATAATTCGAAAAAATTCAGTAACTACTATTTGAATGTATTTGAATATCTGATTTTATAACTAGTTTTGTTGTCCAAATGTCATGCATGTCCGAATAAAGGTACACTTATTCCTTCTCTGCTTAAACCTTTATAATTTAACCATGTTTACATATACATGTGATGGCAAAGCAATAAAGAATAATGAATATGTTATAAATGTAATGTATCAGGAAATCCCCAAACCTCAATCAGTCAAAGAATCTGATGGAAACCCTTCATTACCTCTTGAAACTTCCATTTTGATTATTCACATGATGTCCATTAAAGTGTTCATTGGTTAAAAGTTGTGTGATCGAGGGAAGCAAATTTCAATATTATCATACTTTACCCTTTAAAACTCTTTAATTTCTAACAAGTATCATTACATGTCAGACTGAATATTTGTAACCAAGGTGAGAAAAACATGCAGCCAGACCGGGACTTGAACCCAGGACCTCCGAAACCGTGCGAACACTCTACAGACTGAGCTATACAGCTAGCTTACAAATTTGACTCTACCTTCTTAATCAAGACCCCTACTACATACTCCCCTACACAAATGAAATTAGCCTCGAATTACCTGGGATCTGGAGTATCTATCACTGTACCTATCATTTGTCATTGACAATGGGCACCAATGTAATCAATGTGAGAAAAACATGAAGCCAGACCGGGAATCGAACCCAGGACCTCCGCAAACCATGCGAACATTATATCTACTTAACTAGCGGGCCCGCTTACACATTTGACTACCTTCTCAATCGAGGCACCAACTACATATGTCTTAAGTTTTTTCAGGGAATATGTGTAGTAGCCCTTACATCTACAAATCTATAACAAAGAAGAGAATGTCATGCTACAGGAACTAATGGTGCAAAGTTTCGAACCTGAATAAAACAGCTAACGGCATACAATAGAAACACCAAGACCAGTAAATATTCATTGTAGCCTAAGTTGTCACAAGATGTTAATGATATTGGTGTATGATTATCGTGATGCGCTAACTTTATATAGTATATCGAAGAGGGAAACTGTTAAAACAAGGTATACTATAATTTGAATCTCTGGACAACACTTTGTCCAGAATTACACCACACTAGCCAAAAACTCATTAAGCGCACACCACTCATCTTGCATGACGTGTCACCGCAAAAAAGTAAAGCCGTCAAGGGTCTACTGAAAGAACTCAACTGATAAGTCCTTGAACATCCACCGTTTTTGCCAGACTTGTCTTTTCACAACTTTAATCTGTTCCCAAAATTTTAAAGAATCATTAAGGGGAAACCAATGTCCATAGTTTAGGTGAGTTAGTATATCCTGAACAGGGAGGTTTAACATTATGTTGACAACAGATAATAAGGGTGTTGCCAAAGAGATGGAAATCTGAAATTCAATCAAGGAGAGATTATTTTGAAGGATTATCAACACATCGGTCATATTGTATAATGCAACAAAAAATCATATTGCAATGCTTATTCCTTTTTTACCCTTCAAATCTTTCATTCAGATCCATGTTTTAATAAATTTTGAGGAACCTGGGTCCACTCTTTGTTATTTTATGAGACAGGTTAAAATTTCACCCATGGCCATGTGATGACCATGGTTCCCTTTCATGAAATAGTTTAATTGCACTTAGCTAAGAGAGGTTTAATCACACTTAGGATTGTTCTGGATGGTTCAATTTTAAGTTCAAGTTAAATTTCCCAAACAATCAGTATGGATTATGACTGGGAGGCACTGTTAAATCAGTTTATAAAAGGAATTGCCCAGTCCATTTTTGAAATTGTTTAGGCTGGGATTGGATTCAAGGTCACAAGGAAGGCTATTCAAGTGTGTTATAGTTCTTGGAAAAAATTGATTTTATGTGATACTGGGTTCTGGATTGGGAAATAAGAAAATTTATATACCTGGTGAGAATGAGGTGACTTTGGTCTAGTTGGTGTTTGATTTTATATAGCATTATTAGTGATGATTGAAGTCTTCTGTGTTAGAGTGTGTTCCATTTGAGGGTGTTTAGTGTTTGTGTTACACTACTGGCATAATCAAAATCATTAAATAGCACTTATCGTGCTGCAGCATACTGAACACCCTCTATTTTTTGTGTTAAGAATTTCTGCAATGGATGCCAAACAATTGAACAAATGGGGCTTATCTTTTTCACTGTCTTTTCTCCAGTTCAGAATATCCACTTCTTCCATTCTTCATCCACTGTCCAATTCTTCTTTCTTTGCACCATTAAACCCTCTTTTTTCACCTGATAACTATATGCTTCTTTATAGTCCTAGCTTGAACCCTAAATCTGTAATCTTTCTTTTTAATGTTTTTGTAGAAAAAGAATGGCTCTTGCCCTCATTTTAACATTGAAGTTACATCTTGCAAAGATTTTCTCCTATTACTTTTAACAGTCCTTAAAAGTTGCGTTTCTTCTCTTTTGGTAAACAAACAGTTCTTACCTCTACCTGTTCTGTTTTCTACAAATCCATTCTGTTTATTTGTTTTAATGATACTCTGGGTTGTAGGCCTAACATTCTACAATTAAATCAAATTCCAATAATTTCTTTTCTTTTGGTATCCATGTTTTTATTCTATCATTATTCCATTTCCAATAACAATGCCATCATCAAAATGTGTGGTGATGTCATCAACATGGAATGAGCTATCACATGATACCAATATTGTCACATGACGACTAACCAATAGTGTGTATTTTTAGAACAAGAAAGAAGGGACTGAAGTGATTTACTATTTTTAAGTTTGTCTTGGCCAAGGACCTGTTCAAGATCTGCAGCACCAGTCTATCTAGTGAGTTGCTGGTCAGTGACAGTGTCTATTCTAGACCGCACAATTGCGCGAATCAACCTAATTTTTCAAAGATCACGCATATTTTCAACATGCATGCCCGAAAATCATGCATCAGATATCTTTATAACTAATTAACATTTGAGTTGTTAAAATTCCCTAAGCTGTAAAAACCCACTCAGTGTCTTTGTGACAAAACACTCAAAATCAAACAGGTTAATTTCGGTCACCATTAATTTTCCGATACGGCTAAATAAAATATAAGGAGCCGACTCTTGATGGATGGTCACAGTCTTAATTTTGTAAGGGAGTTAAATTCTCTGAGAAAACACATTGTTTGCGCTCTGCAGACGTTACTTTATCTGACCCCTCAGCGAACAATTATAAAATGGAACCTAGCATATGAATGATTATTGATATGATATAATAGTTATTAAGTGTTTACTAAGTATTTGGCATACATTAGTCAAACTAATTTGACGTGATCGGAAAACATTAAGAAATTTTTGCATTAGGAAATAAAAGTCAATCTTCATGTCAAATTTTGACTAGGCATACAAATACTACGATATGTCATTGATGTGAGAAACTTTATTTGGGTTACAGACATATCATTCATAGTCAATGTATTATGTTTCCTTTACCTGAAAATTACATGTTTAATATAATGTTTCAGATAAAACATTAACTAATGCAAGTTGAATGTTTTAAAATTGCATTTAATAATGCCCCCCCCCCATTTTAAAAATCACCCCTTATTTTCAAAGAGAAGGGGGAATTTCCCCACGTCCTTTGAATTTCTAGAATAGACACTGCTAGTCCTGTGAATCGGTAACTTATCAAGAGAGTGTAGGACCATGCACATAGACAGACAAGCTAAAAACAATATTCCCCATAAAATTTGATCCAGGGTGCATACAACCTATTGAATAGACCACATAAAATGTTGACATGACAGACCAATTCATTATGGACCCAAACTCAAGGACCCTGTTTGATGATAAACATTTAATTTTGGCAAGATGAAAAAGAGGTGGTTGTAAAGCATACCTTTGATTCTTTATGAGTGGCCATGCGAAGACATGTCATAAAGATCAGTCTGTGTATCTCATCATGTACTACCTTTGATTCCTCTGGTAGTTTATGCACGATATTGTAAGATCTTGGAGCGAAACGTAGATAACTGTCGATAAGCTTATGCAGTGTATCATCAAAAACAGCCTGTAAGATAAATGTTCGATCATTGAACAAAAAACAAATATCTTGTAAAATTTCATTATAGACATTTCTTCAGCCTTTTTAAGATAGGCAACAAGTTTATTTCAAAGGAAATATCAAAAAGATATTTCTTTGAAAAAAACGTTTTCCAATAATTCTGCCAAACCCTTTATCAAAAATACAACAATATATATATTTTTTCCTGTGAAATTATTTTGAAATCTGACCAGTGATTTGTGACGAGATTTCTTTTTTTACCACATATTGGCAATGCAGCCATGACAATTATTTAAACACTACTTTCTCCCTTCTACATAGAGTTGCTCCACATGAGGTTTTGGAGAAGATGTCAATTTAGTTATCAATTCTACCATACATAGTGATATAGTGAAAATGTAAACACCCGCAAAGTTTAAAACACCCTGGCACCATGCTTTTTAAGATATCAAAATTCTTTGAACAATCTTTAATAAGGGCTTCCAAAGAACATTCCTGTGAAATTATTTACAGTGGTTTGTGACAGGAGGATTTTTTAAGAATTACAGAAATTTCTTTGATTAAATTGTGAAGAACATCACCCAACAGACATTCCTGTGAAGTTAAGTTGAAATTGGCTCAATGGTTAAGGAGAAGATGTTTAAAGAAATTGTTGACTGTACACGACAGACAACTGGTGATCACAAAACTCACCATGAGTACTTCATGCTCAGGCAAGCTAAAAAGCATTTGAATTGGTTAATGGTTTGTATAGAGGCCAAGTTTAGACAGCATCATTCTAAAACTATTTCATAAAACTGATTTCTTTCAAAATTTTGATGTGTGTTTCAACTTCAAAATTTGCCTTTCGATCATTCTGTTATCTTGGCCTGGGGGCTGTAAAACACTTATTCAGTAAATTTCCTTTTAGGGATGAAGATGATAATTTTTGATTGAGCCATCATGACAAAGGGTCCTAGCTTAACTTTCTCTGTATAGTACAACATTTTCAGTCAATATAAATGCTCTGTTCTAACAACAAATGGTTAATTCAAAAGTTGCTAATTTGTATTCAAAATCAAAATTGCACATATCACAAGCTTTGTCCACTGAGAATTTCTAGAAAACATAAAAGTAATCATTCTAAATGGTTAGAATGTCAATAGAATCCCACCTGGCACCAGAATTTGTCATATGACAGCTGCATTAACCAATGTAAATCCTCCTCTATAAACTGTAATCTTTCCATCCATTCTTCATAATGCCCTCTGTCTGTGAGGTCAGAACATGGAGCCTGGTAACTCACAAACTCAACCTTATCAACCCATTTTGGATGCTGTAATAGAAAGTGTCAATTGATGTACGAAATGATCACAAGAAAGAATAGAAATGACAATTCAGAATTACACACAAAGCTGGATCTTTCTCTTGTTGTTAAAATCATTTTTTCCATGAGCATTTTTAAAGAATGATGCTCGTCCACCTATGATACAATTTGGGAGTCAAAATAAAATGTCGTTAAAACAATACAGTTTATGTATTGCGGTATAATATTCAATGAAAAAAAGCTACTGAATGCAAACTACAATCAGAAAGTACCAATATATCTAAGTATGTACTGATGGTATTAATCATATTTCAACATATGTGTACTTTCAATATTCCAATGTTTAGGTATTTAGCCATATAAGCCGATATGTCATCACACAGTCAGTTTCATTATTCATCATTTTAAGTTCAATAAAGTAAAAGTATACTATAAGTTTTTTTTTCATAATTGATGTTGTTAAGACACTTTTGATGAGAAGCCTGTAAAGCTGGTTTTAGTTACCCAAAGAAAACTTTTGCAGCACATGTCTAGCAAAGGTTTATAAATAGATTCTACTATTGCATGTTGCTTTCATATTGATAGCATTCTGATGACGACATGTGCTGAAAACATGTTAAAATGTGGAATTATCATACTTTAAACTGCAAGGATTTAAGAGTTTGTTTTTACACCTGATGATTTTAATTACTAAAAGAAAACATACACATGAGGTGTCTAGAAAAGGTCTGATAGAGAACATGCTTATATGTAGAATTTGCTGTTTACTGAAATGATTTTAAAAAAAAAAAGAAATTTGTGTTCACTGCTTTTTTTAAATAATAGATTATGTAAAGCATTGTCGCATTGTCATTTATCATCCGAAGTTACAATAAGTAAAAGCTCACAACTTGTTTTCTCATGAAATTATATCTATGCCATAAATTTCAATATCAAGAATTTCTTACATTATATGATTCATTTTTATAACATTTTGTAACATTGACTTTGATAATGAAAAAGAGAATTACGCAAAAACTGTAAATCAAAGATTTTCAAGGTGATATTATTCTTTTTTTTTCAAAACATGAAATTTTGAGATAAAATTAAATCATTTTATCAATTTTACTTCTAATCATGTGTCATGTCATGTAATCATGCTTCAGGAAACAAAACATCCTCCCTATTTTGATTCAGAATTTTTGAAAACTGAAGTGTGACTTAAAGGACACTGGGTTAGAATCACACACTGCATTGGTTCCTTGATGCAGACTGACTGTCTTTTATTTCTCGATGTGGCTGTCTTGTTAGGTAGTGTATTCCTCACAGGTAACTTTCTCTATGGTAAGTTCACCCATCAAAGGGTTTTGTGTCATCAGAATACTGATATAATTGGATGGCAACTTGCAATCATATCCTTTCTTCATCCCTTCTTCAAATGAGGCATATTACATAACACATCGGTCAGATGGTGGCATTACAATAAAAATTTGTGACAAAAACAAAACAAAAATATTGTAAATTGCTTGTTAGGTAAGGAATTACTAATCATCACTTTCGCAAAGGTTATTCCACAACAGACAACTCATTTGTATTAATGGCATAGGACAGAAATATTTATCAAAGAAAAAAGGAAGATTCTATTACATTTTTGTTTATTTTGAGAAGGCTTTTGATAACATAAAGTATGAAAAACTACACTGCAAAGAAAGGGTGTGAGTGGAAAGTTTCTCGCCACTCTTAAATCTATTTATGGTCAATTGAGGTCTAGTGTTAAAGCCATACTTGCGCTCATTTACACTAAAATTGTGAAAGTTCTAGAAAACTTGAAAATTAATTTAAAAGTACCCTGAATTCCCCTTTACAGATGAATTTAGACTGTAACACGTTCATATGATGTTTTAAAAAGAGTGAATACTATAAGGTTTGTTTACAATTAGCGATAAAAGTAGGTCATCCGAATGTGGTTGGAAACCAATAAAAATCAAAGAAATTCTCCATTTTGAATGTTTAGCTTGTGTTAATATAGTGGATAAATGACAGTATTTTTATGTGTTTCACATATTTCTTACCAGGTGATCCCAACTCATAAACCCAAGCGCTCCTTGCTATTTTAGATCTTACTTGAATGTAAACAATGGAGTTAAATTGGTGGGCACCAAATTTACGAAAATAGCAATTTGAACAAGAGGGCCGTGATGGCCCTAGAACCGTTCACCCGAGATTACCACCTATTTGAAGAATAGTTAGAAACATTGCTTTTAACTTTTACACAGAGTTTCTTGTGCTTCTATGCATTGATCTTTTTTTTATTCCCATTTTACAAGTTGGACACCGTATGCTTGATGTAGGTCATTAAAATGGTACTTAATTCTTACAATGCGGAAACTGAATATTTTATTTTTACAGATTGAATGTACGAAGATCAGCCCGCACTTTTGTCCAGTATGATCTATTGTGGCCATTTCTTGGTAATCTTTTTGGCATATTTGGACATCCAAATTGATGCAAACAGGTTCAAATTTCAATGCACCATGGTGGCCATGTTTTTTTAGATATAAAACTCATGTTTTTTTAGATATAAAACTCATGTTTTTATGAAATACGTTTATTAATTCAGTTATAAATTTTACCATACATGTATATAATGAAAAAATAAACACATTCAAAGCTCAACGCACCCTTGCGGCCATGTTTTTCGAGATATCTAATTTCTTTTAACAAGCTTTATAGAAGGGCCCCCAAAGAACATTCCTGTGAAATCATTTTGAAATCTGACTAGTGGTTTTTGACAAGAAGATTTTTTCATTGTTTTTACCAAATATGGGCATGGCAACCATTCTGGTCAAATGTCTGATTTCTTTTGACAAATCTTTATTTTTTGAACTAAATATGTTTTCATATGATATCTCATTGAAATTGGCCCTGAGATTAAGGAAAAAAGAGATGGTTGTTAAGTTATGAATTTTACCATACATGTATATAGTGAAAACAAAAACGTGTTCAAAGTTCAACGCATCCTGGCGGCCATGTTTTACGAGATATCAAAGTTCTTTGAACAACTTTTAAAAAGAGGCCCCCAAAGAACATTTCTGTGAAATTACTTTGATCTCTGACCAGTGGTTTGTGACAAGAAGATTTTTTTAAGGTTATACTAAATAAGGGCATGGCAGCCACTTTGGTCACATTACTAATTTCTTTTTGACAAATCTTTCTCACTTCCAACTAGGGATGCTTCACATGATATCTCTTTGAAATTGGCCAAGAGATTTGGAAAAAAAAGATTAAATGTAAAGTTTTAAATTTTAGCATACATGTATATAGTGAAAACAAAAACTCGTTCAAAGTTCAATGCACCCTGGCGGCCATGTTTTTCAAGATTTCTAAAAAAAATTACCAATCTTTATAGAAGGGCCCCAAAAGAACATTCATGTGAAATTATTTTGAAATCTGACCAGTGGTTTGTGACAAGAAGATTATTTTAAGGTATTTACCAAATATGGGCATGGCAGCCATTTTTGTCACATGACTAATTTTTTTTGGACAAATCTTTCTCCCCTTTTACTAGGGATGTTTCACATGATATCTCACTGAAATTGGCCGAGAGGTTTTGAAAAAAAAGATGTTTGTAAAGTTATAAATTTTAGCATTCATGTATATAGTGAAAACAAAAACGCGTTCCAAGTTCAACGCAGCCTGGTGGCCATGTTTTTCGAGATATCAAAGTTCTTTGAACAACTTCAAAAAAGAGGCCCCCCAAAGAACGTTCCTGTGAAATTATTTTGAATTCTGACCTATGGTTTCAGACAAGAAGATTTTTTAAAAATTGCAGAAATTCCCCCTTTTTCATGCCACGGCAACCAAAGTTCTGCATGGAATCAATTTCTTTGAACAACTCTGGTAGAGCATCACCCAACGGACATTCCTGTGAAGTTTGGTTAAGATTGGCTCAATGGTTTAGGAGGAGAAGATATTTAAAGAAATTGTTGACGGCGCATGACGGACGACGCATGACGGACATTGGGCGATCACAAAAGCTCACCTTGAGCACTTTGTGCTCAGGTGAGCTAAAAATAGGTAATAATTAGTGCAGGTATTATACTGTCATGACCCTGTGGGTTTTTCATATGTTTCATCATATTCTATCAAAATTTTTAACTTGTATTATCCAGTTTTGCAGTTTTTCTGAGTGCTAGTATGCTTTTAACGTTGATAACAAGTTAACAGAATATTTCAATTGCACAATGGGCACCAGACAGGGTAGGAATGCGAGTGAATATAAATAAAACAAAGGTAATGGTTTTTGGACTAAGGGTGCGTCAGCACCATAGTCCATTAAATTTACATACCACATTTTGAGGGACGGTACTCAGGGTTTTACATCAAGCTGAATGGTTGGGGGTCCTTGGAACTCAATTTTGATTATGTTGGGGGTCCCAGCATTGAAAATGGGGGTCCCGTCTTTATATATATATTATTTGCTGACAAACAAGTATCGTAGAACATCAAGTCATTGTTTTGACATTTTAGCAGGCTGTTATATCATCCATGGCATTAGACAGTTGATTGTAAGAGAAACCATCGAGTTACAAGCGTCTAAATCATAACGAGAAATGACTAGACTGCATAGCGCACATAGTAACACAAATTCCATTGGACTGTTTCAACACCCTTCAAAACGATTGTTTAAAAGAGAGCTCATGTCCTTTCTATTTATAGATAGCCTGTAAAATATGGGAAACCCTAACCATTATGGTAAAAAGAAAGAGTTAGCCTTTCGTAGTTTGGACTCGCATAGTTTTGGATTTTAATGAAAGGCATAACAAACATGGCTGCATCCCAGAGGACTCAGGTTGAGTGAATTGAGGGGTCCTACCTAAAGATTAATGGGTATTAGACTCAAGATCTTGCGTACCGTAAATCCCTGGGTACTTTATCGATACACAAACAGCGGTCTGACCCCAATTACTCATTATACATCCGCCTCCGCTGTGCGGACTAATACCTTCTTGGAACTGGTTTAGGGATGGAGGTGTCGTCAGAAAAAATGAAAAGTGGTTTTATAACAACAAACAAATAGAAATAGTGTTGTTTTACAAATATTTTGGGTTATATTTTACTCCTAGATTAATTTGGAGTAAAACACACGCAATGCTGTCTTCTCAAGCCACTAAGCTGTATTTAATATTTTACGTATCCAAAATGGTAAAATACTGTATTATGGAAACAAGTGTGGCTCATAGTTAATTTAAGTGTGTTGTACAATTCCCCCACTTGTCAAATTGCGCATTGGTCCCACTTGAATAAGATTTTGAAAAATTAAAAGTGGTAGTAGAAGATGATCGTCTAGTTAAAATAATTTGATGTGAAGATTGCTTTTTATATCTGATAGGGCAATCTTACATTGAAATTTCGAACGATCCAAATAATGTCGGACTTTTTTTATTCTAATTTTCGGATTTAAAGCACAAAAATGGCCATTCACAGTTATTTGATATGAAAAGATATGTTAAATAAACTTTAATACCACCAAACAATGGCATCAATTACCGTTAAACAATTAAAAGAATGCTTAATAGTTTTTCACATTCCAGTGTGCATGCACAGAAAAAAATATCGGGAGCAAACAATTGTCAACTAATGTTAATTAAACCGTTATTACAAAGTTAATATGTGGAATACAGTCAAGTCAAGTGCATGGATTGATTAAAGAAGGATTAATTCACAACTGTGAGTAGAATAATTCAATAATTTTGCAATAACAATTGAAATTTCGGTCTTCAAACGGTGTGAAAAAAATTTTTGTTGCAAGTGGCCACCATTAAATGAATGGTTCGAAAGTTTGACAAAAATTTCTCAATATTTTCGGAACGCGTCAAATTGAGTTTAAACATATTTATTTTACATTGATTGTGAAACAAGTTCCTATAACTTAAATTAATCACTCTCAATTCTGCTTCCTGGATACATAACCAGTAATCGCTTAATGTTGATTAATGAAAGTTCGCAAGGCAGATCCCGCTACTGACAGGATTCAAACCCACTACCTATGTGTCCAGAAGGCGATTCTCTTCCCCTGGATCGCGTCAAATTAGTTTGACTAATGATCTGTCTGAAACAGACATACGAGATTATTGCTGCCGAAATATCAAAACTCATGGGTTGAATCAAATTTTCTTTACAGTTCTTTTCAAAACCACTGAATTATCAATTTATTATACAGAATATTGATTAATTCATTATCTTTTTAAAATGTTCAGTAAAGATCAGTTATGCCAGCCTTATGGTCATTCTTCAGTCAGACAATTTAAGATTGGAATTCACTAACACCACATATTGCAGAGGCTCAGTCACAAGTCCCGTGACAGGGTTTCGTGTCTCATGTGACGAGGCAAAGTCAAAGACCTAATAAACAGGTCTTTGGACCACAGGTGCTTGAAATTATCTTCGATTAAGTGCTTTGGACGATGCATATCTAGTACCAAATTCCAAAATCTTAAAGAGGGAGGGTGGATATGCGCACAACACACTTGAAGAATATTCGGTAGCATGAAGGCGGTCAAAAACTTGAATAAGTAGAAGTAATCGAGCTCAAATTGAAGGTTTATCATAAAAAATTAGAAAGGCATCCCGAAAAAGATAATCGATAAATCATCAGAATTTGAAGTCGTCTGAGTTGTAAATGTTAATTCACATCCGCTTACAGAGAGCACCCAATGAACAAATAGCTTGATTGATTCTAAACTTGATAATTACAAGAGCCGGTAGCTTCTTTTCAACTTTCGATGATTCGCACATGTAGGAAACATAACGTTTATCTAAAGGGACGTCCATCACGATAGCCATTATGTGGTTGAATATGTAACGATTCGCCACAATATCGATTCGCCACTTACGATTCGCCACAAGTTCATATAACGATTCACCACGGAGTGATAACGATTCGCCACACATTAATAACGATTCACCACAGTTTCTAAATATTGTATTATATGTAAGTATGTCATCAGGCGCGCAGCCAGGCATACGCCAATACGCCATGGCGTATACTTGGCTGGAGTAAATGAAAAAATAAAGTGGCCGAAAAATGCAATCAAAATTGAAACCTAAGGGGATAGGGTTTCCAAACAGTGAAAAAAGCTAAACATTGTTACCAAAAGTCCATGTATCTCTAGTTTAGACAAGCAGATGCGTGCATGATAAATGCTATCTTCGAATTTTAACGCCGTCTAACTTTTGATGGTAAGTGTAGCTTACACTAGATAGTTCTATAGCCAGTTAGCTCTACATTGCGGCGATCTAAACTAATTAATAGTTTTCGTAAGTTTACATTGTTGACCCGCGGAATTTAAAATGACGAAATAGGACACGAGCGATGTTCCACCATATCCAGATATTTCTGAAGATATCAGTGCCACGGCAAATTTACTTCACAACAATCACAAAGTTGCTCTTTAAAGAACAATATAAAACTATGTACAGTCATACAAGTTTTCCCACATGTTAGTTAACATCAAATGTTGATGAACAATGAACATGTTGACAAGGAACG
Source organism: Cerastoderma edule (assembly GCA_947846245.1). Classification (NCBI taxonomy): domain Eukaryota; kingdom Metazoa; phylum Mollusca; class Bivalvia; order Cardiida; family Cardiidae; genus Cerastoderma; species Cerastoderma edule. The sequence continues at coordinate 8,904,744 of OX401409.1, read as the reverse complement.
CAAATGATTGTCATTAAATTTAAAGTCTATTCAACTTGACTAACTGTTTGGCAATATGCATGTTCTGTTACTTCAAAGAAGCATTTTGTGGTCTGCATTTTGTTTTGTCCAATTCCTGTCTAAGTTACTTTTTGCAACACTTTATCACAAATCAATAAAGGTACATGCATTGGTCCTTTTGTAAAAAAGTGTATACGTGTTTAATCTGCCACTTGTTTATTATCTTCAAACTATACTGTACGCCAAACGTACTAGGCCTGTCGTCAGACATCAACTGGAAATTGGTGTAATTAGCCAGTAGATCTAACTAACTTAGTTGTACCATCTACGGTTGATCCAAACAAATAACGTTACACATTTTGCGTGACCCTTTCGCTCATGTTTATGATATAGAAATATGAAAACTGTATAGGGGCCTATAATTTCATCGTAAATTTATCAATACATCTAGACAGAATAGAAATTTGAATAGTCGAAATATTTTCTTGATGTTTTATTATTTCTTGAAATAAAACTTGATATTAGTGAGGTCTAATTGAATGGAGAAAAAAGAAGAAAATAAAAACCCTCAAGGGAATAGTATTAGACATGTATGCTGATTTGAAAATAATGTTGTTTACCAGCATCCTCTTAAATTATGTTTTAACTGTCAGTACAACATAATATTTTGCGGGATGTTTGTGAGATATTATTTAATATTATTTCTTGGAGCCTAGCCATGTTAAACTCGAGGTGTTGAGACTGCATTACTATAAGTTCAAAATACAGAAAAAAACATTTAATCCAATGACTTAGATATCTACATGCAGTATGCTGCTTTAAGTGGTTGAATACCGATGGTATTTACAATGTAGGCATATGGGGGTCTTTTCATTAATGGTTTGAATCTGCCTTTTGATGCTCCGGACAATGTCCGTGTTAAATCCTACCTCAGGAGCACCATGACAATCAGCCGACTCTCTGGCCTTGGACTTCGTAACATATACAGAAAAAAGAAATCCAAGCAGAAAGGGTCAGCAACATCTTCGCCAGACGACGAGAGCGACGGCTAGAACTCATTTTTCGATATTAATCAGTTATGCGATGAATATATTTTCTATCTATTGTTTGCGGTATTTGGGAATACCGAAAACAAGATTTTTACCGAAAACAACCGAAAACAAGATTCTGTGGACAAACAGTTATACATATAAACTGTTATTTATTATTTCTCATTATAAAGAAGAAAAATGTATTAGTTGGCAAAATTTCAGAAAATAATTTTGTGTTATTAAAGTTAAATTCGGCTTTTTGTATTTTCGATTTACCCGAAAACACGAAATTCCTTCGAAAACAAACGATCATAGACAGGCAGATATACGTAAGGTTTAAAATTTATCCTTCTTTTTATAAAACACAAATATGTATTATCTGACAAAATTTAAGACAGTCTTTTTATCTAATTATCGTTTTATTAAACTTTATAATTATCTTAATTAAACCATACATATTTACCTCCCTTGGATTTTCAAACAAACAATATTTCCGAAAACAAATTCTTACTGACATGCGGATTTTTTTTTAATAAATGCATCTGTTATCACAAATGATGTAAAATACTTATTAATAAAATGATACGCTTCAGTTTGTTAAATTTAGATACCAACGCTTGATTGACAACATGTCCGAGAAATGACATAGAATAATGCATAGAATCATTGAAACAACGTTTTATCAGAGACATAGATAACATCTATGTCTCTGGTTCTAGCAAATATTAATAAAGATAAAAAATAATATCAAAAATTGAATAGTTATTTTCTTTTGCCATTAAATCAAGCATTTTATATCAACTAATATAATTGCCGACACGTCATCTATCGGCAAATGTGATAATGGCGTGCACGTGTTTAACGAGGTACACGTAATGATTATAATTACCACATTTTAAACAAATTAATGGAAACATTCTTTTAAGATAAACAACGATTAATGGCAATTAAGTGGGCATCATCTTTTTAATATTTCTTTAGGGAGTTCACAGTTTGAAACTTAATTATCGTTGCTTATTTTTTGTATTGTTATAGAACTGTATTTAAGCGAGACAAAATGAAAGTCACATACGATCTCGTTGTATTAACCATGGCGTTTCCATGCTCTGATTGTGGTTTAAATTGTCATAATCTGGAAAGTATTGAATGTTCAAGATGTCAGAATTGGGTCCACAGAGAATGTGTTAAACTTAACTCTAGAGATTTTCTGGGTTGAATTGAAGAATACAAAAGGCTGAATTGAACTTTAATAACACAAAATCATTTTCTGAAATTTGGTCAAATAATACATTTTTCATCTTTATAATGAGAAATAATGAATAACTGTTAATTAGTATAAGCGTTTTCCACAAAATCTTGTTTTCGGTTAAAAATCTAGTTTTCGGTTGTTTTCGGTAAAATCTTGTTGTCGGTATTCCCAAATACCCTATTGTTTGTGCTTAAAGTGATTTTATGCCATACCATACTAATTACAACTCGATCTGCAACAGAAGACATGGTACATCGACATGTCATTCTAGCAACCTAATTACAACTCGATCTGCTACAGAAGACATGGTACATCGACATGTCATTCTAGCAACCTAATTACAACTCGATCTGCTACAGAAGACATGGTACATCGACATGTCATTCTAGCAACCTAATTACAACTCGATCTGCTACAGAAGACATGGTACATCGACATGTCATTCTAGCAACCTAATTACAACTCGATCTGCTACAGAAGACATGGTACATCGACATGTCATTCTAGCAACCTAATTACAACTCGATCTGCTACAGAAGACATGGTACATCGACATGTCATTCTAGCAACCTAATTACAACTCGATCTGCTACAGAAGACATGGTACATCGACATGTCATTCTAGCAACCTAATTACAACTCGATCTGCTACAGAAGACATGGTACATCGACATGTCATTCTAGCAACCTAATTACAACTCGATCTGCTACAGAAGACATGGTACATCGACATGTCATTCTAGCAACCCAATTACAACTCGATCTGCTACAGAAGACATGGTACATCGACATGTCATTCTAGCAACCCAATTACAACTCGATCTGCTACAGAAGACATGGTACATCGACATGTCATTCTAGCAACCCAATTACAACTCGATCTGCTACAGAAGACATGGTACATCGACATGTCATTCTAGCAACCCAATTACAACTCGATCTGCTACAGAAGACATGGTACATCGACATGTCATTCTAGCAACCTAATTACAACTCGATCTGCTACAGAAGACATGGTACATCGACATGTCATTCTAGAAACCTAATTACAACTCGATCTGCTACAGAAGACATGGCACATCGACATGTCATTCTACGCCATGTCATTCTAGCAACCTAATTACAACTCGATCTGCTACAGAAGACATGGTACATCGACATGTCATTCTAGCAACCTAATTACAACTCGATCTGCTACAGAAGACATGGTACATCGACATGTCATTCTAGCAACCTAATTACAACTCGATCTGCTACAGAAGACATGGTACATCGACATGTCATTCTAGCAACCTAATTACAACTCGATCTGCTACAGAAGACATGGTACATCGACATGTCATTCTAGCAACCTAATTACAACTCGATCTGCAACAGAAGACATGGTACATCGACATGTCATTCTAGCAACCTAATTACAACTCGATCTGCTACAGAAGACATGGTACATCGACATGTCATTCTAGCAACCTAATTACAACTCGATCTGCTACAGAAGACATGGTACATCGACATGTCATTCTAGCAACCCAATTACAACTCGATCTGCTACAGAAGACATGGTACATCGACATGTCATTCTAGCAACCCAATTACAACTCGATCTGCTACAGAAGACATTGTACATCGACATGTCATTCTTGCAACCCAATTACAACTCGATCTGCTACAGAAGACATGGTACATCGACATGTCATTCTAGCAACCCAATTACAACTCCATCTGCTACAGAAGACATGGTACATCGACACGTCATTCTAGCAACCCAATTACAACTCGATCTGCTACAGAAGACATGGTACATCGACACGTCATTCTAGCAACCTAATTACAACTCGATCTGCTACAGAAGACATGGTACATTGACATGTCATTCTAGCAGCCTAATTACAACTCGATCTGCTACAGAAGACATGGTACATCGACATGTCATTCTAGCAACCTAATTACAACTTGATCTGCTACAGAAGACATGGTACATCGACATGTCATTCTAGCAACCTAATTACAACTCAATCTGCAACAGAAGACATGGTACATCGACATATCATTCTAGCAACCTAATTACAACTCGATCTGCTACAGAAGACATGGTACATCGACATGTCATTCTAGCAACCTAATTACAACTCGATCAGCTACAGAAGACATGGTACATCGACATGTCATTCTAGCAACCTAATTACAACTCGATCTGCTACAGAAGACATGGTACATCGACATGTCATTCTAGCAACCCAATTACAACTCGATCTGCTACAGAAGACATGGTACATCGACATGTCATTCTAGCAACCTAATTACAACTCGATCTGCTACAGAAGACATGGTACATCGACATGTCATTCTAGCAACCCAATTACAACTCGATCTGCTACAGAAGACATGGTACATCGACATGTCATTCTAGCAACCCAATTACAACTCGATCTGCTACAGAAGACATGGTACATCGACATGTCATTCTAGCAACCCAATTACAACTCGATCTGCTACAGAAGACATGGTACATCGACATGTCATTCTTGCAACCTAATTACAACTAGATCTGCAACAGAAGACATGGTACATCGACATGTCCTTCTAGCAACCTAATTACAACTCGATCTGCTACAGAAGACATGGTACATCGACATGTCATTCTAGCAGCCTAATTACAACTCGATCTGCTACAGAAGACATGGTACATCGTCATGTCATTCTAGCAACCTAATTACAACTCGATCTGCTACAGAAGACATGGTACATCGACATGTCATTCTTGCAACCTAATTACAACTCGATCTGCTACAGAAGACATGGTACATCGACATGTCATTCTAGCAACCAAATACAACTCGATCTGCTACAGAAGACATGGTACATCGACATGTCATTCTAGCAACCTAATTACAACTCGATCTGCTACAGAAGACATGGTACATCGACATGTCATTCTAGCAACCTAATTACAACTCGATCTGCTACAGAAGACATGGACATGTCATTCTAGCAACCAATTACAACTCGATCTGCTACAGAAGACATGGTACATCGACATGTCATTCTAGCAACCTAATTACAACTCGATCTGCTACAGAAGACATGGTCGACATGTCATCGACATGTCATTCTATGTCAAGCAACCTAATAACAACTCGATCTGCTACAGAAGACATGGTACATCGACATGTCATTCTAGCAACCTAATTACAACTCGATCTGCTACAGAAGACATGGTACATCGACATGTCATTCTAGCAACCTAATTACAACTCGATCTGCTACAGAAGACATGGTACATCGACATGTCATTCTAGCAACCTAATTACAACTCGATCTGCTGCAGAAGACATGGTACATCAACATGTCATTCTTGCAACCTAATTACAACTCAATCTGCTACAGAAGACATGGTACATCGACATGTCATTCTAGCAACCCAATTACAACTCGATCTGCTACAGAAGACATGGTACATCGACATGTCATTCTTGCAACCCAATTACAACTCGATCTGCAACAGAAGACATGGTACATCGACATGTCATTCTAGCAACCTAATTACAACTCGATCTGCTACAGAAGACATGGTACATCGACATGTCATTCTAGCAACCCAATTACAACTCGATCTGCTACAGAAGACATGGTACATCGACATGTCATTCTTGCAACCTAATTACAACTCGATCTGCAACAGAAGACATGGTACATCGACAGGTCATTCTAGCAACCTAATTACAACTCGATCTGCTACAGAAGACATGGTACATCGATATGTCATTCTTGCAACCTCATTACAACTCGATCTGCAACAGAAGACATGGTACATCGACATGTCATTCTAGCAACCTAATTACAACTCAATCTGCAACAGAAGACATGGTACATCGACATGTCATTCTTGCAACCTAATTACAACTCGATCTGCTACAGAAGACATGGTACATCGATATGTCATTCTTGCAACCTCATTTCAACTCGATCTGCAACAGAAGACATGGTACATCGACATGTCATTCTTTTAACCTAATTACAACTCGATCTGCAACAGAAGACATGGTACATCGACATGTCATTCTAGCAACCCAATTACAACTCGATCTGCAACAGAAGACATGATACATCGACATGTCATTCTAGCAACCTAATTACAACTCGATCTGCTACAGAAGGCATGGTACATCGACATGTCATTCTAGCAACCTAATTACAACTCGATCTGCTACAGAAGACATGGTACATCGACATGTCATTCTAGCAACCTAATTACAACTCGATCTGCTACAGAAGACATGGTACATCGACATGTCATTCTAGCAACCTAATTACAACTCGATCTGCTACAGAAGACATGGTACATCGACATGTCATTCTAGCAACCTATTACAACTCGATCTGCTACAGAAGACATGGTACATCGACATGTCATTCCAACAACATACTACAACTGATCTGCTACATGAAGACATGGCACGACATGTCATTCTAGCAACCCAATTACAACTCGATCTGCTACAGAAGACATGGTACATCGACATGTCATTCTTGCAACCTAATTACAACTCGATCTGCTACAGAAGACATGGTACATCGACATGTCATTCTAGCAACCTAATTACAACTCGATCTGCTACAGAAGACATGGTACATCGACATGTCATTCTAGCAACCCAATTACAACTCGATCTGCTACAGAAGACATGGTACATCGACATGTCATTCTAGCAACCCAATTACAACTCGATCTGCTACAGAAGACATGGTACATCGACATGTCATTCTAGCAACCTAATTACAACTCGATCTGCTACAGAAGACATGGTACATCGACATGTCATTCTAGCAACCTAATTACAACTCGATCTGCTACAGAAGACATGGTACATCGACATGTCATTCTAGCAACCTAATTACAACTCGATCTGCTACAGAAGACATGGTACATCGACATGTCATTCTAGCAACCTAATTACAACTCGATCTGCTACAGAAGACATGGCACATCGACATGTCATTCTAGCAACCTAATTACAACTCGATCTGCTACAGAAGACATGGTACATCGACATGTCATTCTTGCAACCCTAATTACAACTCGATCTGCTACAGAAGACATGGTACATCGACATGTCATGCTAGCAACCTAATTACAACTCGATCTGCTACAGAAGACATGGTACATCGACATGTCATTCTTGCAACCTAATTACAACTCGATCTGCAACAGAAGACATGGTACATCGACATGTCATTCTAGCAACCTAATTACAACTCGATCTGCTACAGAAGACATGGCACATCGACATGTCATTCTAGCAACCCAATTACAACTCGATCTGCTACAGAAGACATGGTACATCGACATGTCATTCTTGCAACCTAATTACATCTCGATCTGCAACAGAAGACATGGTACATCGACAGGTCATTCTAGCAACCTAATTACAACTCGATCTGCTACAGACGACATGGTACATCGATATGTCATTCTTGCAACCTCATTACAACTCGATCTGCAACAGAAGACATGGTACATCGACATGTCATTCTAGCAACCTAATTACAACTCAATCTGCAACAGAAGACATGGTACATCGACATGTCATTCTAGCAACCTAATTACAACTCGATCTGCTACAGAAGACATGGTACATCGACATGTCATTCTAGCAACCTAATTACAACTCGATCTGCTACAGAAGACATGGTACATCGACATGTCATTCTAGCAACCTAATTACAACTCGATCTGCTACAGAAGACATGGTACATCGACATGTCATTCTAGCAACCTAATTACAACTCGATCTGCTACAGAAGACATGGTACATCGACATGTCATTCGACAACTGATCTCATGGTACATCGACATGTCATTCTAGCAACCCAATTACAACTCGATCTGCTACAGAAGACATGGTACATCGACATGTCATTCTTGCAACCTAATTACAACTCGATCTGCAACAGAAGACATGGTACATCGACATGTCATTCTAGCAACCTAATTACAACTCGATCTGCTACAGAAGACATGGTACATCGATATGTCATTCTTGCAACCTCATTACAACTCGATCTGCAACAGAAGACATGGTACATCGACATGTCATTCTAGCAACCTAATTACAACTCAATCTGCAACAGAAGACATGGTACATCGACATGTCATTCTAGCAACCTAATTACAACTCGATCTGCTACAGAAGACATGGTACATCGATATGTCATTCTTGCAACCTCATTTCAACTCGATCTGCAACAGAAGACATGGTACATCGACATGAGAGCAACCCATTGGCAGATGATTCAGACGACTTGAGACGAATGCATAAGGCTGAAGGTCGGGTGTCCCGGAAACTGAAAACAGAAATAATAAGATGAGTGTGCTTTATAATTATTTGTGCGACTTTGCTATTCAGCGTCAGTTTCCTATGGAATCGCATGTTAAAACTAATGCCGTAAAACAAGGTAGTCATCTTTTAATGGTTCGTGAATGCACGGGATTTCCCACAGTCCCTTCACCTGTAGGGAGGCTTAAGGCTCATGCTGATAAATGGAGATCACCCACAAAAAGTACGTACATAGTAGACGTCGTAAGTCCTGGTTATAATCTTCCCTGTAAAACTTTGCCACTTGAAATTGTCCGCAAAGGAAAAATTCCAACTTTGTTGAAAACGAAATCATTATTTCGCAGAAGAAGGGTGTTATCTCAATGGTTAAAGATATAGCTCTTGTTGTTAACCCATTGACCGTTACATACAATAGAAATGACAAACCCAGGTTGGTTTTAGACTGCAGACATATAGACAGTCATTTGCACATTTCAATAGTGAAATTTGAAGACATTAAGACAACAGAGGGTCTTTTTCTACCCGGTACTTACCTTTTCACTTTCGATCTCAAAAGTGCTTATCATCTCATTGATATTTATCTAAGCCATTGAACATTTCTAGGGTTTTCTTGGAGCATTGGAGGTAAGATAGCATAATACGTCTTCCGTTTGAAATCGCATCTGCAGGTCATATTTACTAAAGTCCTGCGTGTTGTGGTTTCGTATATACGATCGCACGGGAACAATGTCTATGTTATTGGACGACGGTATAGGTGGTGTGAAACAATTACCCGGAGGCAGAAAAGTCAGGCAGATTTGTAAGGCTTACATCAATAGATTTCGGTTTTCTTTTAAACGAAGAAAAATGTTCATGGGTTCCTGCACTTACAACAAAATGACTCGTACACATTTTAGATTTCGCTTCGAATCGACTTTGATAGATTAACGAACTCGGTAGAGTTAGTTCTAAAATGTGTAGAGAGAGATCGATATAACTTTATATCTGTCAGAATCCCGGCTTCAGTGCTGGGTCAGATTAATTCTTTGCGTACAGTTGATGGCTACGGCGTAAGACTCCGAACTAGAGAGATGTATAACTGTATTCTCTCCAGAGCAAGCTGGAATTCCCCGGCAATAGTCACGGGCGAGGCTTTAGATGAGTGACGTTATTGGCAAAACAACATTCGAATTATAAATTCAACAGGAAAACCTTTCGATCAGGTCATTTATTGTGAATATTTTCTTTTCAGTGATGCTAATGGAGAATGGTATGATGGTTGTTTGATAAAAAACACTTTTCTCGGAAAAGTCGAGGATGACGCCAAATTAACGCCCCGGAGGCGGGTTTTAGGTTCGCCGTCCTTTGTAATGCTCCCGGAAGCGAGCGTCTCGTTTGACGAGATACGGCAGGGTTGTAAGGCAAATATGATGCCGAATGTGCTCCCGGAAGTGAGCGTCTCGTTTGACGAGATACGGCAGGGTTGTAAGGGAAATATGATGCCGAATGTGCTCCCGGAAGTGAGCGTCTCGTTTGACGAGATACGGCAGGGTTGTAAGGCAAATATGATGCCGAATGTGCTCCCGGAAGTGAGCGTCTCGTTTGACGAGATACGGCAGGGTTGTAAGGCAAATATGATGCCGAATGTGCTCCCGGAAGTGAGCGTCTCGTTTGACGAGATACGGCAGGGTTGTAAGGCTAATATGATGCCGAATGTGCTCCCGGAAGTGAGCGTCTCGTTTGACGAGATACGGCAGGTTGTAAGGCAAATACGATGCCGAATGTGCTCCCGGAAGCGAGCGTCTCGTTTGACGAGATACGGCAGGGTTGTAAGGCAAATACGATGCCGAATGTGCTCCCGGAAGTGAGCGTCTCGTTTGACGAGATACGGCAGGATTGTAAGGCAAATATGATGCCGAATGTGCTCCCGGAAGTGAGCGTCTCGTTTGACGAGATACGGCAGGGTTGTAAGGCAAATATGATGCCGAATGTGCTCCCGGAAGTGAGCGTCTCGTTTGACGAGATACGGCAGGGTTGTAAGGCAAATATGATGCCGAATGTGCTCCCGGAAGTGAGCGTCTCGTTTGACGAGATACGGCAGGGTTGTAAGGCAAATATGATGCCGAATGTGCTCCCGGAAGTGAGCGTCTCGTTTGACGAGATACGGCAGGGTTGTAAGGGAAATATGATGCCGAATGTGCTCCCGGAAGTGAGCGTCTCGTTTGACGAGATACGGCAGGGTTGTAAGGGAAATATGATGCCGAATGTGCTCCCGGAAGTGAGCGTCTCGTTTGACGAGATACGGCAGGGTAATGCGACAGACATCACGCCGACAGGACTCCCATTTGCGAGTCCTTGTCAGACATCTGTAGGTTCAGGTATTGGTTCACGTCAGGGTAAAAGGTTGGTATTAGACGTAGATAATCAGGTGACAGGTTGCTGGAACTCGGATGAAAACAACCGTAGTTCCACATGTCGTGAGACAGAGGCTGTAGGTAGAGTAATAAAGAGTTATTTGCACATTCTTAAGAGCTGTTCAGTTAAGATATATTCAGATAACAAAAACGTTAAATCAATCTTGAAACATGGAAGTAGCAAACGTGATTTACAAAATATTGCTTCAGATCTCAATGATATATGCGACAAAAACGGTATAAGTATAAGTGCCGAGTGGATCCCACGAGGAGAAAATCAACTGACCGATCACCTTAGTAGGTGTCGAGATGGCGATGATTGGAACATTTCCAATAACTGGTTCATATATCTCGATGGTTTGTGGGGTAAATACACTGTAGATAGGTTTGCTTCGTATTATAATTATCATTGCAGCCGTTTTAATTCTAGATGGTGGGTACCAAATACAGAGGGCGTAATCGCCTTTGATCAGATATGGGCAGGTGAGAAAAACTGGGTCGTACCTCCACCCAAGCTTATTGCAAAGTGCATAAAGAAGTTAGAAAAGGAAAAGGCATTGTGTACGCCTATAGCAAGCAATATAGAAAGCAATCTTCACGTCAAATTACTTTGATTACTTCATTGTACGACTGAAAGAGTGTCTGTCTTTCTGAGAAGACCACTCGTCGATATTCTATCCGTACAACTGTAAGATCGGTGAATTGATGTAACATTCACAGTTTTCCGTACATAACCATGGTCATTATTGAGCAAAGGACTTCCTCAACAGAAAACTAATAATTCTTGATTCAATCACTGAATGATGTATGATGTACAATTTGCCAAAGTGTTGTTGTTGTTGCTGTTGTTGTTGTGTTGGTAATTTCCTCCGTTGAACGTCGGAGCACCCAAGAATGTACATCTTGGTAAAAATAGATTTTATATTTATATGTAAATACTTGCTTCCGTAATAGTTGAGCAGATAGTTGATAAATTAAAAATTAAACTATACATAGATTTAAAGTCACAGTTCCACTAATGTTCAGTATAAAAGACAGTTTTTAACATCACATGATTCTTTACAGCAATAGTCTTTTTACACTGTTAGCGCGTAAACACAGCAACATATGTTCCTAAATATGGTTATTTAAATACAGAGGAGAACTTATATACAATAGTCCTTTGGTATATGTGGCCAGGTTTGCAAGTTGTTTGCATCTGGAAAGGTGGATCTTCATGATGTATTCCCTGGATACCAGCTCGATGTTTGAAACATCTTCTTCTGACAGTTGTAGTCCCAGTATGTGGGGTGGGTACAGTCTAGGATAGCCTGTGTGAAGAGTCTATGATTCGTTACGATAGCATCTATATCTGCGCTTGGGTACTTCTTTAGCATATTCACAATCCTTTCCTTATATTTGATCCGGAACAGTGTGTTATAAGGACAGAATGCCATGAAATGTTCTCTATCTTCGGGTTTCATGTTACAAAGTTTGCAGGTTCGATCAACCTCAAATTGATAGAAAACATCTCTGTTTGCTTGAAGGTTGTATTTTTTAGTTCAGCTCGTTGGATGTCTTGTCTTCAATTGAATATCATAAATTATGTTGGGAATTATCTCTGGAAAGAACATACCCCTATGGCATTAATCCCGTAATAAGTATACACAACGTAACGTTATTGGGAATCATATCCCAGATGATCAGCTTTGAGCACCAACGCCAATTCTTATATTATTGTAGAATATAGCTTATTGATAAAAGAACATCGAGTGACTAACGTGAACCGTCCTTTATGGGGCATTGTCTTTGCACATCAAAATACGCTATGACAAGGGAGTGTACTCTTCCAGTCTTAACTGACTGTATGCATTAAAATATGTACTTGTTACTTCCCTTTGTCCTTTCTTTCGCACCAAAATCAAATTTAAGTTTCGGTTTTGGTTTCTCTTTCAAAACATAAATATGGGAGTTAGGAGTATACATTTTGGCCGTCATTTTTTTCCTCAAATTACCAGGTGTGAAATTAAATGTTTTGTTCTTGAAAACTCACACAACTTCTCTTTTTACGTTTCCGCAATATTTTAGCGCTAAAAGTGATTATACGATCCGAACTAAAGAACTATTATTAAAACAGGATGTCGTAAAACAGCCTGGACGAAACCTTGCTTTCGATTTACTCGTTTCTTAAAGGCTCATGAAAGGAGAATTATTCTAGATCAAATTGTATTATTTGCTGAACTGTTGGTCAGATTCAAATAGTGATCATAAAAAACCATCAGTACAACATGAAAGCCAACAAGAAATAACAATTTAATAATTAAGATTGCCTGGTCAAGTGATTACACAATTTTTTCAAACTAGCAATCAGAATTCGTTATTCTAAATATGGAAATAGATTGTTGATAAACATGATTGAATTGGGGAAATATCTCAAGCACAATATTACTTATGTTAAAATAGTTAATTGAATATGGTCTTATAAGCATTTATAGATTAATTTTCACGACTTTTGTGAACATAATAAAAGAACCCCATATTTATTTTTAGAAATTCATTTGTACTCATATCCTTTAGTGTGCCTTTAAGATTAGATTAAACGCAGAAACAATTTATATGGAAAAAAGAAATGACGAGGATGTGCGTGTGTATATTATTATGTAAAGTGTGTATGGGAAAAAGTCTGTTGGGGATGCGTATGTAAATATCAGTATGTATGGTGTGTTGGAGAAGACTTTTTGGATATAAATATCAGTATGTATGGTGTGTATAGGAATGAATTTGTAAGGGATTTGTATGTAAAATATGTAAATTGTGTATAACAATTGGTATGTACGGAACAGATATGTGAATATTAGTATGTAAGTGTGTATAAGAATTGATATGTAGGGAATAGATATGTGAATATTTGTGTACAAGAATGGGTATGTAGGGAATTGGTATGTGAATATTAGTATGTAAAGTGTTCAAAAGAATGGGTATGTAGGGAATTGGTATGTGAATATTAGTATGTAAAGTGTTCAAAAGAATGGGTATGTAGGGAATTGGTATGTGAATATTAGTATGTAAAGTGTTCAAAAGAATGGGTATGTGAGGACATGAATGAGAATATTATTATGTAAAGTGTTAAAAAAATGGGTATGTACGGAAAAGGTATGTGAATATTAGTATGTAAAGTGTGTATGAGAATTGGTATGTAGGGAATATGTATGTGAATATTAGTATGTAAGTGTGTATAAAAAAGGGTATGTCGGGAATAGGTATGTGAATATTTGTATATAAATTGTGTATAAAAATGGGTTTGTAGGGAAATGGTATGTAAACTGTGTATGAGAATGGGTACGTGAATACTAGTATGTGAGTGTAAAAGAATGGGTATGTAGGGAATAGGTATGTGATTATTTGTATATAAATTGTGTATAAAAATGGGTTTGTAGGGAAATGGTATGTAAACTGTGTATGAGAATGGGTACGTGAATACTAGTATGTGAGTGTAAAAGAATGGGTATGTCGGGAATAGGTATGTGATTATTTGTATATAAATTGTGTATAAAAATGGGTTTGTAAGGAAATGGTATGTAAACTGTGTAAAAGAATGGGTATGTAGGGAATAGGTATGTGATTATTTGTATAAAAAGAATTGTTATTAAGGGAATAAGTATGTGAATATGTAAAGTGTGTATGAAAAATCGTATGTAGGAAAAAGGTATGTGATATAAGTATGTAAGTGTGTATGAAAATGGGTATGTAGGGAATAAGTATGTGAATATTAGTATGTAAAGTGTGTAAAAGAATGGGTATGCAGGGAATAGGTATGTGAATATTAGTATGTGAGTGTGTAAAATAATTGGTATGAAGGGAATTGGTATGTGAATATTAGTATATAAAGTGTGTATAAGAATGGGTTAATAGGGGAAAAGGTATGTGAATATTAGTATGTAGAGTGTGTATTTTAATAGGTATGTAGGGAATAGGTATGTGAATATTAGTATGTAAGTGTGTAAAAGAATAGGTATGTGGGAATTAGTTTGTGGATATTAGTAAGTAAACAGTGTAAAAGAATGGGTATGTAGGGAATTTGTATGTGAAAATTAGTATGTATGAGTGGGAATAGGTATTTGAATAATAGTATGTAAAGTGTTTATGATAATGGGTATTAGGGAATATGTATGTGAATATCTTAGTATGTAAGTGTGTATGAGAATAGGTATGAAGGGAAAAGTAATGTGAATATTAGTATGTAAAGTGTGTATGAGAATTGGTATGTAGGGAATATGTATGTGAATATTGGTATGTAAAGTGTGTATGAGAATGGGTATGAAGGAAACAGGTATGTGGATATTAGTATGTAAAGTGTGTATGTGAATGGGTTTGTTAGGGAATTGGTATGTGAATATTAGTATGTAAAGTGTGTATGAGAATTGGTATGTAGGGAATAGGTATGTGAATATTAGTATGTAAAGTGTGTATGAGAATGGGTATGAAGGAAATAGGTATGTGGATATTAGTATGTAAAGTGTGTATATGAATGGGTATGTAGGGAATAGGTTTGTGAATATTAGTATGTAAGTGTGTATGAGAATGGGTAT
The DNA here is from genome assembly GCA_947846245.1 of Cerastoderma edule. Taxonomy (NCBI): domain Eukaryota; kingdom Metazoa; phylum Mollusca; class Bivalvia; order Cardiida; family Cardiidae; genus Cerastoderma; species Cerastoderma edule. The sequence goes on along the minus strand of OX401409.1, from coordinate 8,889,165 downwards.
GAAGGAAATAGGTATGTGGATATTAGTATGTAAAGTGTGTATATGAATGGGTATGTAGGGAATAGGTTTGTGAATATTAGTATGTAAAGTGTGTATGAGAATGGGTATGAAGGAAATAGGTATGTGGATATTAGTATGTAAAGTGTGTATATGAATGGGTATGTAGGGAATAGGTTTGTGAATATTAGTATGTAAAGTGTGTATGAGAATGGGTATGAAGGAAATAGGTATGTGGATATTAGTATGTAAAGTGTGTATATAAATGGGTATGTAGGGAATAGGTTTGTGGATATTAGTATGTAAAGTGTGTATATGAATGGGTATGTAGGGAATAGGTATTTGAATATTAGTATGTAAGTGTGTATGAGAAAAGGTATGTAGGGAATAGGTATTTGAATATTAGTATGTAAAGGTGTATGAGAAAAGGTATGTAGGGAATAGGTATTTGAATATTAGTATGTAAAGTGTGTATGAGAAAAGGTATGTAGGGAATAGGTATTTGAATATTAGTATGTAAGTGTGTATGAGAATAGGTATGTAGGGAATAGGTATTTGAATATTAGTATGTAAAGTGTGTATGAGAAAAGGTATGTAGGGAATAGGTATCTGAATATTAGTATGTAAGTGTGTATGAGAAAAGGTATGTAGGGAATAGGTATTTGAATATTAGTATGTAAAGTGTGTATGAGAAAAGGTATGTAGGGAATAGGTATTTGAATATTAGTATGTAAGTGTGTATGAGAATAGGTATGTAGGGAATAGGTATTTGAATATTAGTATGTAAGTGTGTATGAGAATAGGTATGTAGGGAATAGGTATTTGAATATTAGTATGTAAGTGTGTATGTGAATGTGTATGTAGGGAATAAGTATGTGAATAAAAATATGTAAGTGTGTTTGAGAATGGGTATGTAGGGAATAGGTTTGTGAATATTTGTAAATTGTGTATAAGAATTGGTTTGTAGAGATTATGTATGTGAATATTAGTACGTTAAGTATGTAAGAGGATGGGTATATAGGGAATAGGTATGTGAATATTAGTATGTAAAGTGTGTAAAAGAAGAGGTATGTAGGGAATAGGTATTTGAATATAAGTATCTTAGTCTGTATAAGAACGGGTATGTGGGGAATAGGTTTGTGAATTTTCGTTTGTAAAGTGTTAAAGAATGGGTATGTAGGAAATTAGTATGTGCACATTAGTATGTAAAGTATGTAAAGTGTGTATGAGAATAGGTATGTAGGGAATTTGTATGTGAACATTAGTATGTAAAGTGTGTAAAAAGCATAGGTATGTAGGAAATTTGTATGTGAAAATTAATATGTAAAGTGTGTATGAGAATTGGTATGTAGGGAATAAGTATGTGAATATAAGCATGTCAAGTGTGAAAAAGAAATGGTATGTAGGGAATAGGTATTTGAATATAAGTATCTTAGTCTGTATGAGAATGGGTACTAGGGAATATGTATGTGAATATTTTAGTATGTAAGTGTGTATGAGAATAGGTGTGAAGGGAAAAGTAATGTGAATATTGGTATGTAAAGTGTCTATAAGGATGGGTTTGTAGGGAATAGGTATTTGAATATAAGTATCTTAGTCTGTATGAGAATGGGTATGTAGGGAATAGGTATGTGATTATTAGTATGTAAAGTGCGTATAAGACCGGGTATGTAGGGAATAGTTATCTAAATATTTAGTGTGTAAAGAGTGTAAAAGAATAGGTATAGAGTGAAACGGTATGTAAATATTAGTATGTTAGTGTGTATGAGAATGGGTATGTAGGGAAAAGGTGTGTGTTTATTAGTTTGTTATTGTGAAAAAGAATGGGTATGTTGGGAATAGGTATTTTAATAATATCATGTAAGTGTGTAAAAGAATAGGTATTTGAATATTAGTATGTTAGTGTGTATGGGAAAGGGTATGTAGGGAGTAGGATTGTGAATATTAATATGTGAATGGGTATGTAGGGAATAGGTATGTGAATATTTGTATGTAAAGTGTGTAAAAGAATAGGTATGTAGGGAATAGGTATGTGAACATTAGTATGTAAAGTGTGTAAAAAGAATAGGTATGTAGGAAATTTGTATGTGAAAATTAATATGTAAAGTGTGTATGAGAATTGGTATGTAGGGAATAGGTATGTCAACATTAGTATGTAAAGTGTGTGTGAGAATGGGTTTGTAGGGAATATGTATGTGAATATTAGTATGTTCATTTTTATTTTTGTCTTTATGATGATTTTGAACATCGTTTAACTTTTCTTAAGAACAATATAATGTTGTTGATTTCAAATCCTGATCAGGCCTAGTATTCGGCTTAAAGTAACTATATGAATAATTAACCAATCATGATTATATTCACTTTGCGATTTCTTTTAATTCAATTCATTTGCATATATTTACAGAATCTTTAGAAATAACTTAGATATATTTTTCTCATTTGACAGATAGCAGAACATTCTTAAAGAAATATCTTTTGGAAATGCTTTATTTTAAATATTTCCATGCAATGCTCTTTCCTAGGTCTGTTAAGCAGAGGAGCTGTGGTTCTTAAAATAAGACGTCTGGCACATTAATTGTACATCTAATACCATCCAAGCCACTAACTTTGACCTAATATTTAAAGATATTGTAAAAAATGTAGCTGAACATCAATGGTTCTTTATGAACCAATCGTTTCCCAGTTTTCCTGATAAATTCCCGGAAAAAGAGCCACATTTAGAAACGGGTTCCCTGTAACATTATCACAAACTATTGGGGTATGAAGAATGATTTTACGCAGATGAGCACAATCCTGATAACTATAAGAATCAGCATTTTCCATCGAAATTAAATATGTCAATTTTCAATCAAAATTCGGCATAGATCCATGGGAAACTTCTTAAAATTGCTGAAACTGATTAAGTTTCTGAACACCTTTATGATTATTATACGCTATTAATCACTTATGAAATAAACCTCAAGATTTACTTTGTTTTATGATTTGCACAATCAGATTTACATTAACTTTTGTTAAGCCCCACTTCAAGCTTTTCATTACAATGTTCTTCAACTTTCCTATCACAATTGAGGGAAGAGTTCCATTTAACAAATAACATACACATCACAGCGAAGCAAAAGATAAATGATTTCAAAAATCGATGACTTTGATGTTTTTAAATTTTTAAAAGTAAACTGTAGAAGTCTTACTGTCTTAGATATCTAGAACCATCACGATCAAATTATTCTTAAAGTGTTTTGTTTATATCGGCGTTTTCTCTGTGTTATATGCATTTTTGTCTTGTCGACATGTTGACAAGAATTGCATTCATTGTTGAATTACGCTCTCATTTTTTGCATTCATAACAATGCGTCGATGTTACAAGTATTCGGCAGTTGCAATGTGGAAAGGTGAACTCTCTCTTAACAGCAATCCCTTTGATGTAACTGTATGGATCGTGACAATAGTTTTTCAAGTCACATGTTTAGCAGATATCCCGAGTACTGAACATCAACTTCTTATGGGACTTGGTTTTCATTAAAAATTGGTGAATATAATGACAGAGCTAAATATCAAAGCACTCGTTTTAATACAAAAACTTGTTAAACTGTTGAAATACTTAATCATAGGATTCGTACAGGGGGCAGTTTTTCTTTTTGCAATAAGTTCTGTGATAAAACGTCAAGAGTATTTAGTTTGGAATACTGCTGTCATGTTTTTTTTTCTTGCAGATAAGGATTACTCGGATGATCCGAGCTGTAACTGCGTGACTGCGTAGAATGAAATATCTACGTCTGGATCATTCGGACTAGGATGAGGAGTGCTTTCAGTTGACTGTCCAATAAATGAATGCTTAAGCAGAAATGAATATATTATGATGTATTTACCTTGATGACGCTTCATCCAAGCCTGTCAATATTCAACCAATGGATAACTTTTTATGATTGCTGAAATTAAGCAAACTCTGAACACCTTTACGTCCATAAATATACGCTAAAATTCACTTAGGATAGAGACTAAAGATTTTCTTTGTCTTATGAATATAAATTTTAATCAGATTTACGTTAAAATCTGTGTAGTCCCACTTCCGCTTTTCATTACAAAATATTTTTTTCTTTCTTTTTTAGTTTTTCAAGCGCAACTGAATAAAATAATTCCACTCATAAAATAAACAAATCTTAGTGAAGCATGAGATAATCGATTTTGATATCCAATCATAAAAGTTTCCCGTATATCAATGCCGAATGATAATTGAATATTGACACATTTAGAAATGCTGATTCTGATATTCTTATTGTTATCAAGACTGTGTTCCTCTCAGCTAGTTCGTTATTCACCCCCATCATTCGTGACATTGCTCATTGACATGATTTATGTTAGTGCAGAAGGGAGCCCGTTTCAATGTCTGCTGTTTTTGTCTGGAACTTATCAGGATAACAGGGATACTATTAGATCATAGAGAACCGCTGACGCACTGATATAGCTTAGACATAGCTTTAAGTAAACAGCCCTCAGCTTAATCAAAGTTATATGGTATGACAGGGCTCTAAAATTATGGTGCCATAAGAACTATATTTTAAGTGTCCAAGCTCCTCTGCTTAACAGACAAAGGAAATACCATGGCGTGGAATTATTTAAAACGAACCACTGCCTAAACATTTTTTTCACCATTTTAAGTATCATGCTTTCTGTCAAATGAGAAAAACCATATAAAAGTTATTTCTGCAAATTCTATAAATATATGCAAATAATTTACATACTAGAAATCACGTAGCGAACACATAAAACGGTGAGTTTAAAAAGTTACTTTAAGCTAATTACAAGGTCTAATAAGAATTTAAAATCAACGAGATGGTATCCACGAAAGTTATTGAAGAATCAGTATAATTATGACAGAAATGTCCTTCCGTACTTTCATGAAATTGGACGATACATGCATAATTTCTTTCAATTATTGATTTTATCACTTGTTTCCTTATATGTTTTGTTAAAATGTTCATATTTTTTTGTATTTTTTTGTACGTAAGCATCTATTAAAAAAATAAGATCGTGTTAGGTACCTCGTGGATACAATAATATGAGCCAAAATGACGTCACAGTGATGACGTTTCTCGATTTTACGTCATAAAGTACTACTATGGTGTACCATACTGCCCACTTGATTTTGCCCAAAGGTTTAAATCGCTTTTGTATACAACCTTTCCCACCTACTTCAACATGCAACTTTTTGCATTGAGCTATTATCTATGTTTAGTTTCGCACATAACATTCAGAAATTCTTTTGCAATTTTTGCAATTGGTTGGCCTATGGGTATGTAGGGAATAAGTATGTGAATATTCGTTTGTAAAGTGTTAAAGAATTGGTATTTAGGGAATAGGCATGTGAATATTAGTATGTAAGTGTGTATGAGAATAGGTATGTAGGGAATTGGTATGTGAAAATTAGTATGTAAAGTATGTATGTGAATGTGTATGTAGGGAATATGTATGTAAATATTAGTTTGTAAAGTGTGTATAAGAATGGGTATGTAGGGAATAGGTTTGTGAATATTAGTTTGTAAAGTGTTAAAAAATTGGTATATAGGGAATAGGTATGTGAATATTTGTATGTAAGTGTGTAAAAGAATGGGTATGTAGGGAATTGGTATGTGATAATAAGCATGTAAAGTGTATGAGAATGTGTATGTAGGGAATAGGTATTTGTATAATAGTTTGTAAAAGAATGGGTATGTAGGGAATAGGTATATGAAAATAAATGTGTAAAGTGTGTAAAATGATGGGTATGTATGGAATAGGTATATGAAAATAAATGTGTAAAGTTTGTAAAATGATGGGTATGTAGAGAATTGGTATGTGAATATTAGTATGTAAAATGTGTAAAAGAATAGGTATGTAGGGAATAAGTATATAAATATTGGTATGTTAGTGTGTATGAGAATGGGAATGTAGGATATAAGTGTGTGATTATTAGTATGTAAGTGTGTAAAAGAATAGGTATTTAGGGAATTGGTCTGAAAATAATAGTATGTAAGTGTGTAAGCGAATGGTTATGTAGGGAATAAGTATGTGAATATTAGTATGTAAAGTGTGTAGAAGAATTTGTATGTAAGGAATAAGTATGTGAATATTAGTATGTAAGTGTGTAAAAGAATAGGTATGCAGGGAATAGGTATTTGAATATAAGTATGTAAGTGTGTATGAGAATTCGTATCAAAGGAATAAATATGTGCTTATTAGTATGTAAAGCGTGTATAAGAATAGGTATAAAGGGAATAAGTACGTGAATATTTGTATGTTAAGTGTGTATAATAATTGGTATGTATGGTATAGGTATGGGAATATAAGTATGTATAGTATGTATGAAAATAGTTATGTCAGGAATAAGTATGTGAAGATTGGTATGTAAAGGGTGTAAAGTATGTATGAGAATGCGTATGAAGGGAATAGGTATATGAGTATAAGTATGTAGAGTGTGTAGAAAGATTGGTATATAGGGAATAGGTATGTGAATATTTGTATGTAAGTGTGTATAAGAATAGATATGTAGGGACTAGGTATGTGAATATTTGTATGTAAAGTATGTAAAGTGTGTATTAGAATAGGTATGTAGGGAATAAATATGTGAATATTTGCATGTAAAGTGGCTATAAGAATTGGTATGTATGAAAAATGTATGTGAATATTAGTATGTAAGTGTACCCTAGAATAGATACGAAGGGAATAGGTATGATATTATTAGTATGTAAAGTGTGTAGAAGAATGGGTATGTAGGGAATAGGTATGTATACATTAGTATGTAAAGTGTGTATGAGAATAAATACGTAAGGAATAAGTCAGTGAATATTAGTATGTAAAGTTAATATGAGAATGGGTATGTAGGGAATAGGTATGTGAATATTAGTATGTTAAGTGTGTTAAAGAATGGTGATGTAAGAAATAGGTATATGAATATTTGTTCGTAAAGTGTGTATAGGAATTTGTATGCATGAATAGGTATAAGTATGTTTAGTGTGTATGAGAATGGTTATGTCGGGAATAAGTATAAAAATATTGGTATGTAAAGGGTGTATGAGAATGGGTATGAAGGGAACCAGTATGTGAATATTAGTATAAAAAGTGTGTATAAGAATGGGTATGTCGGGAATAAATATGTGAATATTAGTATGTAAAGGGTGTATGAGAATGGGTATGAAGGGGATCAGTATGTGAATATTAGTATGAAAAGTGTGTATAAGAATGGGTATGTTGGGAATAAGTATGTGAATATTAGTATGTTAAGTGTGTATAAGGATTGCTATGTAAGGAATAGGTATGTGAATATTAGTATCTAAAGGTGTAAACAAAAATCGGTATGTAGGGAATACGAATGTGATCATAAGTATATAAAGTGTGTATAAAAATAGGTTTGTAGAGAAAATGTATGGGAATATTTGTATGTAAAGGTGTAAAAGAATTGGTATGTAGGGACAAGGTATGTGAATCTAAGTATGTAAAGTGTGTATAAGAATAGTTATGTAAGGAATAAGTATGTAAATATTTGTATGTAAGTGTGTAAAAGAAGAGGTATGTAAGGAATCGGTATGTGAATAATGGTATGTTAAGTGTGTAAGCGAATGGGTATGTAGGGAATAAGTATGTGAATAATGGTATGTTAAGTGTGTATAAGAATGGGTGTGAAGGGAATAGGCATTTGAATAATAGTATGTAATGTGTGTATAAGAATTGGTATGTAGGGAATAAATATGTAAATATTTGTATGTAAGTGTGTAAAAGAAGAGGTATGTAAGGAATCGGTATGTGAATATTAGTTTGAAAGTGTATATAAGAATATGTATTTAGGAAATAGGTATATGAATTTAAGTATACATGTAAAGTGTGTAAAAGAATGGGTATGTAGGGAATAGATATCTTAATATAAGTATTTAATTGTGTATGAGAATTGGTATGTTTGGAATAGGTATGTGAACATCAATATGTTAAGTGTCTAAAAGAATGGGTATGTAGGGAATAAGTATGTGAATATTAGTTTGTGTATGTAAAGTATGTAAAAAAAACTGGTATGTAGGGAATAGGTATGTGAATATCAAAATGTAACTGTGTATGAGAATGGGTATGTCGGGAATAGGTTTGTGAATATTGGTATGTAAGTGTGTATAATAATGGGAAATTGTAAAGGAAATTGTATATGAATTTTAGTATGTAAAGTGTGTATGAGAATGGGTATGTAGGGAATATGTATGTGACATTTAGTATGTTAAGTGTGTATGATAATAGGTATGTAGGGAATAAGTATGTGAATATTAGTATGTGAAGTGTGTATAAGAATGGGTTTGTGAATTTAAGTATTTAAAGTGTGTATGAGAATGGGTATGTAGGGAATTCGTATGAGGATATTAGTTTTAAAGTGTGTATAAGAAATGGTATTTAGGGAATAGGTATATGAATATTAGTATGTAAAGTGTATAAAAGAATGTGTATGTAGGGAATAGGTATTTGAATATTAGTATGCAAGTGTGTACAAGAATAAAGAATTGGTATGTTAATATTAGTATGAATGGATTTGGTATGTAAACATAAGTATGTTTTAAATGTGTATTAGAATATGCACGTAGGGAATTGGAATAATGAATTAGCATGTGAATATTTGTATATTAAGTGTGTCGAAGGATGGAAATGTAGGTATGTAGGAAATTGGTATGTTACACAAGTATGTGAAGTGTGTATAATAATGGGTATGAAGGGAATCGGTATGTGAAGATTAGTATGTAAGTTTGTAAAAGAATGGGTATGTAAAGTGTGTTAAAGAATGGGTTTGTGAATATTAGCATGTAAGTGTGTATGAGAATAGGTATGTGAATATAAGTATGAATGGATTTGGTATGTGAACATTAGTACGTGTGTATAAGAATGGGTACGTAGGGAATTGTTATGTTAACATTAGTATGTGAAATGTCTATGAGACTTGGTATTTAGGTAATAGCTCGGTATGGAAAAGACATGTTGATATTAGTATTGAAAGTTATTATGGGAATAATTTTGTAGGGGATGTGTATGTTGCTATTAGTTTGTAAAGTATCTTTCTGATAACGTGTGTAGGGGATTTCTATGTTTAGTGTGTTAAGAATAGGTAGGAAGGGGGTGTAGATAGTAGTTTGAAATTGTATAAAAGAATTACACACAATTGTAAAGAAGGGTGTGATGGGAATTTGAATGTAGATATGAGTTTATGAAATGTATTGAAAGTGTGTTTGTGAATGGCTATGAATGAAATGGTTTTTGGGATATTCTTATGTAAAGTTTGTATAACGATGGGTATGAAGGGAATTGGTATGTGAATGTTAGTATGGAAAAGTGTGTGTAAGAATGCTTATTACGCAATAGATATGTACTTAATAGGTATGTTGATATAAATATGTTAAATGTGTATAGGAATAGGTATGTAAGGGACTTGTATGTGAATATAAGTAGGTAAATGCGTATGGGTGTGGGTATGTAGAGAATACATATGTGGATATTTTTATATGAAGTGGGTATGGGAATTGATATATGGATAAGATGATGAAAAGTGTGTATGGGAATTGATAATTAGGAAATACGTATGTTCCATGTAGGGAATAAGTATAAAGCGTTTTAAGAGTTGCTATATGGGAAATAGCTGTTTACTATGTAGGGCAATGTGATATGTGTATATTATTATTATGTAAAGTGCGTATGGGAATTGGTATTTGAGCAAAAGGTATGTAGGGAATAGGTATGTTGATATAAGTATTGCAATGGTGTATTGGAATAAGTTTGTTGGGTTGTGAAATGTTGATATTAGTATATCAAGTGTGTATGTGAATGGGTATGTAGAGAATTGGTTTGTTGATATTAGTCTTTAAAATGTGTAAGGGAGTACTTTTGTAGGGTATGTGTATGTTAAGCATGTTTCTGATTAGGTGTGTAGGGGATGTGTATGTGAACATAAGCATGTAAAAGGAGTTTATGAATAGGATTGTAGGGAACGTGTATGTGGTAATAAGTATGTTAAGTGTCTTTTGGTAATGGGTATGTTTGGGATGTCTTTTTGGATAATTACATGTATATGAAAAGTATGCAAAAAAGTTAGTAGGGCATGTGTATGTGGTAATAAGTATGTAGAGTCTGTTAGGAATTGGTATATAGGGAATAGGAAGATGAATAATAGAAAGAAGTGACTAGGGGATGTGTATGAGGATGAAAGTATGTAAGAGATCTATATGAGTATGAAAGTTTGTAGGGGATATGTATGAACATGAAAGTTTGTAAGGGATATGTATGAGTATGAAAGTATGAAGGGATATGTAGAGTATGAAAGTATGTAGGGGATATTTATGAATGTGAAAGTATGTAGGGGAGATATAGTAATGTGAAAGTATGTAGGAATATGCATGAGTATGAAAGTATGAAGGAGATATATGTGAGTATGAAATTATGAAAATGAAGAAATGTAGGGGATATGGATGAGGATGAAAGTATGTTTAGGATATGTATGAGTATAAAAGTATGTAGGGGATATGTATGAGTATGAAAGTATGAAGGAGAAATATGTTGGTATGAAAGTATGTAGGGAACATATTTGAGTACGAAAGTATGTAGGAGATATGTATGAGTATGAAAGTATGTAGGGGATATGTATGCGTATGAGTGTAAGTAAGTGATATATGTGAGTATGAAAGTATATAGGGGATATATATGAGTATGAAAATATGAAGGAGATTTATGTAAGTATGAAAGTATGTAGGGGATATGTATGAGTATTAAGTATGAAGGAGATATATGTGAGTATGAAAGTATATAGGGGATATATATGAGTATGAAAGTATGAAGATGAAGAAAGCTAGGGAATATGTATGAGTAAGAAAGAATGTAGGGAATATGAATGAGTATGAAAATATGAAGGAGATATATGTGAGTATGATAGTACGTAGGGGATATGTTTGAGTATGAGAGTATGTAGGTATGTGAGTATGAAAGTTTGTAGGGGATATGTATGAGAATGAAAGTATGTAGGGATATGTATGATTATGAGAGTATGTAGAGGATATGTATGAGTATGAAAGTATGTAGAGGAAATTTATTAATGTGAAATTATGAAGGGGATATTTATGAGTATGAAAGTTTGTAAGGGATATGTATGAGTATGAAAGTTTATAGGTGATATATGTGAGTATGAAAGTTTGTAAGGGATATATATGAGTATGAAAGTATGTAGTGGATATGTATGAGTATGAAAGTATGTAAAGGAAATTTATTAGTGGGAAAAACATGTAGGGGATATGTATGAGTATGAAAGCAAATAGAGGAAATTTATAAGTGTGAAAGCATGAAGGGAATATGTATGAGTATGAAAGTATGTAGGGTATATGTATGAGTATGAAAGTATGTAGGGGATATGTATGCGTATGAAAATATGTAGAGGAAATTTATTAGTGTAAAAGTATGTAGGGGATATGTATGAGTATGAAAGTATGTAGGGAATATGTATGAGTATGAAAGTTTGTAGAGAATATGTGTGGGTATGAAAGTATGCAGGGGATATGTATGAGTAAGAAAGTATGAAGGAGAAATATGTATGAGTATGAAAGTTTGTAGAGGATATGTGTGGGTATGAAAGTATGTAGGGGATATGTATGAGTATGGAAGTATAAAAATGAAGAATTGTAGGGGGATTTGTATCAGTATGAAAGTATGTAGGGGATATGTATGAGTATGAAAGTATGAAGATGAAGAAAGCTAGGGAATATGTATGAGTAAGAAAGTATGTAGGGAATATGAATGAGTATGAAAATATGAAGGAGATATGTGAGTATGATAGTACGTAGGGGATATGTTTGAGTATGAGAGTATGTGGGTGATATATGTGAGTATGAAAGTTTGTAGGGGATATGTATGAGAATGAAAGTATGTAGGGATATGTACGGGTATTAAAGTATTTAGGGGATATGTATGAGTGTGAAAGTATGTAGGGGATATGTATGAGTATGAAAGTATGTAGAGGAAATTTATTAGCGTGAAATTATGTAGGGGATATGTATGAGTAAGAAATTATGAAGGCAATATATGTATGAGTATGAAAGTATATAGAGGAAATCTATTATTGTGAAAGTATGTAGGGGGTATGTATGAGTATAAAAGTGTGTAGTGGATATGTATGAGTATTAAAGTATGTAGAGGAAATTTATTAGTGGGAAAGTATGTAGGGGATATGTATGAGTATGAAAGTATGTAGAGGAAATTTATAAGTGTGAAAGTATGTAGGGGATATGTATGAGTATGAAAGTATGTAGGTGATATGTATGAGTATATAAGTTTGTAGGATATATGTATGGGTATGAAAGTATGTAGGGATATGTATGAGTATGAAAGTATGTAGGGGATATGTATGAGTATGAAAGTATTTAGGGGATATGTATGAGTAAGAAAGTATGAAGGATAAATATGTATGAGTATGAAAGTATGTAGAGGAAATCTATTAGGGTGAAAGTATGTAGGGAGTATGTATGAGTATAAAAGTATGTAGTGGATATGTATGAGTATGAAAGTATGTAGAGGAAATTTATTAGTGGGAAAGTATGTAGGGGATATGTATGAGTATGAAAGTATGTAGAGGAAATTTATAAGTGTGAAAGTATGTAGGGGATATGTATGAGTATGAAAGTATGTAGAGGAAATTTATGAGTGTGAAAGTATGTAGGGGATATGTATGAGTATGAAAGTATGTGGAGGAAATTTATCAGTGTGAAAGTATGTAGGGGATATGTATGAGTATGAAAGTATGTTGAGGAAATTTATCAGTGTGAAAGTATGTAGGGGATATGTATGAGTATGAAAGTATGTAGAGGACATTTTATAGTGTGACAGTATGTAGGGGATATGTATGAGTACGAGCGTTTGTAGGGGATATGTATGAGTATGAAGGTATGTAGGGGATATGTATGAGTATAAAAGTTTGTAGGGGATATGCATGAGTATGAAAGTATGTAGGGGATATGTATGAGTATGAAAGTATGTAGGGGATATGTATGAGTATGAAAGCATTTAGAGCAATTTATTAGTCTGAAAGTATGTAGGGGACATGTATGAGTATGAAAGTATGTAGAGGAAATTTTATAGTGTGAAAGTATGTAGGGGATATGTATGAGTAGGAGCGTTGCGTTTGTAGGGGATATGTATGAGTATGAAAGTATGTAGAGGAAATTTATGACTATGAAAGTATGTAGGGGATATGTATGAGTATGAAAGAAAGTAGGGGATATATATGAGTATCAAAGTATATAGAGGAAATCTATTAGTGAGAAAGTATGTAGGGGATATGTAAGAGTATGAAAGTATGTAGAGGAAATATATTAGTGTGAAAGTATGAAGGGGATATTTATGAGTATGAAAGTTTGTGGGGAATATGTATTGAGTATGAAAGTTTGTAAAGGAAATGTATGAGTATGAAAGTATGTAGGGGATATATATGAGTATTAAAGTATATAGAGGAAATGTATTAGTGAGAAAGTATGTAGGGGATATGTAAGAGTATGAAAGTATGTAAGGGATATGTTTGAGTATGAGAGTATGTCGGTGATATATGTGAGTATGAAAGTTTGTAGGGGATATGTATGAGAATGAAAGTATGTAGGGGATATGTATGAGTATAAAGTATGAAGGAGATATATGTGAGTATGAAAGTATATAGGGGATATATATGAGTATGAAAGTATGAAGATGAAGAAAGCTAGGGAATATGTATGAGTAAGAAAGTATGTAGGGAATATGAATGAGTATGAAAATATGAAGGAGATATATGTCAGTATGATAGTACGTAGGGGATATGTTTGAGTATGAGAGTATGTAGGTGATATATGTGAGTATGAAAGTTTGTAGGGGATATGTATGAGAATGAAATAATGTAGGGGATATGTATGAGTATGAAAGTATGTAGAGGAAATTTATTAGTGTCAAATTATGCAGGGGATATGTATGAGTATGAAGGTATGAAGGGATATGTAGAGTATGAAAGAAAGTATGTAGGGGATATTTATGAATGTGAAAGTATGTAGGGGAGATATAGTAATGTGAAAGTATGTAGGAATATGTATGAGTATGAAAGAAAGTAGGGGATATGCATGAGTATGAAAGTATGAAGGAGATATATGTGAGTATGAAATTATGAAAATGAAGAAATGTAGGGGATATGGATGAGGATAAAAGTATGTTGTGGATATGTATGAGTATAAAAGTATGTAGGGGAAATGTAAGAGGATGAAAGTATGTAAGGGATATATATTAATGTGAAAGTACGTAAGGGACAGTATGAGTATGAAAGAAAGTAAGGGATATGCATGAGTATGAAAGTATGAAGGAGATATATGTGAGTATGAAATTATGAAAATGAAGAAATGTAGGGGATATGGATGAGGATGAAAGTATGTTAAGGATACGTATGAGTATGAACGTTTGTAGGGGATATGTATGAGTATGAACGTATATAGGGGCTATGTATGAGTATGGAAGTATGACGGGAATATGTATGAGTATAAAAGTTTGTAAGGGATATGTATGAGTATGAAAGTATGAAGGGATATGTAGAGTATGAAAGTATGTAGAGGATATGCATGAGTATGGAAGTATAAAGGAGATATATGTGTGTATGAAATTATAGAAATGAAGAAATGTAGGGGATATGGATGAGGATGAAAGTATGTAGAAGATATGTATGAGTATGAAAGTATGTAGGGGATATCTATGAGTGTGAAAGTTTGTAGAGGATATGTATGAGTATGAAAGTATGTAAAGGACATTTATTAGTGTGAAAGTATGTAGGGGATATGTATGAGTATGAAAGTTTGTAGAGGATATGTATGTGTATGAACGTTTGTAGGGGATATGTATGAGTATTAAGGTATTTAGGGGATATGTACGAGTATGAAAGTATAAGGGGATATGTATGAGTATGAGAGTATGTACGTGATATATGTGAGTATGAAAGTTTGTAAGGGTTATGTATCGTTATGAAATTATGAAGGGGATATGTATGAGTATAAAGTATGAAGGAGATGATATATTTGAGTATGAAAGTATATAGGGGATATATATGAGCATGAAAGTATGAAGACGAAGAAAGCTAGGGAATATGTATGAGTAGGGAAGTATGTAGTGAATATGAATGAGTATGAAAATATGAAGGAGATATATGTGAGTATGATAGTACGTGGGGGATATGTTTGAGTATGAGAGTATGTAGGTGATATAGGTGAGTATGAAAGTTTGTAGGGGATATGTATGAGAATGAAAGTATGTAGGGGATATGTATGAGTATAAAAGTATGTAGGGGATATAAATGAGTATGAAAGTATGTAGAGGAAATTTATTAGAGGGAAAGTATGTAGGGGATATGTATGAGTATAAAGTATGAAGGAGAAATATGTTAGTATGAAATTATGTAGGGAATAAATTTGAGTATGAAAGTATGTAAGAGATATATATATATGAGTCTGAAAGTATGTAGGAGATATGTATGAGTATGAGAGTATGTAGGTGATATATGTAAGTATGAAAGTTTGTAAGGATGTATGAGTATGAAAGTATGTAGAGGAAATTTATTAGTGTGAAAGTATCAAGTGGATATGTATGAGAATAAAGTATGAAGGAGATGATATATGTGAGTATGAAAGTATATAAGGGATATCTATGTATGAGTAAGGAAATATGTACTGAATATGAATGTGTATGAAATTATGAAGGAGGTATATGTGAGTATGAAAGTACGTAGGGGATATGTTTGAGTATGAGAGTATGTAGGTGATATATGTGAGTATGAAAGTTTGTAGGGGATATGTATGAGAATGAAAGTATGTAGGGGATATGTATGAGTATGAAAGTATGTAGAGGAAATTTATTAGTGTGAAAGTATGTATGGGATTTGTATGAGTATGAAAGTATGTCGGGGATATATATTAGTCTGAAAGTATGTAGGGGATATGTATGAGTATGAAAGTATGAAGATGAGGAAATGTATGGGATATGGATGAGGATGAAAGTATGTAGGGGATATGTATGAGTATGAAAGTATGTAGGGGATATGTATGAGTATGAAAGTATGTAGGGGATATGTATGAGTATGAAATTTTGTAGGGGATATATATGAGTATGAAAGTATGAAAATGAAGAAATGTAGTAGATATGGATGAGGATGAAAGTATGTGAAAGAAATATGCGAGTATAAAGTTTGTAGGGGATATGTATGAGTATGAAAGTACGTAAGGAATAAATGTGAGTATGAAAGTATGTAGGGAATATGTATGAGTTAAAAAGGATGTAGGGGATATGTATGAGTATCAAAGTTTGAAGGGGAAAAAAATAAAGATAACGAAATGTAGGGGATATATATTAGTGTGAAAGTATGTAGGGAATATGTATGAGTATGAAAGCATGAAGGAGATATATGTGAGTATGAAAGTATGTTGGGGATATGTATGAGTATGATAGTTTGTAGGGGATACGTATGAGTATGATAGTATATAACGAATATGTATGACTATGAAAATATGAAGGAGATATATGTGAGTATGAAATTACGTAGGGGATATGTATGGGTATGAGATTATGTACGGGATATGTATGAGTATGAAAGTATGTAGGGGATATTTATGAGTATGAAAGTATGAAGGGAAAACCATGCTAGCAATAAAATGCGTTTGTATAATGTCTCGTACCTGTTACGGAGTACTTCCGGGTCGTAGTACCCAAAAGTAGTCCCATTTAGAAATTTTGAGTTTCGACTGCTGGTGCATAGTTTTACTGGTAAGAGATTAGCTGGTAGAACACTGATGTGTTTTCTGTATAGATTATAGTCCTGCAATTCTCCAAAAGTTTGTTTTGATTTCTTATTGCAGGACTATTTGTTTGGGATGTATGAACACAAATGCCGGTACCTCGGCTAGATTTGACAGCTAGTGGACTCATTTTTGGACGATACTAATATAGAAAAAAAATGAGACGATTGAGGTGTCCATTTTATTACAGTTTCTGAGAGTTAAATGGCCAAACTTGATGTTCCTGTATATTGCTAAGCGTAAAAAACACTACTCTTCACTCAGCAGAGTCTTGAAAATGCCTGATTTAACATTGAAATCAATGGGAATTCAAGATCTCAAAAGTAACAGGTGTATGACCAACCACAAAGCTGCATCGATATTGGACAGCCGTAACAGACATGTCATTTCACTCAAGTTATTCATTTAAAAGGTGAGAAATTAATCTAAAGTTGCTCATAATCATTACCGTTACGAACCCGGAATTTTTTTCGACATTAGTTGTTTCGCGTTTTAGATATTTTGATAAGTGATATCAGCGTTTGTAAATCAGTTCTTATTGTTTATGCGTTATTTGTATCAGTTGTATGCACATACTGTTAAAGGCACATCAAAGGAGAGGAGTACAAATAAATTACTTAAAAAATATATGGAATTCTTTTATAATGTTCATAAGAGTCATGAAAATCAGTTTAGCATGCATTGAGAACCTATTAAATAGACTCATTTAAAATAAGTTATTTTGTGATATTTCTGGTTTACATATTTTGTCTGAACAGCAAACAGCTCAGGATTTATTCTCAATCAATTTTGTGGAAAAAAAGTCATGAAAACTAAGAATGAAACACAATATGAGAATACTCTCACCTTAATATGAATGATAAACAACCATCTGGTCAAAAGTTTTCATGAGGCTATCCGTGACTACCATTACACGGAATATGAATGGTACACCAGTATCCAGTACAGTCTTAGCATGTAGCTATCAGTGACTATCCTTACAATGAATATGAAAGGTATGCCAGTATCCAGAAAAGATCTAGCACGAAGCTATCAGTGACTTTCCTTACACTGAATATGAATGATATACCAGTATCTAGTAAAGATATACCATGAAGCTATATGTGACTACCCTTACACTGAATATGAATGATATACCAGTATCCACATACAATCACTCTGTATTTCAACTGAATCATGAGTATCACAATAATTTTTATAATTATCACATTCTCCATGACACCGGAAGAGTTAGGAAATCAAATTGACAAAAGTAAAGAATTCTTGCGAAATGTATGCTTTCGATACACAAATTCATTTCCAATGTCATAAAGAACTTTTGTTTCCCTTCATACGAAGAAACCACTGTGAAAATTTCCTTTGTTTGTTTGTAATCATATATTTTAATTTTATCGAAATGAAAATTTGTCTTCTTCGATATCGTTGAATTTAAGATTGTGAAAATGTTCTGTATTTCTTTTTGTGTTCCCAAAGACCTAAAGAAAGCGTGTTTATTAATTAGCTAAACTCTCCGACCCTTATAAGTTGGCTGTTATCTTGACAAGCTTCCATGCAGAAACATTCACATTTCAAAAGTTGTTTTTTTAACGGAAAACGGAAAAAGAAAAAGACAACGTTGGAGCTAATGAAGTCCACAATTTCCAAATGTATTTGTTTTACGTGGAGGGGGCGGGTTACAACTGCTCTTGTCTTAAACTGCCATAACTATATAGAATCAATCTGATCTAAGTCGGTTCATCCAAGGAAAACACCTCTGGTATAATATGGAAGACGCCATTATGTTTCTCGTGAGACTGAGACTTCTTTCATTGTTTTTTGTTTTCAAATATAGATATTAAATCCAAAATCTAAATAGTCATTCATGTTGATGAAGAGAATTTCACTTTTGTCTATGAGCTACTGATGAAAATGATGATTTAGAATGGCTTAAATAGGACTCAAATCGATGAAAACTTAGGTATTTTTCATCGTTTGTCGTCGGTGGTTTCGCATTTCTAGTCTTCATTAATCTTAGTGTAACCGATTACAATGTGTAAAAAATATGTTTCTTTGTTATTTTACAGAGAGGACATTTTCAGCGCTAGTATATTCATTTTCTTTAAAATTGTACCTGAGGCCCTTCATGTAACTTCATGTTCCCTTTAGTTATCATGTGAGAGCTAGATTGAAATTGAGGTATTTTCTAACATTTTTCGTATACTTAAAGAAAATGTTAAGTTATTATAGATATAGTAATTAATAATTCTGGTTTTTAAAATATGTTGTTCTCTCTTTGTATAAGGATTACGATAGAAGTGAGTGGGTCGGTGCGCATACTTGAGGATCTGGGTAATTCTTTCACAGAACCATCAAAATAGCTCTTGCCTATATATACAAAAGTCAAAGTTCATGAAGCATCTGTGCTAAAATTATAACATGCTGAGGCCTGTCACAATACAAATATCTTGTGTCAAGCCACATCATGAAAGATGAAATATCATTCTTTGAACTTATTACAAAAAAACAACTTCCAATTGTTTTAGAGCAAGAGCACAAAGTTGAAGGATAGTATACAAATAATGAAAACAGACATTGAGCTTTTTTTCAATAATGTACATTTCTTATCAAGACCTAGACGGAGATCTAGATAGTTTTTTCTGTCATGAGAACCATGCATGGCCCCGATCACTAGCAAAAAATGATGACATGAGACCCGGCAATAAGTCCGATCTGTTGCTACCATTGCAAGGAACATATGAGGGAATACAAGAAGCTCTGACCCCAACTTAGACTGTAAAGTTATTGATGGTTAAGCACTGGTCCAATCCTTGGATCCAAAGTTTGCATTGAACAAACTCAGTCTTCAAGACTATGTTGTAATTGTTTATCCTAAAAGTCCAGTTTACAAACATTTTGTGGGATGTTAAAAAAAGAGTGTCTGAAAGCACACTCAAGAAAATGTAGATACTTTTCTTGAACTGGAAAAGCTTTCCAAGAAATTAGAAGAACAAAACGTCGTTTTATAACTTTACTTTCTCTTTTTCTGATGATTACACAGCATTGATATCCGCATTCCGGAGACTCTTACCAGTGCAAGTGTGGATATTGACACAACAGGCCTAGACCCATGCAGTCATGAAGAGGCAGATTACAAAAGGATGTTGCATGCAGCACCATGCACTGGACAGCGACTGCAAAGCTTTTTGCATTGTAGCATCAGACACTGATGTAGTGGTGGTGGCCATTGCTCTAGCAAGCCTATATTCAGAGTGCTGTATTTCAATCGCATTTGGCTATGCTAAGCATTCTCGCTCCATTCCTGCCCACAAAATTGAAGTAAAAGTGAAGGATGAACTTTGGGGAATGTTTTTCATGCATGCATTTACAGGTTGCGACACTGTATCTGCATTCCATGGAATCGGAAAGAAATTACTCTTTTCAGTTTTGATTGCATCACTTGACATCGATCTTAGTAAGAAACTATCAACAGCCCTTCATGCTGTCTAAAAAGAAGACATTAAGAAGCTTGAAAAGCTGACAGTGATGCTATATAGCAAAACAGTTCCACTGAAAGTGTGAACGAAGCTCGAAAATACCTGTGTACCCCCCTATGGTCTGATACAGCACATACATTGTGTGCAGTTTACCAAAGTGGACACATGTGTGGTCAACTGCTGACAAAGGACCCACTGCTTCCATCATCATCTGAAAGGGGATGGATAAGGAACGACGATGGTAAGTTTGTTCTAAGATGGACAGACTTGCCAAAAGCTTTTAATGCTTGTAGAGAGCTGATTAAGGGCCATTACAAGTCTACTTGCAAAGGAGGATGTAAATACTTCAATGTCAACTTACAGTGTACTCAATTTTGCTGCTGTTGAGCTGACTGTCTCAGATACACATAGACAAATGACTTACTGCAGAGCATGACATTCACCGAAATCGTCATACATTGATTATAAGCCAGCTAGAACCAGAGTAACCTTCTAATTGACCTTACGACAGACTTTGATTGACAGCTGGAACTGGCCAATCAGCGAACACTTCGGTTGCTATCCGCCATTTTCTCCGACACGCTGTGTGACTCCGTCCACACATAGCACTATTGTTCTGTCATTTTTCTACGTCAATACTGCTTAAGATATTGTTTAAGTACTTACAATAGAGAAATTATGAATAAGGAGAGACTTGTGGGTGGAGTAGAGTTTATCCCGTTTCCAAAATATGTCACATATATTGTGAAATGACTGAGAAATACACGCAATTAGTAAATCTATGCAAACCGTTCATTTATAAAACGATGTAAAGAATAGAAGTATGAACTATTATTTTATTTTCTTTCTTTTTTTCTTTCACATGTTAGTGAATTTTTATTTTTGTCTTTAAATCTTCGTTTGAAAATGAAAAATCGTAGTTTTTAAAAACGGAATTGACACAAAATGACTAATGTCATTAGTTGCATTTGATTATGAATCAAATTTTAACTAAAAATACAATATTGATCGATAATGATGTGAGATGACATGGATTCCAGTTGGATATATACAAATTCTTCAAATTGGATTTTAATTAATTGATTTTGTTTTTAAATGGACCTTAAACAATTAATTAACTTTCTTATTATAGCCCATCAATCCACCTACCTGTAATGATCGATGTATCGTATCCAAATTTAAAAGTTATTAAAAACAAAACAAACCCATTGCTCCTTGTTGCAACATTATCCGAATACCTTGAAGAATCTAAGGTTGCTTTAATATGTTGTAAAACACACTCTTGGTAGCCAATGGTTGATTACAAAGACCACCGATCGGCTAAACAATAAAGGGATTGTGACTTGACCATAAAGTGCAATTGTGTCAGATTGATGTTAATTAGCGTCGAAACCCTTAATCCTTTTAACAATCGAGGTTTGTTAACGGTACAGGACAATTCCCCACTAGGACGATTCCCCACTAGGACAATTCCCCACAGGACAATTCCCCACTAGGACGATTCCCCACTAGGACAATTGCCCACTGGGACAATAACCCACTATTTGATATAAAACTTATTCATTCAAGAAAAGAATGTATCTTTTTTCTTTTATAACGTAAATATTGTGTTATTTACATTATTTTTAAATCATAAACAATGAAAATGCGAGAGAAAAATTATCAAAATAAAGATTTGGAGCATATTTCTTTTTCATCTGCAAATACTGATAAAAGAATGCATGTAACAATTTATTATAAGTGGTATTGCAAAAGTTATATCCATGACCAGTTGTTTGGCCTGTTTATTCAAAATGTGATGGGACAATTTTAACCTAATATGAAATACATTACATTGCAAATATTGAAGATTCTAATAAAAAGACTGTTAGTGGAGCCTAATGTTATTGATCTTAAATGCTTTCAAGTGGATGGGAATGTGGGGTCTAATGGGATTAAATATAAGGATACATAGGGATTTAAATAAATTTTAACATTAATGTATATAATAATTGATATGCAAATAGTGGAAACCCTGATTAAAAGACTCTTTTGAGAGACTTATGATCATGGACTCCAGTCTTCGCCTATAACCAATATCATGGAATCCTAGGTCAATGGGATAGTGCTTAGGGATCATAGGAAAAATAAACAAAGACAAAATTAAATGAATTTAACTATTTGTTCACTTGTATACATGTTACTCAAAGTCACATGAGACATAATAAGACATAATATAAAGAAAAAGATAGTTGAAAGTCGATTGAATCTCACTCCATGTGTCTATTCTATGTATTATAGCACTTAACACTTCCATCGAATACAACGACCAATGCATTGTAAAAACTGGGGAATGTCATTTCTTTGCTCCACATATTCTCTGCATATGCTGTGGAGGCGTTCCTGGAGATTCTTTGTGGCATTCTTTACCCTCTTCTTTAGTGGCTGACCATTGGCGTTCTGGTAGAACATCAACTCCATTTCAGCCTGGTCCTTCCTGAATGCACCTATCACAGTCCACACAGATGGAAGACTGTGCCCGATGAGACAAGCAAACTTCCGGTTCCAAGATTCACATAGATTGGTGCGCGATTCTCCATCTAATGTTAGTTGGTGAACATTCCACAAATCCGGCGCAAATAAAGGTGGACTCCTTCTCACTCTCACTGGTGCAACGTTGTCGTCACCATCTGCTCTGGCTGGCTGTATGCGGCGGAACGTCCCTGTCACATAGGTCCTATCGAAATCCAGGAGACCTTCACATCCTTCCGGTATGTTGTTCTTCAGGTATGCCATGCCGTCAATGACATCAGGGAGTGGCAGAAATGCCAAGCCGTCAATCATGTCGCAAAACAGCTTCACGTCATCTTCCACCCTGTAGCGGTCAACTAGAGCCTGGAACTGGATGTTTCTCCAAGTACTCTGGGTTAGATGAAAGAAGCATCCACGGTGGGTAACATGTTCACCGAAGGTAGACTGGACTGCACGGATCACCGCTTGTTCGAAGTCTGTCACATAAAGTATAATTGCTATAATCATGTCAAACAATAGGCCTACTTCAAAACTAAACCAAAACTTGTCGAAGTACAAAAGGCCATATATTTTGCTTGAATTGAATACAAGAAATTTGGAAGTTGGTCAGGGACCTTAAATTATTACCCTGAACAAAATGTGCGAAGTTTCAAACCAGTTCATGTTGTAATTTGTATAGATACAAACTTGCACGCAAAAACTTAACATATAACTTAACAAATACCAGTGTTCTGGCCCAGGGGCCCGTTTTACTAAACAACTTACGTAAAATGTTTGCGTAAGTCATTATTGATTATCATGGATAATATCTTCAATGAAAGTACAATATTGCAATGTGACACGTCATTGGAAGCGTCTCGGAGAGACGATTCCAATGATGTGTTACTTTGCAATATTGCTTTGCCAAATATTGAAATAAAAGGACTTGTTGTTTTAGACTTACGCAAATCTTAAGCGTAAACTGTTTAGTAAAACGGGCCCCTGGTGTTTACATTAACTTACGATATAACAAGCAATATACATGAATAATTTACTTAAGGCAAGTTTTCAATCATTTAAAGTCTGATTTTCCACATTTATCAGTAGATAATACCGGTGTTCTGGAGTTTAAGATAACTTACTGTATAACAAGCAATATACATGAATAAATTACTTAAGGACATTTTCTACAGTTTTATAAATAAATAATCCTTTCATAGAATTTTCTAAATTTTTGATATGTTGTTTTAAAATTTTATTGTGAATTCAAAAATGAAAAGAAAAATGCAGGTGGACGAGTTATTTTTTTTTTAAATGGAAATTTCCAAGGTAACCGTTTGGGGCAAAACTGTCAAAATGACCATACCCTCTTCAAAACAAAATTCATGTATTCATACATGCAATACTTTATAATTCAATGTTACTTTGAATTATGACAATCTGAACATTTTCTGTAATCCAAATCGGCTTTTCTAATTTTTGTATTAGGCAAAAAACAATGAAACTTTATATCTATTTTATATAAAAATGAAGATATCTAAATAGTCTTTTCATAGAATTTTATAATTTTTCAGTATGTGAAGTAGAATTATATAAGAAGCAATATACATGAATAATTTACTTAAGGCAAATTTTCTATCAGAATTGAACATACCTCTGGGTCGGTTATGGCCCCTCCGGAACAAGATTGTGCACATCTCTGAGAGCACTCCCACCGAATCCTTGTTGTTCCAACATACTTCCGAGTATACATATATCCGTTATAGCACAACTTATGACCACCACGTTCATTACTAATAATCTCCATTATCACCATACAGTACAGAATCTCAAAAAAAATAAACAAGTGCATGTTGGGGGCAGTTTATATATTGCTTATTACATTGAATGAATGAATGTTTGGATCAGTTTGAATGACACCATACTTTGATGCTGCGTCAGTTGGCAATCCGCTAGCTTTGATGTTTGGATAATTAAAGCATTATTTTAATATAACAATCCAATTACATAAATAGTTATGTTTATAACCTAGAAATGAATAAAGAAAATGTGTGAAATTACAACAACACAAACTAAAAAAAAATGCTCATTACTGATGCATTAAATAACAATTAAAGACCTCATAATCAATGTGTAGCTAAAGGATGATTAAAGGCTAATTAAAGGTGTGAAGCAAAGCAATCAATTTTTATTCAAACTAAAACCAAAAGGCTCACCAAATTATCATTTATCAAGGAAACTGTTTTCAATTGTAAAATTAATCATTAGGTTAATTATTATTGGTAGCATAATTGCGTGATAATCTATTCTTTTGTATGCTTATTTAATGTACAAATAATCTGATCACTGGTTTGTTTAAGTTTCAAATTGTTGCCTCAATAGTAAACATTCATGAATATATCAAAAGATATTTTAATGCATATTATTCGTTTATTCATTAAAAGTGGGGAATTGTTCACTCTCTCATTACAAAGTTATTTTTTAATGGATCAATTTTTTGACCTTTTTTCAATCTTATATTATTTGTTTTGTTATTGCAATATGAATATATTTTCATGTGTAAATTGAAGATATTGGTTTGAAAATATATTTTCATGTGTAAATATGTTTAATGACCATTTCATTTTACCAGTGGGGAATTGTCCTATTTGACACAAATGTGGGGTATTGTCCGGCGGGTTATTGTCCAGTGGGTAATTGTCCTGTGGGCAATTGTCCTAGTGGGGTATTGTCCTAGTGGGGAATTGTCTGTACCCCCCCTTTACCAAACAATAACGACATTTGACTACTTTGTTACAGACAACTAGGGAAAATATTGTGGGAAAAGGAGAAATTGCTCTAAACGAGCAATTGCTCTAAACGAGCAAGCTATCCTTTTCCTACCATGTGTAATGCCCTATCAGAAAACAATTAGTTCATCATCTTCATTTAAATGACGTCTGCGAACTCTTTAAATTTGGAACAATTGAAAATATTTCGTTTGGTAAAATGACACTTAGTTTTTAATCAAGTAGGAAAACCGACAATCATCAATTGAGTCGCATACAAAAGACTTTGTTCAAAAGTCCTGATAATTAACTTTATTGACAACAAAAAAGTGATTGTTCCAATCAGTAATTGTTTAACACCATAATCTCAACATGACCAACACTATTAACCATTTTCAACATGACAAAATTGGTAGGTCTTCGTTTTGAATCATTTAGGATACGCCGATTTAGTTATATAAAAATCTAAACCGTTTAAGAATCAAAATGAGATAACATCGTTCGTAACCTGCAATTACTGCAAATTAACTGTTTTGAAGAAGTATGTAATACGGTCATTTTGAAGGTCCGGTCGAACCAGTGCCGAACGGACCAATGTCGATCGGATCCGAGTCTGTTGGGACTTTGGACGGATCGTGTTTGGTGCCGATCGGACCCCACACTGCTGGGGTAAATCACTCCCCCAACGCCATAGAGATATATAACAGAGCTGTTATAAATGTCTCTGCTAACGCTTAAAATATACCATCTTCTTTACAAATTGTCATGCTATGTTCATATCATCCAGGTAGGTGCTTATTTTGTAAATATATTTCCGATTTCAAACATGAATATCCGAAATCATCGGCAATGTCAGACAGTGTTCCTAGTTTGTGCATTGACGGTATTGAACTAAGAATGTCGGAGATAATTAGAGTGACCTCCCCTTTTTTCGGTGGGCGTGGTTAACTGCTCTGTGTCGTAAGGTCAAATGTGCAGTGTTTTATTCTATATTGCTTTCATGCGATACTTTTAACAGTAACCGTAATCATTTTGTGTTAACGAGAAAGATATTACTTAAATATCGTTTTTAACAATTATGTGGCATGTTGGTAGCTAGTGACTACTGGGTGTAGCTTGGGGGTTTTCTTATCAAGTTGAAAATTGCATTCAGTTGTATGTTCAAACGCAGATGAAGCAGTTTAGTCAAAACAATTATGTTTGAATAGTGCTAAATTAGAGGATAAAGAATATAGAACCAATTTTATCGCATTAATATCTGCTACAAACTTTTAAATTATTTGTATTCTGAGACTGAAACTATAGAGAAGATGATTTCGCGAAAAATGTGAATTTAAACCCCTAACGGGCCTCATTTTCTCAAACAGAGTATTGGAAATGTTCTCCACAAATAAATAAAAGTAAAGAATAAATCTATATATATTATATACATTTGATTACAGAGCATTTACATTTTGCAAGCTTATCCATTCCTTATCATTTTACATCAATATATGGGAGTAAATTTGAATGTTCAATTTGGTATTTTTATCAAAGAAATGACACACATCAAGAATGGTAAAATGTCGTTTTCAATGTTGTGATGTTTACTTATGAGACAATACTAAAATATCACATTTGAATTGATGCACATGCAATAAAATATTAACACAGAGCGCGTGACCTTACAGGATGATAGATACCGTTGTATACAATATTAACTATACTTAATGTGTAATCGGGGATTCATTTTATATAATGGGTAGATTTTTATGTTTAAAATGTTAAATGTGTTATCATCATGTTGAAAACATGATACAGACAGTCATTTCAATAAACATATAGGTGCAAATTGTTTGATCTGAATCATTTCACATCGAAGCCTTTGCTTAATCTTAAATAGTCTTTGATTTTTGGCATTTTTGGTTGTGTTATTGATACGCATTTGGGCATTCAAACTTATATAATCATACAAAATATTATCGTATCTAACTGATTCCTAGTTATCCAAGTAGTAAAACATTCTATATGTGCTGTTATGACGATAGATTGGTCCATAAATGAATAAATGTATGGTGTTCCCCATAAGGGCATCATTGGAGAAGTTGCCGAGTTTGTTTATGGTATCTTTTTTTCTGAAATTCCTATTAAGTTGATATTATGCACTAGTGACAAACTAAATTGAAATATTAAATACAAAATAGCCTGTTTTGGAAACAAATAAAAACATTTTCTTTATTTTCTGTTTTTGGGGCACCCCTTTGGGGCCTCAATATTTTGGAAGACAGGGCCTCTCATGCGTGTCCCCTGGCCTAAATGAAAGGTATTGACCTAAACTGTAAGTGTGCCAAGTTTGGTGCTTTTATACAAAAGTGCACAATCAGGTTTTTTTTGGCTATTACAGCTCCTAAGAATCGGGCAAGTCATTGATCAATAGGCGTTTGCCAGTTTTCCGTAATTTGTTAAAACTTCTCCGTCGTATATCGTCAGCGTGATCGGTGGTAGATATGTGGCCAGTCCAGTCCAAGTCATTGATCAATAGGCGTTTGCCAGTTTTCCGTAATTTGTTAAAACTTCTCCGTCGTATATCGTCAGCGTGATCGGTGGTAGATATGTGGCCAGTCCAGTTTTAGCCGATCAGTGATAAAAGAGGACCATATATTTTGTCAACGGGTTGTTGTCAGTAATTGTTGTCAAAAATGTAAAAAATAGAGATGAAAACGATGAACTATATAATTCGCCAACTGGAATTGACAAGCAATTCAGACTCCTGTTTCAGCAAAAGCCTTTGCTCAATATTAGCAATGCCATTCAGATCATTCTTGACTTGGTGCTGGTAAAACATTCACTTTTGTTGTGTGAGGATAGTCACGGATAGGTATATGATAAATCATGACTTGGTGCTGGTATATCATTTACAGTTCGTGTGAGGGTAGCAATGGATAGCAACATGATAAATCTTGACTTGGGGCCGGTATAACATTCATATTTCGTGTGAGGGTAGTCGCAAGTTCACCATAACAATTCACACCAACAATGCAAGGACATAAATTCGCCCGTATTAAAATAAAACAATTACTCTGTAAATTGTATAATATATATTTTAAAATATTTGATGTAGTCTAACCCTATAGCTCTATAGTGCACGTATAGCATAGTATAGGAAAAAGGGAGACCCTTTTACATCGCGTCAACAATATTTCAGTTATGGTGCAATGTCCGATGATGGAGGAAGACCCCATACTCAACTGCCTATAAGGGCTGGTCAACTCCGGTATAACCATCGGCTCTCCGTGAGTCAGTCGGGGGACTACCTCTCATGAAACTTATTCCAAAACGTTTTAACCCGTTTCATTAGCCGTTCAGCTATATTACGGCATCAGTTTTGTCATTATAGTTTCTCGGAAGTTGCCAAATATCATTATGGCGATCTTACTCCACTTATATTGCATAATAAATGTTGTAATCAAATTAAGAGCTTATGGTTTAAGGAAATAGAGTCATAATACTCAAATCTTACAACCGTCTAATGTCTATGTGTCCGTCTGTACAAAATACAAACATATATAGTTTATAGTTCAAAGAGGACAGTGCACCCAATTCTGTTTATTTCAAAATGACAATGAAACTGGAATTGATAAAAAAAATGTCAGTTGGTTTCAGAATCTGACATCTTCCCTGAGCTTGATCTACAATATGGTTAATTTCTTCCCACCTAATACCTTACGCATTGTGAGTCGAATGTCCGATCCCTTGGCTGGACATAATGTGTATCGAATACAGAAACAAGAACCTTATAAAGTGAGCATTATTGACTGGCATGAATTTTCCAATGTTCTCCGTTAAATTTCCTAAACTTGTCCAGATGAATACTCACTAACCAGGGTGGTGCATGGGAGTTATTTAGACCCATGAAGCTCATACGTATTTGTCCGTCCGTCTGTCTGAGAAAGACTTGAAAGTAAGATAGAACGTGAAAATATGTTACTTCAAATAATCTCCATTTGTATTTTACATTTGTTTCAATTGATATTCACGCATAAACACCTTATCAAATTTTTAATCTATACATAGTTATTAGGCAGTTTCAATCACTATAGAAAACATAAGCCTATCTTTCGAAACTATGATAAGTCAATATTCACACGTCTTTTCATACAAGATCTCAACTCTTTTCTAATTATCTAATCGGGCAGTCTTGTAACTGTTTGGTGTTTAAGGCATCGTTTACAAATTTTCAGGCATATTACTGATTTCCTCTAACTTGTAAATACTGGGTTTGGGCTCTTAAGTGTCTCGCTAAAGGAAATATTCACAAACTCAGAGGTACAGAAAAAGATGGAATCCGTGCTCTTAGGGACAACCCCTGCAACACTAACCACTGGATCCAACAGAAATCCATGTACACTCGCTCGTCTAGCCCTACGTTTATTCGAATATGTCCTTATTTCCTAAATAAAACGTCGGTCTAAAAGAGTGTTTGTTATTTTTCAACCAACAGCTTCGCAAATTTATTCCTATACTCCACCATTTTCAGAAGGTGTGTACGGAGGGCGTTTTGAAAGGAAAAATGGATGTATGTGATGTGTAAAATAAAGGTGAAATAATGGTTTCGAAATACGAATAAAGGATACTGCGCCTATTTATACAGACTGCATCGAAGATACAAGCCTAGATAATATGAATAATAAACCAGCATTAAGTCGAGAATCATGGGGAAAATATCCCTGCCTAATTTCATCATCCAGTAGAGATTTATCACGTATCTATCCGTGGCTACCTTCAAAACTGTTATGGATTATATACCCGTATCCATAAAAAGGTTATCATGTAGCTATTCGTGACTACCCTTACACGAAATATGAATGTAATACCAGCATCATATCAAGAATTATCATATAGCTATCCGTGACTACACTCACACGAAGTATGAATGAAATACCAGCACCAAGTCACGATTAATCATGTTGCTATCCGTGACTACCCATAAACGAAATAGTTATCATGTAGCTATCCGTGACTACCTTCACACGAAGTATGAATGTTATACCAGCATCAAGTCAACAGTAATCATGTTGCTATCCGTGACTACCCTCATACGAAATATAAATGTAAAACCAGCACCAAATCAAAAGTTATCATGTAGCTATCCGTGACTACCCTCACACGAAGTATGAATGTAATGCCAGCAACAAGTCAAGAGTTATCATGAAGCTATCCGTGACTACCCTCACACGAAGTATAAATGAAATACCAGCATCGAGTCATGATTTACCATGTAGGTATCCGTGACTACCCTCACACGAAATGTAAATGTAATACCAAAATTAAGTCAGGATGTATCATGTAGCTATCCGTGACTACCCTCACACGAAATAAAAATGTAATACCAGCATCAAGTAAGGATTTATCATGTAGCTGTCCGTGACAACCTTCACATGAAATATAAATTTAATTCCAGCACCAAGTCAGGATTTATCATGTAGCTATCCGTGACTACCCTCACACTAAGTATGAATGTAATACCAGAAACATGTCAAGAGTTATCATGTAGCTATCCGTGACTACCCTCACACGAAATATAAATGTAATACCAGTATCTTGTCAGAATTTATCATGTAGCTATCCGTGACTACCCTCCCACAAAGTATGGATGAAATACCAGTACCAAGTCACGATTTATCATGTTGCTATCCGTGACTACCCTCACACGAAATATGAATGTAATACCAGCATCAAGTAAGGATTTATCATGTAGCTATCCGTGACTACCCTCACACGAAATATGAATGTAATACCACCAACAAGTAAGGATTTATCATGTAGCTATCCGTGACTACCCTCACACGAAATATGAATGTAATACCAGCATCAAGTAAGGACTTATCATGTAGCTATCCGTTACTACCCTCACACGAAATATGAATGTAAAACCAGCATCAAGTAAGGATGTATCATGTTGCTATCCGTGACTACCCTCACACGAAATATGAATGTAATATCAGCACCAAATCAAAAGTTATCATGAAGCTATCCGAGATATGAATGTAATACCAGCACCAAGTCAAGAATTATCATGTAGCAATCCGTGACTACCCTAACATGATATATAAACGATACACCAGCACCGAGTCGGGAATTATCATGTAGCTATCCGTGACTACCCTCACACGAAATATGAATGTAATACCAGCAACATATAAAGCGTTATCATGTAGCTATCCGTGACTACCCTAACATGATATATAAACGATACACCAGCCCCGAGTCAGGAATTATCATGTTGCTATCCGTGACTACCCTAACATGATATATAAACGATACAACAGCACCGAGTCAGAAATTATCAGGTAGCCATCTGTCACTACCCTCACACGAAATATAAATGTAATACCAGCACCGAGTTACGAGATATCAAGTTGCTGCCCTGACTTCCCTCAATAGGCCTTTTCAGAAACGTGGTTTGTCTCCCTTTGTAAAATCGGGCCACATTCGGAATACCTCAACTTCCGGGTAGTAATCTCGAAAGAAGATTATGGACGCCAATATGGACAAAGGCAAAGAAGACGATCGCTATCGATCCGTTTTTTTAAATTTATAAGTTTCATGTGCCAAACTTAAAGATTTACATACGAAAACATTAACAGAATAATTTTTTGTTGGTTGTTGCCAAGCCACGTTATAAAAAGAAATTAGATTAAATTGGATTAAATGAGACCCGAATAGCGCACCGCACTTCAGTCAAAACATGACATTCCATGTGAAAAAGGCAAAAAAGTATGTGTTTTTGTCTGAATTAAATCCTTTGACAGATAAAAAAAATGTGTTGATTGGCTGGTTGATGTAAGGTAAGAATGAATGGAACATATTTCTAGAATGTTATTACAAATTTGCATTAAATTCGATTTACGGATTTTAAATAAAATAGAACAAACATCAACACATTTGTCAATAATGTGTAGAGGTTATGTTCCTCCAATAAGTATGTATTCTCTTTTCTTTAAATTGAAATTCGTCATATATAATAAGTACCTAAAAAAGAGAATAAGTTGCTATATAAGGTTCTTTGTCAGCCTACCTTTGATGATATATCGTATCCAAATATGAAGGGCTATGAAAGTCCTAGTCCGTTTTTTTCCACCTGTTGAAACTTCATTCAAATAACACTCTCTGATTACAAGGGACACAGGGTTGTGGAGATCTTTGATATGTTAAAATATTGACCTCGGATAGCCAATGGTTAATTACACTATCTCTCGATCGGCTAAACAATAAAGGGTGTGACTAGATCATATTGTGCAAATGTGGCAGATTGGTGTTAATTTGCATCAAGACCCTTAATCCTTGTGACAGCCAAACTTTGTTAATTGACCCTTTTAATGTAATTAAATAGGAAAACTGGCAACATTCCATTGAATTCAAAAGAGATTACAAATGTGTAGATAATCATTTTAATGATATATAATTATAGAAAAGTCTCAAGACATTGTTGAATAATTATGATTTAATCAAAACATTTCTACGCGACCAACTACATTAAAACCTTTTTTACCCGGACATGAGGTCTATGATTTGAATAATTCGAAATATAGACGCTAAAGGTAAAATCAAAATTGAAACCATTCATGTAAAAGGATATGTTGCAGTATAAAGTTTCGAATCTAATAGTTATCAGGTCATTATATTCCGTTGTTTTTGCAATGGCAAATAAAAGAAACGTGTTTAATTTAATTGCATCGATAGGGATTTTTTTTTCATATAGAGCAATGTCAAACAATACAAAACGAACTTCACATACATGTCGGCAGATCAAGACATATAGTTTCAACAAATATGAAACGTAGGACGTAGGCAAATGAATTTTCTACATAAGGACTTCCCATTGCGTCTACACCCATTTCGTCTATAAGTCAATTTCCCATTTCGTCTACAACCCTTTATGTCTACAGATTGAATTTCCCAAAAGGTCTGCAGTTTAAAGAAATATTTTCATTTCATTTTCTATTGATTAAAATACCTTAAAAAGATTTAGATAATTCTGGTTCTGCATAATTTGTATATATATAATCATTATTAATATCTCATCCATATACATAATCTATTTTTGCATTTTATTTGTCTTTTTCTTATCTGGATCTACACATTATACATATTTTTCTTTCCCAACAACCCTCCATAGAAAAAGTAATTATAGGTTGGATTGATTTTCACCTCAATTAGTGTCAAAAACAACTCAATTTACACGTGTAGGTGAGATGGAACTTCTGTCTGACATGGTGTGAAAATTGATAAAATAGACTGTAGACAAAATGGGAATAAACCTTGTACATAACAATACGACCTGACACTTGGTAACATATGGAATTAACCTAATAAAGGGTTGGTGTGCATTTGGTCGGATAAAGAGGGTATCAAAAAGATCGTATATGTTATCTCCTAAGTTATGCAGTTGACCAATAAATGAAGCAATAAAACCCTCGACGTGAAAGATATGTATCGTTTTGAAGCTTGCCGAAATACACAGACGCGCATCACATCATGTTGCGTTGACACATAGTTGTGTGTTTTATGGCTTCGAGGCATTCCATTGGTTGCTTTATAATGACGGAATCGTATTTTGATTGGCATAGCAAAGTCAGCTTAGGATAAATTGGTCTGCTTGAAGAGTCTCTGAAACAATTATTCTAAGTAGAGTGAATGTTCTAAATCAGAGGAATCTAACATTGACTCGGTATGTGTTATTATTGTTGAGGTCCGACCATTAAACATGAATAAAATCAATTCCATAATCTCTTTTAAATTAACTTTTATTTGTCACACTTATGGGACATAATTTGATGGAACGTCCCATTAATATGTTGAACATTTATTAAGTAGATTTGATCAGCTTGCATCATATCATCTGATCATTGTGTTTGCATTAACATGCTACAATTAAGATCATTTGAAAATAAAAATGGATTTTTAATAATGTTATCATTAGTTGAGGCAAGCATCCAACAGATCTACAATGTATTCTATACTTTAGTTCATGTTTAAACATGGGATCGACTCTTCTCACTTAAAATGAATCGCAACGTTGTAACCGCGTTGGTATACACTGTTTTATCTCGGGAAAAGGGGTAAAATGTCCGCAAGAGAGTAAACACAAAGTAAGGATATACTGTGATATTTCCCCTCCTCAACAATTTTTCGAATGTAGTTTGTACTAACATGATATTCGACGGCATTGTTCAAATACACGCAGCAGTTTATCTATGTTTTTCAACGTCAGCTGTTATTATTTAATACCCGGAAGTCTTAAACCGGAAACTACCGAAAATTTCGTATCTCCGAATAAGAGTATTCAAGGGCAGATAACAACACTTTCTGAAAAGGCCTATATGAATAGCTATCCATGACAATCGTAAAACTGAATATTAATGGGTAACTAGCAACATATCCAGATTAAGCATGTAATTTTACGTCACTTTCCTTACACTGGATATGAATGGTACACCAGCATTAAGTCCAGGTTAACCATGTAGCTATCCGTGACTATCCTTACACTGAATATGAATGGTATACCAGTTTTCAATCCAGGTTTACCATGAAGCTATCCGTGACTATCTGAATATGAATTGTATACCAGTATCCAGTCCAGGTTTACCATGTAGCTATCCGTATTTATCCTTACACTGAATATGAATGGTATACCAGTTTCCAATCCAGGTTTACCATGAAGCTATCTGTGACTATCCTTACACTGAATATGAATGGTATACCAGCATCCAATACAGGTTTACCATATAACAATCTATGCCTACCGTTACAATGAATATGAATGAAATACCCGTATCCAGTAAAGCTTTATCATGAAGCTATCCAAGACTACCATCACACGAAATATGTAGCTATATGTGGCTATCCTCACTCTGATCGTGAATGGAATACCAATATCCAGTAAGGATATTTCATGTAGCTATTCGTGGCTACCCTCACTCTGAATGTGAATGACATCAATATCAAGTTAAGATTTATCATGTAACTATCCATGGCTACCATTACTCTGATCGTGAATGATACATCGGTATCCATGGCTACTCTTACTCTGATCGTGAATGTTACATCGGTATCCATGGCTACCATTACTCTGATCGTGAATGATACATCGGTATCAATGGCTACTCTTACTCTGATCGTGAATGATACATCGGTATCAATGGCTACTCTTACTCTGATCGTGAATGATACATCGGTATCCATGGCTACCATTACTCTGATCGTGAATGATACATCGGTATCCATGGCTACCATTACTCTGATCGTGAATGTTACATCGGTATCCATGGCTACCATTACTCTGATCGTGAATGATACATCGGTATCCATGGCTACCATTACTCTGATCGTGAATGATACATCGGTATCCATGGCTACCATTACTCTGATCGTGAATGATACATCGGTATCTATGGCTACCATTACTCTGATCGTGAATGATACATCGGTATCAACGGCTACCATTACCCTGATCGTGAATGATATATCCGTATCCAGTAGAGATTTATTACGTAGGTATCCGTGACAACACTCTGTCCGTACATATATTTTATACCAGCATCCAGTCAACATGTATCATGAAGCTATCCGTGACTTCACTCAGTACAAATATCTATGATGTACCAGTATCCATTTACGATATCTCATACCACTTTCCGTGACTCTATCCCCCACAAAAATATGTTTGAGATTTCATGATTGAGACAAGATTTATGAGTACCCTCATGCTTAATACATAGGTTATATCAATTTTCTTTTAATGAAACAGATGTGCGTATAGTAAAACAAATCAAATCACTAATGACACTGTTGAGTAAATAACAGAAAATTACTTTAAAGTTTGTTTATTTTTTACAAGAAGGGCAGTGAAGTTGTCTCACCTTTTTTGTTGGTCCTCGCTGTGGGTATCTTCGTTTATTTAGGTGTTGGTCTTCCCCTCCGACCTGTGGAAAAAATGTTTACATCATATTAAGATTAGTGTGTTTAAAATTCGTAATTGAGTTAGTTACGCCATCAATATTATGTGAACAGCAAGTTAAGCTTAGGTGTCTAGAGTTCTACCCCGTCTTTCGCGAGCATCCTGTGGTAAGGCACTCTTTCTCATTTCTAGGATTGGCAAAAAGCTAGGAAGGGATCACAATGAACTGTTTTATTCATGTATTGCAAGACGTTTGGTCAATACGCATTACCCAAACTATTTACATTTCTAAATTTTAATTTTGTATGTTCTGCTGTAGACAAGAAACAGCATTGAGAATAACATTCCCCCATTCGTTTAAAGCAAACTATACATGGAAAGACACCTCTTTTTCCTGCATCTACGGTTAAAGGATTAACAAACAAGCGTATTACTTTGAACATAAAATGTCTTTCATAAATGACAACATTTGGCAGAATTGAGACGCTTACACTATCGGAAAGGTAAATGTTGTAACACTAATAGACCATGTTACACGCTGTGACCAAAACCTTTTCAGTATAAACATCAGAAATGGTGTGTTGTGTCCAGAGACATAGATGTTATCTATGTCTCTGGTTGTGTCTGATTTGCAACTCGTAAATCATATGGTTATACCAAATACAATCTATGCCACATAACTAGTTGAAACTATTTGTGTTTTCAAACTTTCCACATTGACATTATAAAATCAGAAGCTGGTAGATGCGACTATTGCTTTGTCATTTTTTCCCAGACCTTTTATCGCGGAAAATTTTCCTCGGAAAATCAATAGCAGATTGATTTTTTCCCTTTATGTTGCTTTCAGTGTGTACGTTTCTGAACTTAATTTTGCGAATACAAACCACGCCTTTATCCATACTAGTGACTTTTTGGTCAGCGAATAAGTCAAGGATGAGCCCAAGACAATATGCGATTCTGGCTGCAGGGCTAAATTTTTATACATATAAAGTAGTTTGAAAACAAGAAAAACGAGAGCTAGTTAACGGTTATTTACTGAAAATGCTTTGGTCCAAAATATTATTAAACAATCAAAGCTTATAAAAATCGATAAAACCAGAGACATAGATAATGTCTATGTCTATGTATATTATCTATGTCTCTGATAAAACACAATCTTTTCAAACCTTTTCTGTATCCATGACCCTTTCTATATTTACTTCTTTTTCCAGATCAATATTTTGATCAATAGCAACGAAAGCTCGACGCGTCACAGGAGATGTACATGTTTCTGCAAAGGTGAAGTGTATTGATTATTTGATTATAATATTATGTAAAGTTTGGTTCAGAAATCATATTTCATAAATTGAACATATTTAATGATTCTATTTGCCTAATAATTATTTCTTTCTTTAACATGATAACTCTTGACTTGTTGCTGGTATAACATTTATATTTTGTGTGAGTGTAGGCACGGATAGCTACATGATAAATCTTGACTTGATGCTCGTTTAACATTCATATTTCATCTAAGGATAGTCACGGAAAGCTACATGATAAAACCGACTTGGTGCTCGTATCACATTTATGTATCGTGCAAGGGTAGTCACGGATAGCTACGTGATAATTCTTCACTTGGTGCTGGTATTACATACATATTTCGGGTGAGGGAAGTCACGGCTAGCTACATGATAAATCTTGACTTGGTGCTGGTATAACATTCATATTTAGTGTGAGTATAGTCACGGATAGGTACATAATAATTCTTGACCCGGTGCTGGTATTACATTTATATTTCGTGTGAAGATAGTCACGGATAGGTACATGATAAATCCTGACTTGGTGCTGGTGTACCATTCATATTGCGTTGGAGGTTAGTGACAGATTGCTTTATGGTAAATCTTGACTTGGTGCTAGCGTATAGTGTAAGTTTGTCCATCCAAAGACATAATGAACATTTTTATAAGGTCTTTGCTTTGGTTCCTCCAATTTTTACACTTGTTCAATGCGTAGAAAGATAATTGAGAAGCCTACTATTGTCGCAATAAACTAAAATATTGTTGACATGTACTTAAAGTATATAACGAGTTAAAATAACAATAACTTGCTTAAACGGGATAAGTTCGCCCATCAATTTTTTACCCTGGTTCAATGCTTAGAAAGATAATTGAGAAGCATACTAGTGTCGCAATATAACTAAAATATTGTTGACATGTACTTAAAGTGCATGACGAATTAAACACACAAAGGACCTTCTTATAACAATTCACAGCAGCAAGGCCAGGACACAAATTCGCCTGTTCTAAAGAAGAAGAAGAAGAAGAAGAAAAACAGATTTCGAAATATTTGGTGTAGTCTTACCCTATAGGTCTATAGTGCACGTCATTCGGAACACCTCGGCCATTTCTTAAAATAACGTATATCTACCGACTTGTTACGGGGATTGCCGAGTAGATACGATTGTAGTGCACGTATAGCATAGGCCAAGTATAGACACAATCTGAACACATCGGGTTTATCCAATAGAAAACACCTCTGAAATAATAGGGATGACGCCATATTGTTTCCCGCGAGGATGACGTCACTTTCTTTCGTTTCTAAAAATAGATCTTGAATGTAAAATCAAAAAAGTCGTTAAATTTGATTGAGAAAACAAGTATACATGTCACAACAACAAGTTCGCCATTTGGTATGAGTTACTGATCAAAAGTGATTAAAAAGGATGTCCAACACTTCCATACACATTGAACTACTTAACGTGCACGCTTAGAAAATGTGTTAATTGGCGGATGCCGATTTACCCGAAAAATTGTAACCCTACACTTATATCCGAGGTGTATTTCACAGCTCACGGAAATACCCCAGTAGTTCCGATTGGTATAGACAATGCCAATTCTTAGATAGTAGGGCGCCGCCATTTTGTTTGTCACGTGACTGGCCGCCATTACGGTACTGCGTCGGAAAGCTACTAGCATCACTTCCAAGAAATCAAGTATCAACAATAATCTACAAACAATCGTATTTCTATGTCAGGAAATGTCGTCAGATCCAGCTATCCGTGAGTAAACATTTCAATGATTTCATTTTCCACGTCTTTATAAAGAAATTGACTCGTTAAAACACAGTTTATTCCTTACAGCTCGTGTCAATCGATAAGAAAGACGATTTTCTCAAATGGCTATCCTCAAAAATCCGATAGAGTGTCAATTACATTGCGAAACTTTGATATCGTTACAACGTTTAACCATTGTAAGACGGATGCATGTCTCTTAAAGAAACAATTAGGTGTACTTCTAGCGATAATGGAACATCCTTCGTTGACTTTACGTGCCGCCGACCCTTCAATTCCGGACAAAATACATGCCATTCGAATTTGGTTGCAGTGATACAGCTAACTTTTCAATATATGCCGTTTTGAGGGTAATAGCTGTAGTGACAGTTATATATTTCAAAGCATAAGTCTCGTAGATCGTATGAAATATATCAAACTCGTTTCTGCGGCAATCAGTGATCTATCTAGTCAAAGATTTTTAAACAAAACAGGATAGTTTAACTGCTTTGTTTTGAAGTTGGACTGTGATATTAATTTAAAGTGACAATGTTTTTATTTGATTTTGACATTCACATGACGTTAACATAATATGAGTCTTTGTATTTAGAACTTTTTATTATTTTTTCAGGACTTCCAAATGATGATGCCAAATGGATCATTAATGATGCGCGTACATGGCCAAAAGTGACTTATGAAGATTTGGTTGATTATCTATTGGAGTCTAAGGCATATGATGGGAAGGCGATGAAGTCATTTAGGTCCCTGTACGCTTACAACTATGTGCAGAATGGCTGGCTTGGGGACATTTTATCGTGTACAATTGATGGTGTTCACTATTTGAAGGCTAAGGTATCACCATCACAGCCAGGTGCCGGACGTGCGGATTATTCCGCTTGGGTTGCGGTTGGAGAAGACTGTACCATCCTTACAGGTTACTGTACATGCCCAGCTGGTGAAGGAAGGAGCTGCAGTCACATTTCAGCCATTGCGTATGCTGTTTCCCTTGCATGGAGCCATGGGGTAGCAGGTGAATCATGCACAGATAAGGAAAGACTGTGGGGCCGTGGTGCTGGGAAAGCCATGCTTCAGGAGAAGTTTGAGGATATCGACTTTGCCAGACCAAAGGCAGATGCAGCACCATTACTTGCGAAGAACGTGAAATCTGCCAAAGCGACTTGACTTCCAGAACCATTACCATTACTTGACCATTCAGATCTACAGAAACATGCTCTTACATCATGCACTGAAGAATTGTGGTCCTGTAAGGGAACTCTACTCTATAGCATACTACATGCCAAGAAAAAGCCTGTGATTGAAACAGTAGAACTAAAGCACGGAGAACATGATATTGATGGAAATACTGCTGTGAACATTATAGAATGTGAGCCCTGCAACACCTTCTTCCAGTCAACAATCAACTTTACAGCATCGAAAAAAGAAGATATTTGTGAGGCGACAACAACCCAATCGTCAGTTCTGTGGCAGGATGTTCGTAAGCTTAGGATATCATCGAGTAGGGTGAATTCTGTCCCCAAAACCAGTCGCGCAGACCCAAATAAGTTTGTAACGAACCAGATTTACCCACGTTTTAAGGGGAACAGTGCCACTCAGCATGGTCTGAAGCATGAAGCTGAGGCAAGAACCTGGTTCGAGAACCAAACAAACCAGACGGTGTCACAGGTTGGGGTTGTGATTGACTCTCATGAGCCATACCTTGCGGCAAGTCCAGACGGAATTGTCGATGCCGAAACTATTTTGGAAATAAAGTGTCCAACTAAACCGTTGAACGAGCTGTTTAAAAGTGGGAACTATGATATAGTGGTTCGAAATGGGCAGCTTTCATTGAACCCGAAAGGAAGGAATGGGTATTACAGCCAGGTGCAGATGGCCATGCACTGTACTGGAAGAAAAAAGTGCAAACTCGTGGTTTGGACTAAAGAAGAAAGCGTCATCGTTGATGTTGATTATGATGTAACTTTTGTGAATGCCACTCTAGTCAGAGTTAGACAATTTTATTTTCGACATTTGTTGGTTCGATTGGTTGATGAGCACCATTGCAAGAGATTGAAACTTTCTGGTGAATACAAACAATATTGTGAAATTTAAGTTTTATTTAGAAATACATACATGTATTAAACAAGGTTTCATTAGATGTAGACTAGTTAAAAGAACATACTTCTTCTCACTTGGAAATAAGGTATTCAAGTTACAAAGCTCCATAAATTTAAATAAGTACCCACACTGTAGGGTTGTGAAAGTAAATAAAAAAAATATGAAGGAAAATAATCTTCTTATTTGTGCCTCTGTACATATACATGATACACCTAACCATAAAATGTACTTATTCTATTGAATCAGAAGACTGAAATCACAACAAAATACTGCCTTTTCTTATATATATAAAAAAATAAAACTACTTTCTTTCAACAAAGATAGACTTCTTTATTATCAATTCAAGCAAATCATATTTATTTTTCTGTCATATGTTTTACATTGTTGATTTTACTCCATCAAACCTGTCTGCATATTTAGCTTATGATTTTAGAATTCACTGTTTCAAAAGGAGAATTGCACATACTAAGCAGTTTCTCCTTTTGTCACAATGATTTCTAATATACACTGCAGATTTTTTTTTTCGATTTTTCATATTTTGAAATTACCATTCCCTGATGTTTTCGATATAAAAATAATGAACTATTAAACATTTTGTAGATAAATATTAGAGTCAGTCTTCAGAAATGTCTTCCTTAATTAAACAGCCTTGCATGTTACAAAGGGCAGCAATGACTCTCATTTTCTTGTCTATTTTTGTGACTGACTTTATGTTTAAAGGTGTGTTGAGAATTCTGTAACACTTAAGGCGGTTGATAGCTCTCTCAACATGAATTCTCACTGATGCGATACGCCTTGACTCTATCGTCTCTTGGGCAGACAGCTGGCTTCGGCCTTTCATGAATGCAGGAATATTCAACTTAACTTGTCTTGCACAAAGTTCTTCACCAATAGTAAATCCCCGATCTGCCATTACTTCATCGCCTGGTAAAAGATAGTTAAGAAAACCAGAGGATTTTGATATGAAATTGTCACTAGCCCGCCCTCCATAAGCTTTAGAAATAAACATATACCCATTTGGAGCTATGGCTACTAAAAACTTTGCTGTATTTTTACTTTTGTAATTACTGTATGTCTGATTTCTGGCTTTTAATGTGAATGGTCTTTGAATAAAAACTTCTGTGCAGTCAACTATACATGTTGTTTTTGGATACATTTACGAAAAGGATGATGGCAATGTTCTACGAATGGTTTCCCTAGGCAGCCACACAATACAGTCACTAAGTTTATCTGCCATTATTTCAATCCATGAGTGAAAAATGGATGCAGCCAACTGTCTTGACATACCGAATCGTCTCCCAATGTCATGAAAGTTCAGTCCAAGTCTCAATCTCACTAACACTGACAATATCTGATCAGGAACACTTAATTTATATGATAAATATTTCCCAAAAGGTGAGAGTATTGTCATTAATGTCATCAAAACTGTCAAGTTTAGCCCAGTGTAGAACCTTGCATCAGTATCAGTTGTGATCCCTTCCATGCTGAATTCTGAAGTTGTGTGCTGGGTTGATGCATTCTTCACAGTTTTGTCATAAGCATATGGATGATCAAGTTTTATAAAATCTTCTGTCTGTGTGCTGACCTCAGCCGTTTTTACCTTCTTAGGCACATACCGACACATTTCAGGATGGAGTTGACAACAAACAGATATACACTGTTCCTGTTCTAAGACGGATTCATTGTAACATTCATTAGCGTTTTCATCCAAAACCAGCTTTGTCGCAGTGAATGACACTTTCTCAGCGGATGTGTTGTCAATTTTCAGTGAAAGGGGTTTCCTCACTAGCTGACGCCTTTGTTTGGGTGTTGGGATGTTCTCATAGCCCATGTGCAGTGAGGGATAGGGGTTTTCTTTAGATGGATGTCCATCAATGAAGTGTTTAGAACAAACCTGAAGGAACAAATAAAAAAATAATCACAACAAAGTTAAAAAAACAATGTAAATCTTT
This sequence comes from Cerastoderma edule, assembly GCA_947846245.1. Lineage (NCBI taxonomy): Eukaryota > Metazoa > Mollusca > Bivalvia > Cardiida > Cardiidae > Cerastoderma > Cerastoderma edule. The sequence continues at coordinate 8,845,580 of OX401409.1, read as the reverse complement.
GGCCTTAAACAAACATTTTATGATCTGACATTGACCCTTTCCCAAACAACAAATTTTTAACTGTCCCAAATAAAAAGAGTTTGCAGACGACATTCCAAAATGTGATGTAATTGGAAAATAATCTTCTGATAGGACAGAGGCATTGTAGGAAAAGGAGGAATTGCTTGTTACGAGCAATTTATCTTTTTCCACATTAATTTCAAAAGGCATCTGCAACAACGTGGTCAAATGTCCTTATTGTTTGAGAAAGGGTTAAACACATTGTGAGTCAAATTGTTAACCTTTTGCAGACGACTAAAGGTGGGTGTCAGTTGTACAGTGGTAGAGCGTCTGCCACTTGTTATGTGGGTCCTGGGTACAAATCTCTGTTAGGCGAGGTGTAATTTGCCAGGACAAACTGACAAGTCGGTGCGAGTACTAGTGTAAAATACAGGAAGCAGTCATCAAGAGTGACTTGATAAGTTAATAAGCTTCCTTCACAATTAATGTAAAACAAATCAAACAAACAAACCAGCCAAATTCCATTGACAGAGATAGTTTTGACTTTTTCATATATAGCTTCCTTTACATTAATCAAACAAAATAAGAAAATGGATCGATACCACAAAGGCTTATTCAATTCATCTTAATATTGCTTCTGAGCAAATATGTCTGTTACAACATTGAATATACGAAGATTCGTTTTTCACACTGTCTATCATCTTATACAGAATTAAAATCAAGAAGCAATTTGTTTTCATTTTCCTTACCATTGCTTGACCCTTTGGGCTGTAATCTTTCCTGTTGACGGCTTTTAACCACTCCCGTCTCCGATTGACATTCGTTGGTAGGCAGTGAAACCGAAACGGGGCGATACAAATACAAAGTTCGTGTTTTTCGTCATGAAGCTCGCATATTGATGTTTTCCACTGGTAAATGTCTCTCTGGTTGTTGCTACATCCAACCACTATGCACTGTTTACCTCTGCTACGCTCGTACGGCATATTTATTTACTTTTTAAAACAACGATTAACTCAGACATGTATGTATGTTTACTATATTGGCAGTACAGTAATGGCGGACGTAGAGAGCTATCAAGGGAAGTAACTTGTACTGACTAATTTCTGGCATTGTCTATAGGAAAAAGCGAGACCCTTGAAAAATGCTGCCAGATTCCAAAAGACTAGAACACGAATATGACTTGCAAAATTGTGTATTCTGCCAAGGTAATACTTTACTTGATGCTAGCATTCACTTTAGGATCCTTTACTCTAACGAATTCGTCACTTGTAGTGCCTAATCAAAGACATAAATAAGGTATTTGAAAAAAGGTATGGTTATCGGACTATACTGATTTTCGGACGGTCTTATATTTTTGCTTCTATCCTCTGCTTTAATCTTGTACTTCCAACAATCGTTGACGATTATGACTGAAAAGGGACATCGCCATCACCTGGTCCTTGTTAGGTGCCTAAAAGGTTAAAAAAAGATCTACAGGTGCTAAGGTTAAAAACAATCATTAATTTACATTAGTGGTACAATGGCCAGTCTTGATCTAAGTTTCAAGACTGGGGCTACACAGTCTGTATAGAGATAGGTATGCTATTCCAAAGCTGTATTGTCCTGGGAAAGTAGGAGTTGGAGTTGTAATGAGTGCGGGACTGTGGGATCAGATAGTTCAGCGTAGGTATAAGATGGTTTACTTTTAGTCAAACTAATTTGACCTGATCGGAAAATATTGACAAATTCTTGTATCAGGCAATATCTCCAGTCACGTCAAACTTTTGAACAATGCATTTAATGGGGGACAAATGCGACAAAAAATTTGTTGCATGTTTGAAGACCCATATTGCCATTGTTTTTGAAAATTATCAAATTATTTTACTCACAGTTGCAGAGTTTTCTCCACCTTTGCTTGTGAGGGGGCCCATCTGGCCCAATGGGTAAAAAGGGGGGGGGGCTTTCTGGTGATCTAGGTGGCCTTATGACATAACTAGTACCAAATGGTGTATAATGATCAAGTTAACCTCTGAATCAATCTCTTTATTTTCATTTCCAAATTGCACTGAAGCCATACTTTGAGAATATCAAACAGCATGGTTAAATCATACTTGTGGAAAGGCTCTCCTAATTTCACTACTTTTTCAAATTCTCAAAGCTGTTTGAAAGTCTTCAAATTAGATAAAGAATTCTGGTGGTCTGGACAACTTTCATTTCAGACCACTGTAAAATCGCTTTCTGATGGTCCATGTGTCTGGCGTTTATTTGGTAGTACTAAGATATGTAAAACACATAAAAAGACCAAAAGGCGCAATATGATTCACAATCAGGGCCCATAGGGACATTCAAAACATAAAAAAATCATCCACATTCACACAATATATGCAGTCTTTCATATATATCATATGATATTGTTGCCTGTCCGAAACAAAAAGCGCCAGTCCGAATTTTCGAGCTGACATAGTGTTTACAATGATTGAAAGGTAAAGGGCATCAGCGTTTGTTAGGAAATAATTCATTGGCTGTTATATAACTAATATAGCAGATTAAATTGCTGATAACAATGCACATTGAAAAAGAGACCACTCAAACTTATTCAAACACTAAAGACCGAAAATAAGCTGAATTTACGACAAAAACGCAACTTGTATGATCTAAGCTGTAACACCTGGTACTGTAGAATGAAATATCTACGTTTTGATCATACCGTCTAACAAAAACGTTGTCTATTGGTGATATTGCGCAATTTTGGAATGTTCCTAGGCGTTCAGGGATTTTGAGAGTGCGGTACTAAAGCAAGTATGCTTCACGCCTTGTTAAAAACAACTAAAATAACTTTAAACTTGAAAAACAGAGGCTGGGGGCTTACTATACATGAGAAATATGTAACATTGTTAATAATCTTTTATAGTTTTATGGACAATATGATTATTCTTTGAACAAAATTGCATACAGTGAATTTCCTCCAAATAAAAATGTTTATCCGACTACGTGTACTATGCAAGTACCTCTTCGGTAACAGATTATTATCTCCCTTGGATGCGCAGATGAAGTGGGCTAAAACTACTGAGACCGTCCTTAAATAATTGCTTGGCTTGAAATACCTAGATGGCATCCTTTTATATACCCTATGCAGTAAAGGGTATTTTAAGAAAACCCAATAACTCTCGTTACACCTTTATCTCAGGGATATTCAAGTGTTTCGGTTATATCATGGTTTTTTCGGGGATTCATGTAACCCAGGTATCAGGAAAATGCTGGTTTTGTCGGTTTCTGACTGATTTGGGTTGTACCGGATGGACAGATTGTAAGTTGAGATTTGATTAAAAATTAGTCCAGATATTAGACAGACATGACATTCTATACACCTAACAATGTCTCCAGAATCACAATTAGTCCGTTAATTGTTATCCCCGTATCAAACAACCTCTGGTGTGTGTATAAATGGGGACGTTAATTGTAAACAGACAGCTTGATTAAGAAGTACATGTCATATCCTTGTTCCGCAAAACAGATTATATTAAACACATTTGGTCCAATGTTTTAAGATACTTGTAAGGTTGGGAGAAGAAAAGTTTTAATGTGTATCAAATGAGGCCTAAATCAGGTATACCTTTCAATTCAATCAGACATTTCTAAACAAATTTTTGAAATTAAAAACACAGAAACAAAAGAAATGTTATACTTAGTTTTATCTCAAATGAAAGGTTTATTTTGATGGTGTCACATAAGATGTATGAAAGGAATTGATATTTTTTCATGGGGGTAAAGAGGTATCGGGTATCGAAGGTTTTTTGGCAGATTTCTTGGACGGATTCGGATTCAGAGATTTCCTGAGCTCTGGTGAAACCCCTCAGGACCTAGAGGACCAAAAAGGCCTAGGAATACACCAAGCTGCAGTGATGACAATGATTCAGACTGACATCAATATTATAGTAACTGTTTCATTGCCTATCTAAAATACTTAAAATAGCTCTGATGATTTATGATCAGCCATAGCGTTCTGTTATATCATCGTAACATGTTGATAATTTTGTAAAGTAAACAACAAGTACCTGCAGTTAGCACAATGTAATCAATTTGTCTATACCTCTCATAAAGTAACTTCATAGACCTCATCATATTATGATGATCATATTATGATGATAATTATAAAAGTCTGAGTATAATATATTTCAGCAGTGAAATAAGAAACTGTGTAAGTCATATCCAGTCCATTGTAATGTTTTTATCACTAATTTTGGAAGGAAAAACTCAAGTGTTTGCAGGACAAGTAGAATATTCAATGCAATTATCCTGCAGGACAAGTACAGTCTTTAAATATTTTCGTCACCTGCCTGCATGAATTCATTTACGAAGAGAATAGATAAATTGGATGAAAAGATTAATGGTAAAACAGACAAAGAATCCTTTATCAAACTGCAATGCAGAGTTGAAAACCTTGTAAGGAAACATAGTGAACAAGGAACCAGTTATGATAAGGTTAAAGTTAGCGGTGAAAAGGTAAGAGAACCAATCGAAGAACAATAAGAAAGAGAATTCCTAGCAAGACATGTTGTATTACATAACCTTCCAGAATCAAAGAGTGATAATATTGAGACAAAAACACAGGATGGAATTATTCAAGGTGCTTGATGTAATAGAAGATAACCAGATAGAGAGATGCTTATGATTGGGCCCAAAAGATAATAACAAGTGTGCATGACAAATGTGACCATACAAGACTTCAAAACAAGGAGACAAATCCTCAAGAAAGCAAAACCCCTTAAGGACACGGAACAATTTGTAGAAATATTTGTTGGCCCTGACCTCAGGCTCACCAATATGCAGAGAAAGGAGCAACCCTTGCTCAGTGTCGTAAGGACCCTGACCATGTTCAACAACATCCTCTTGTGCTAATTTTAAGCAGGTTATGCCCCCTTTTGTACATAGAAGATACAAGTTAAGATTTGACATGCAAGTTTCTATTTAGCTATTGCAGTGATCAGACTTAAACTTCACATACATGTTTGGTTCATAGTTTTAAGTCACTGACAAAATCCCTAAACTTTGGTTTTGATATTTGAGTAAATTTTGGCCTCTTTGGTAATTGAAGAATCTTGGTTTAAGTTTTGCGTGCAAGTTTGTTTCTCATAAACTACTATAGGGAGTGGATTGAAACTTAATGCACAGACTAAGGGTCATAATGTAAGGTTACTTAGAGTGTAATAACTCTGCTATTGATTTAAAGCACATTATACCAGGTTCTGTTCTTAGAAAATATTGGTTTAAGTTTTTTGTGCATCCTCTTACTCACTTACTTCCTTAATCCTGATTCTATTTGTCATCTGCTGCGGGTGTGCAAATCACTGTGTTGGGCAGTAGGCGGCTAGTTGTTTTGATACCGAATCTCCAACTAATTCTGTTCTTTGGGCAAACACTTATGATGTTGCATTCCTTCCTATCCAGGGTTTTTATATGTTTTAAACAGGGGCCTAGTAAAGGCACCTTACCAATTGGAAATTTCCTTAAAATTATGCAGTTTTCACAAAAATTCAAAGTCACACCAGTTTTTTGTTTTCAATTCAACAATTTCGGCTATTAACAGGCAAAATTAACAAGCCTGCATCTCTTCCCAATTCAAGGACTTTCTAGGTCTTCCTCTTCTCTTCACGCCAGGAATTTCCATGTTGGTAGCTTGGTTTATGGAGGTGGATGAGGGCTCTTCCTGCCAAAACCACGGAAGGTATCTGCAGCTTAAGGCAGATGCTACTTCTGGTACCCTAACTTGGCATAGAAAGTGTCCGACATTGAATCAGCATTTGGTTTGACTCACCAACAACCTTGATTCATCATTCTGTTTTACTCCACAACAACCTTGAGTCAACTTTTGATTTGACTCCAAAACTGCCTTGAGTCATGTTTTGGTTTGACTCCACAACTACCTTGAGTCATTTTTTGGTTTGACTCCACAACAACCTTGAGTCAATATTTGGTTTGACTCCACAACTACCTTGAGTCATTTTTTGGTTTGACTCCACAACAACCCTGAGTCATCTTTTGGTTTGACTCCACAACAACCTTGAGTCAATATTTGGTTTGACTCAACAACAACCTTGAGTTAACATTTGGTTTGACTCCACAACAACCCTGAGTCAACATTTTGGTTTGACTCAACAGATCCAGCGCACCTTTTATATCAGAAATAAATTATATTTCACTGATCTATATTGCTCTTCCAAATAATTGAATAGTTGAGCGCACTGTATAATGGACAGCTCTTGTTACATCAAACTATTATGGTAGTTTAATTTTTCAACATTCCAAAATTTTGTTCTATTGTCTAGTTCAAATTTTATCTTGAATGGCCTATCATGGGATGTGTTGTGTTTGGTAAATGGTCAAGTTTCCTGACATATCCATTTATAAATTGTAAAATCTATACTTTAAAAATTGGACTTCGAATTGTAGACGAAATGGCAGAAGACGAAACAGGAAGTCACCGAATGTAACTGGGAACTGGTAAATGGGACTTCTGTCTTGAAAGGTGTGAAATTTGGTGAAATACTGTAGACAATTGGGGATTTTCGTCTTCAGTCCAAAGTTTATATTGAAAAAATGGGTAAAGATGAAATAAGAATTAACCCAATAACAATAATAAGATGTACACATATATTGATGGTTGTTTTAATAAAAATGCTTAAAGGTCATATTTCCCGATAAACAAAATTTTCTTTAATTATGGTTTTTGAATTAGGTTATGGTTTCGTTATGACGGAGGTAATGGTTTTTTTCTCATACAGAAGCGAAAAATGTTGTTTTTGACTACTTTTATTCACCTTTATCGATTTTTGTGAATGACTTATCTCCCTTGTTGTGACGTCATTTGTGCTTCAAAGTCATATGAACTATCAGTAAGAAGAATGTAGTTCTCAATAACGATGGTGTTTTTGCACAAATTTCGGACATTTTAAGTGTTGAATTGTGTTTTGGGAAACGTAAATTGGATATTGAATAAGGTATTTTGACAGGTCTTTTGGTGTTATTCTGCTTTTGGTCGCAGGGATGCGAGTTTCTACCGTTTTCCGACGAACATAAAAGCTGCAAAAAGTTTCGATAAGTAAACTGGACCGTGTTTACTTTACAAATAAGCAAAAGATATATTCCCCAAACAAGAACAGTAGGCTGTGTTACTTTCACTTCGAAGACGGCAAGTTTACGCATTGTTAGGCGTTTCCAGAGAATTGATTTTATTGATCTTTAAATGATCGGACTCAATTCAAAGTAATTTATACAGGTGAAGACGCTTCAAATTCATTCTACTTATTGAGTAACCGTTATATTTCCCTTATTTGAAACACACCGACAACATTCACTTTGCCTTGATTTGGTTTCAAAACTGTCAATGCAAACCAGACAAAGCTAATCTCACTTTCAAACACCAATCAAGCGATAAAGCATACGATCATGGGTCAAATGAGACAAAATGAAAAGAGTACGTTAATTGCTATGATAACAAACCGATTAAATCAAGCAGGTCTCTTTTATCTGCCGTTGTCTTTGAATGAAAATTCAAACTAATGAATATTTGATATCCGCAAACTGTCTCTGAACTCATCAACGCAACTGATAATGAGTTCGATCTTAACTTAAGCGTCTGCTTTTCGGAATTATTTAAATCACACACCTCATTTTTTGCCATTGGTAATATTGGTTTAAATGACGTATGTCACACTGAAATGCAGGTGTTCAAACATGATTATTACAAATTTATATTGATAATTTAGAAATAAGATCATTAAATATATAATTTACACATTTGAACATGATCTCTTTGTTTACAATTTAATTGATTATTGTCAGTTTACCTCACATACAAAGGGTCAATCAACAAACATCGGACATTACAAGGATTAAGGGTCGTGATGCAAATTAACACCAATCTGCCACATTTGCACAGTATGTTTCAAGTCTCAAGTCCTTTATTGTTTAGGCGAAAGATAACCTCTGGCGTTAATCTCTTAAATATCTCTGTTGTTAATTAACAGGTCTGACACGTTCTGCTATTCCAGACATGAAATAACAAGCGGCATATCTCACACTTTCAATGCGCGGCAATTAAATTTATCCAAAAAATCCATTGTTAAGATATAACCAATTAAGACCAAACTCTCACAGGATGTTTTGATTGATAAGGTGTCAGGACATATTTATCTCTCAATGTGACTTACGTCTGATACTTTGTCGTTATGCTATTTAAAGAAGTGAACATGTTGTCTTTTCTATTAGAATAGTTTAACACTTCAATAAGTATATGATAATCAGTATTCACCAAAACGGTATTAACTCTATGTTGTCCACAAAAAAACGCTTTAACATCAAAACCAAGTTTTGTCAAATTAATATTTAATTCCAAAATCATAAAAAAATAAATTGAAATATGTTTATTTAAGGTTGTTAGTAAAATAAACTATGACGTTTTTTTTTTTGTTTGTTTTAGCTGTTTATTATTAAACCTGTCCGAAAATGAAAAACTCAATATGTCAAGGCTACTTACACGAGAGAAAACGAACATAAATGTAAAGTGAATATGAAGAACAATTCTTAAGTCAACACAGTTGATCTAGAAAGACGACATCGGAATCAATTTCGAAATCAAAGACCTCTTACTCGGGGTGGAGTTACTGGAAAGTTGACGGATGATTTTAACAAATACTCTTGAATGTGCCAGTGTTTAGTTTTGAAATTGGATGTGTGGTGAAAATGTGTGTGAAAGGATAACCTTCGTATCACAAGTAAATTGATGTGTGGTGAAAATGTGAGTTAAAGGATAACCTTCGTATCACAAGTAAGTTGGGTTATAATACGGTTTGTTTGTTCGCAATTTATGATCTTCTCCCGTTTCATTTCATGTATTGATAAGACAATGCAGGGTGAATTTGACAGTTAATAGTTATACGATGTACGGTTTTAAGACAATTCGTTTATTTAGATCTATGTCTTTGTTTACTACTCAATTAAAACCTTAATGCTAATACACGATCATTGACGAAAAATTACTCGTGTTTTTTTTTCAACAAATATTGATAAAAATAGCTGTATTCACAAATATCGTCAACATTTCAAGCCGATTCTTACATATGAAAACATTTACAAATCCTTTCAAATTTACGCGTTACGTCACTTACTTTTTTTTTCAGAAGAATATTCTTATAATATGAAACATATTCAATAAAGAAAATGCACTGTCAATCCAAACATTGACTTAAGGATTGCTATTTCGAAGAAAATCGTCCCAATTTCAAGCCGTTCCTTTCATATGAATGCATTGCCATATCCTTGTAAATTCTCGCGTTAAGTCACTTATTTATTTTTTTCAAATGGATATTCTTATAATATGAAAAATATCTAGTATAGAAAATTCACTGTCAATCCAAACAATGACTTAAGAATCATTTATTTCAAGGAAAATGGTCCAAATTCCAAGCCGTTCCTTTCATATGAACAGGTTTACGCAATGACAAATCCATGCAAATTCACGGGTAAAGTTATTAATTTATCTTTTTTCAAATTGATATTCTTATAAAATGAATCATATTCAATGAAGAAAATGCGCTGTCAATCCAAACAATGACTTAAGGATCGTTTATTTGAAGAAAAACACCAATTCTAACCAGCGATCGCTCTTCACGCCCTTTACATGGCGCATTCAGTGGATCACGAGTGACGTCACAGCAAAGGGAAGTAAGTCATACGAACTTTTATTAATCGGTGCGCTATGACGGTGATTTATGACGTAATGCGTTATGCTAAAATGTTGCAAATAATTTCAATGTGATTCATTTACTTCATATTTTAATTTTATGAAATAAACCCAACCTGTCCATATGACCTTTAATTAACATCAAAATTTGTCAAAATAACATTCAAATTTCATAATCACCGTAAACAAGATTAATTTGTTAATATATGGTTGTTTAAAAATTATTGATAGGGTGAGGTTGGAAACTAGTTCCTATTGCATGTGTATGTTAAATAAATATTTTGACTTAAAACTATCTTGTCTGTAAACAAAATATGATTATTGTGGTAATGTTATTTAGAACTGCAGGGGCGAAACAAGGAAACATAAATAATATAAAATAAGGAAACTATTGATTTTATTAATATTTAGATGAAAACGTCGATGAAATTAAAAATTGTATAAGCATTAGTGATACCCGGACATGTTATTATCGGTTTGTTTGCGTTAAGAGCCTCGTTTTGAATCCAAGATGGCTGGCGTGTGATTTCGGTCTATTAAAAGAATTGATCAATAGAAACCTCTTGTTAAGAATTAGCCAATGGAAACCCCATGTTAAGAATTCAGCCAATCGAAAGTAGCCACTCTTGGACGCATTGTGATTGGACAATTCTGTTTCTACCATAGTTTTGATTGGATATCTCTTAAACCCTATGTTTAACAGTTAAACCCTAAGTTTAAGAGACTATAACTTGAAACCATAGTTTAAAGTCCCTTCAACCATGGGTTTAACAGGATTATTGTGCAAACGGTTTGAGAAACCATGTTTTAAGGGTTTAAATCATGGTTTAAAGAAAAAATACTTTTAATCGAAAAATTTGTGCCCAAGAAACTATAGGTTTAAGAGAAAATCGCTCAAACCCTAGGTTTCAGACTTTAAACTATGGTTTCTGTTAAACATAGGGTTTAAGAAATAATCACTTAAACCAAAGACCTAATAAACACAGATAAGCAACTCTGCAAAATACTATTCTTTCTCGTGTTGACATCTTGTTCGCGAGATTTTGCCTTCCTGTAAATACAGACGCTTTATTTTGTTAATCAAAGCGTCTGCCGTCGCTGATCAGCTATGGTAGCCCTTTTATTGACCTTCCCGACCCCAAAAACCAATAAACAGATGGCCACCAGCTGTGGTGCCCTGCTGTGATAATTACCGGGGATTATAACTTATTGTAATATTGCACTGTGTCAAACTGAAATGTTTAGCTAAATTTTATGATGAAGGAAAATTTAAGCAGCAAAATTTACTGTTAAAATATTAGCTTAAATCTATACTTTTTTGGAATGGGTCTCTAAATGGGAATTATCTTTTTTTGCGGCATATCATGTACAATATTCTATGAATTAATAATTCGTAATGGGGAACATTCTATTTTCTTTGAAAAATGTACTCAATACCATCATCATCACCATCTGCATCATCATTTTCATCATCATCATCAACAATGTTAGAATTATAATATCAAACAACAACTAGCTAAAGGTTTTATCCATTCTAATAAAATCTAGATATAAAAAAATAAATATATGAATATATGAAAAAAAGTTCTTGATCTTCCCTTGTTCGATAAAAATATGTGTAATGAATCAAAGTTTGTCTAAATCAACCCATATTTTGTTTTTGTTTCCGAGGAGTTAGACAAAAACTATTGCTCTACTACTAAAACATGCAACCATATGATTTAAAAGAACCAAGACCAGATAAGAGAGTTTAAATGCCTCTCAACATCACAAAAATGTATAAAAGTCCTTGATCTTCAATTGGTCGATAAAAATATGTGTAATGAATCAAAGTTTGTCTAAATCAACCCATATTTTGTTTTTGTTTCCGAGGAGTTAGACAAAAACTATTGCTCTACTACTAAAACATGCAACCATATGATTTAAAAAAACCAAGACCAGATATGAGAATTTAAATGCCTCTCAACAGCACAAAAATGTATAAAAGTCCTTGATCTTCAATTGGTCGATAAAAATATGTGTAATGAATCAAAGTTTGTCTAAATCAACCCATATTTTGTTTTCGTTTTCGAGGAGTTAGACAAAAACTATTGCACTACTACTAAAACATGCAACCATATGATTTCAAAAAACCAAGACCAGATAAGAAAATTTAAATGCCTCTCAACATCACAAAAATGTATAAAAGTCCTTGATCTTCAATTGGTCGATAAAAATATGTGTAATGAATCAAAGTTTGTCTAAATCAACCCATATTTTGTTTTCGTTTTTGAGGAGTTAGACAAAAACTATTGCTCTACTACTTAAACATGCAACCATACGCTTTCAAAAACCCAAGACCAGATAAGAGAATTTAAATGCCTCTCAACATCACAAAAATGTATAAAAGTCCTTGATCTTCAATTGGTCGATAAAACTATGTGTAATGAATCAAAGTTTGTCTAAATCAACCCATATTTTGTTTTTGTTTCCGAGGAGACCATCCCATCAAATTCCAGACATATGGCACTTTTGGTTCTATTGATGATACACATTTTAAAACACGTGTTTCACCAGTGGTATATGGAAATCAATTGTCTCATAATTATGCAATTATTAATAAAATCAACACACTAATAAAGGAATGTTAAAACTATCGAAAAATTAATAAAATAAACGTTATTTTCCCACTTTATTCAACCTTTGTTTACATCGTCTAGCTGGCAGACACACTTCAGTGCCGACGAGATTAGGAAGTCTTGCATAGTCTCCCGAAATCTCATCCTCCACGAGATGATAAGGGAGTTCGGTCTTTACCTTTGGGGAGTTGCTTATCTGTGTTTATTAGGTCTATGCTTAAACCAGAGACATAGATAACAGAGATTGGTAACTCCGGAATTATCGCCAAACTCTCGCGTGCCGCGAGGTTCTGCGAGATAAGGAAAGTGCGTACCTGTTTATCCATTGCCACTGGAGATGTCAAGCGAAATTGATACTTCTTTATTACAGTAAAATAGCTATGTTTTGGTTATCTGATTGGTTATCTGAAACAACTTCTGGACATTTTGTTTTATTTTCATTTTATTAAATTGATTTTACGTTAAAAACAAAACAAAAAGTTCCAGTAAGCCTTCTTTTTCAATGACAGGCTTGATTACCATGCAATTGTACTTATAACGACAATGTCTTTCAAGCAAAGGTTTAAATAATATTTTGCAATAAATCAAGTGACTCTATTTAGTTGCAGTTAATAACCAAAGCATGAACTCTTCACTAAGACATGATAGTTTTCGTTAATATTAAAAAATTGCTTTCTAACTTCATATCATTTATTTTGTGTCGTAAAACTGTTTACAGTGCTAATTTTGTCTAAACAAAACATGTTTTTCATCATGACATTATTTCAAGCCAAATGTTTCAATTTAAGAAAATTAAAAGTATTTTATGGTGTTAAAAGGCATGTGATGAGAATTTTTGTAAAAGCGGTTTTAGTAAACGAAAGGGCAAAGTTTCGAATACACGTTTTAAAGCAGATTCCTCTAACTTCAGGAAAATGTCAAGTATGATATGAACAGTGCATAGTTTTTTTAATTTACTGTGTACAGCTATGTTATATTTTGGTTGGAAATCAAGATGGCTGAAATCATGATCATGCGTGTGTGGTTCAGTAAACCTGATATAACTTCGTTATGGAAGCTAAGATTACTTTAAAAATGCGGGCAACCATATAACGAAAATAACACTTCAGGAAAATGTCAAGTATGATATGAACCAGTGCATAGTTTTTTAGTTTTACTGTGCACAACTTTGTTAATTTTTGGTTGGAAATCAAGATGGCTGAACTCATTAAGGTAGTAAATGGGACATATTTAGTACCCAATAACTTCTAAATGACAAAGAATATCAGACTGAACATTTGGAAATCAACAAAATCATATTATCCCATTAAAGTGGACATAAATCAGAAATGTTTGAATAATCCTCTGTTAAAACATTCTACTTTGTACAAGTATGAAATATTTTGGTTGAAAATAAAATGGCCGAAATCATGATCATGCGTGTGTGGTTCAGTAAACCTGATATAACTTCGTTATGGAAGCGAAGATTACTTTAAAAATGCGGGCAACCATAAAAGAAAAATAACACTTCAGGAAAATGTCACATATGATATGATCCAGTGCATAGTTTTTTAGTTTTACTGTGCACAACTTTGTTAATTTTTGGTTGGAAATCAAGAAGGCTGAACTCATTAAGGTAGTAAATGGGATATATTTAGTACGCAATAACTTCTAAATGACAAAGAATATCAAACTGAAAATTTGGAAATCGACAAAATCATATTATCCCATTAAAATGGACATAAATTAGAAATGTCTGAATAAACCTCCATTAAAACATTTTACTTTGTACAAGTATGAAATATTTTGGTTGAAAATAAAATGGCCGAAATCATGATCATGCTTGCTGATCGGTCTTGTTGGATGGAGAAACTTTCTAACAATAACAATATAGTGAATTCGGCAAGAAAATAATTTAATTATGACTTAAAACACGCTTATATGTGTGTTGCCTATTTCGCGTTTAGTTGAAAACGGCGTCGATAGACAGATCTCGAAAGGTCTCGCTAAATAACGCATCATGCGAGATATCGCAGAAACCGGCTATAGGTAAAGAAGAAGTTGCCAATCTCTGTTATCTATGTCTCTGCTTAAACCTATAGTTTCAGACTTTAAACTATGGTTTCAGCTTTTTCGACTTGAAACCATGGTTTCAAGTCTGTTAAACTATGGGTTTAAGAGTTAAACCCTATGTTTAACAGTTAAACCCATGTTTTAAGTGAATTATTGTGCAATCGGCGTTCCATATCTCTCCATGATGATTGCTTAAACAAATTTGATTCCTCTAAAAGATATCTAATTTCAATATTATATTAAGGGTCTTTTTTTATCTGAACAACGCTTAGATAGCTTATGATTATAAGTATAATGATTGATGATCCATTTTCTTTCAGAACCAAAGAAACCCCCTGAGCCATGGACTATTGGCAAGTTGATTGGTGCTGGTATATTTGGAGTAGGCATTTCTGGCTTGGTATTTGGACCTCTAGCTTTTATTAGTCCTGCCTTCAGGAAAATTTGCCTACCATTCATCCCAGCCACACCCCTGCAGTTGAGGAACATATCAAAAGCTCTTGAAGGGAGGTGCGGTAGGTTATTGGATGTTGGTAGTGGGGATGGAAGAATTGTAAGTAATTTAAGTAATGCTTTTTATCATCAATATCGTTGATAAGTTCCATTTTGCTTGACGAATAAGGAAAGCTTTTCTAAATACCTGGGTCTTGGTGTCAGCATCGTCTTGATTAAAGTTTAATACACAAGTTTGTTTTTCAACACCTACAAAAGGGAATTGATTGCAACTTGGCACAATTGCTTTAGGTCATAGTTTCTGACCTAATCCCACAAGTCTGAAAATCTTGGTTAAAGTTTTATGTGCAAGTTTGTTTCTCATAAACTATCATAGGGAATGGATTGAAACTTAACACATTATCTGAGGGTCATAATGCAAGGTTACTTACAATGACTGGTATTGATTTGAAGCAAATGATACCAGTTTCTGTACACAGAACATCTTGGTTTAAGTTTTTTGTGCATCTTCATATTTCAACAAGTTGTTGTTCACTGACCTATATTCACCTCAAAAATTTATCAAATAGTTGAGTGTGCTGTCCCATATGAACAGCTCTTTTTATTGCACCCTCTAACTTTCTCAGAGATTGAGATTTTAAGTTTTTAAACTAAATTGTCTTCTACCCTAAAAATGACAACACACATTTCTTAAGTTACAAAGACTAGTGGAAGACCACTAGTGAAGGACAGTGGCAATTGATGTAAAACAAATATGTTTAAACTACATTATTGACAGCTTCCCAACCCTACTCATAACTGTAAAGAAAAGAAAAGGACATTGAAAAAGCCCATATTGCAGAATGTTTAAACAGGTTTATTTTGTTAACAAAGATCTAAACTTAAAGTAAGAGTTGGTATTTTAAGATACCATGGTCATGTTAGTCTTCGGAAACTTCTGTCAAGCAAAATTGGGTGGAGCAAAGAGGAACAGCCGAAATCATTAATATATTAAATCTTGCTTAATTTGATGATGATTTAATGAAAGAATATGTATACTTTTTATATTTGGTTATAAAGGTATTCCACTCCTTACATCAGGTTATTTATTTCATATTTGTTATCTCCCCTTTATTTTTAATTTTCACATGGAAATAAAAATTGTATGAATAAAGTTGTCAAATAGAACTTCAAATTCAGGAAAAATCCTTATAAAATGAAACTTGATTTTGAAATGATATTTGTTCTGATCAATCTTTGATTTTATAAGCTCGACTTTTTGACGGATAAGGAGAGCTGTACTACACACCTGGGCATCGCTGTTGGTGTCACACCTTGGTTAAGTTTTTACGTGGAAGTTTGTATCTCATTAACTACTGTATTGAATGGGTTAATACTTCACACATGTGTTCAGGGTCATAATTTAAGGTCCCTGACAAAGTTTCATATCTCTTATTTTGAATTTATGCATTTAAGGCAGCTTTTTAGCTCACCTGAGCACAAAGTGCTCAAGGTGAGCTTTTTTGATTGCCCAATGTCTGTCGTCCATCGTGTGTTGTCCGTCATGCGTTGTGTGCCGTCAAAAATTTCTTTAAACATCTCCTCCTCCTAAACCATTAAGCCAAGCATAACCAAACTTCACAGGAATGTCCGTTGGGTAATGCTCTTCCAAAGTTGTTCAAAGAAATTGATTCCATGCAGAACTTTGATTCAAAGAATTTTGATATCTCAAAAAAACATGGCCCCCAGGGTGTGATGAACTTTGAATGCGTTTTTGTTTTCACTATATACATGTATGGTAAAATTCATAACCTTCTCTTTTTCCCTAACCTCTGGGCCAATTTCAATGAAATATCATATGAAGCATCCCTAGTTGGAGGGAATAAAGATTTGTCAAAGAAGAAAATCACTCATGTGAACAGAATGATTGCCATGCCTATATTTGGTAAAAAAACATGAAAAAATCTTCTTGTCAAAACTCACTGGTCAGCTTTCAAAATAATTTCACAGGAATGTTCTTTGGGGGCCCTTCTATAAAGATTGTTAAAAATATTTAGATATCTTGAAAACATGGCCTTGTGAACTTTGAATGTGGGTTGTTTTCACTATATACATGTATGGTAAAATTTATAACTTTATAAAGATATTTTATAAAAACATGAATTTTTATATCTCAAAAAACATGGCCACCAGGGTGTGTTGAAATTTGAACCTGATTGCATTTCCACTATACTTGTATGGTAGAATTTTTAACAAAATACATCAATATCAATTTGGATGTCCAAATATGTCAAAATGATAACCACAAAATGGCAACAATACATCATACTGGACTCTGTGTAAAAGTTAAAAGCAATGTTTCTAACTATTTTTCAAATAGGTGGTAATCTCAGGTGAGCTGTTCTAGGGCCATTATGGCCCTCTTAGAAAATCTTTGCTAAGTTTTTACATGCAAGTTTGTATCTCATGAACTATGGTATGGTTTGCAGCAATTTTTTTTCATCAGTTGGGAAAGGGTCCGGTGCCAAGGCAATTTCACATTAATTAATAAAAGCACAGTGTTTAAGCAACTTATGAGTAAAGAAACTGAAAGCGCTCTTTGCTATAGTGACAAGGGTTGTGAATATCAAACTTTTAACATTTATTGCTCCCAAAGCACAAATCTCTGATAGGGTCTCTTTAAAACTGTGACATTAAGTGTTACCTTAATTAAGATGGTCATAATTATGAAGTTTAATCTCTTTAAGAGCACAGCTCCGTATATTGACCAAGAACATGAATAAAAAAAATGATAAGTTATTTTGAAAATTATGGTGATTGTTACAAGTGCGAGCTGCATCTTCAGATTTTGAGCAATTTAAATGAGATGATTGTTTTCTTTGTTAATAGGTTATAGAAGCCAGTAAACAGGGATTTACTGCTGATGGAGTAGAGCTGAATATTTGGCTAGTCATGTTTTCAAGGTTTAATGCTTGGAGAAAAGGACACCTTACAGCCAAATTCTATAAAAAGGATCTCTGGAAGGTATGTCATCATATGTCTCATTAAAATTCTATCAAACACAGTATTTTGCATATTTTTAGCTCAACTGTTTAAAGAATTAGTCATGCTACCTCACCCAGGCGTCGACATCACATCTTGGTTTTAGTTTTTGAACTAAGGGTGCATCAGCACCGTAGTCCATTGAATTTACATACCACTTTTTGAGGGACGGTACTTTATCGATACACAAACAGTGGTCTGACCCCAATTACTCATTAAACATCTGCCTTCACTGTGCGGACTTTTCCCTTCTTGGAACTTGGAATGTAGTACGGATTTACTCGCTTTGTTTTGCTCTATATTATTGTAACTGTTGCCTCATGGGAAATCGTAAAATGCCCAGATGTTCGAAAAATTGACTATCGTTCAGTCTCTTTTCACAGAAATAATAATTATAGTAATGGTGTTAAAAGGAGCAGCTGTTTTCCTCTAGATGTTGCCCAAAGACATTTTCAAATGTATACTCAATCATCTTACTTTAAACGTACCTTAGTCCTTCAATGCTATCAGCATTTTGATTACTTGCAAGTTTGCATCTCATTAACTTCTGTATGATATGGGCTGGTACATCCCACAATAATGTGTTCATGGTCTTTGTCTAAGGTACCTGCCAAAGTTCCATAACTCCAGTTTTGATTTTAAGCAAATTATGACCTCTTTTGTGCTAATAAATCTTGGGTAAGTTTTTACATGCAAGTTGTTATCTAATTCACTACTGTATGGAATAAGCTGATACTTCACCCATGTATTAAGGATCATTATGTAAGGTCAATGTGAGGTCCCTGACCAAGTTTCACAATTCTGGTTTTGAGTTTAAGCAAAGTATGCCCCCTTTTGTACTTAAAAGATCTTGGTTATTTATTTACATGCAAGTTTGTTTCTCATTAAACATATTTCCTACAATTTAAACAGCAATAACTTGTTTGAAATCTTCAACTTCTTAGTCAGAGCCACCAAAAATCAACAAAATTCATTCAGACAAGTTTCCACAACGTGTTGAGTAAACACTCCTGAAATTACATCCTCTCAAAACACAGAGGCTGATTCACATCTTCTTTATTAATGAATGTGTGAAGATGTACAGACCAGTATGATCATGCCAAGCAATAACTAAGAGTGGAAATGCATTGGATTTCTTAAAGTTATTAAGGACATTTTCTACAGTTTTATAAGAAAATAATCCTTTCATAGAATTTTATAAATTTTTGATATGTTTTTCAAAATTTTATTGTGAATTCAAGAATGAAAAGAAAAATGCAGGTCGACGACTTAGGTTTTTTGTAAAATGACAATTTCCATGGTAACCGTTTGGGGCAAAAAAGGCAAAATAACCATTCCATCTTCAAAGGTAATAAAATAATTTCTGGAAGGTTTGTCAACACAAAAAACATGAATTCATACAATCAATACTTCATAATTCAATGTTATTTCAAATTATTACAATCTAAACAATTTTTGTAATCTGAATCAGTTTTCCGAATTTTTGTATTCGACGAAAAACAATGAAAATTGATATGTATATTACAAATAAATGAAGTTATTTAAAAAATTCTTTCATAGAATTTTCTTATTTTTCAGTATGCGAAGTAAAAATTAATAATGAAATACAAAATGAAAAAAAAAGTACATGTTGACTAGTTAGTTTTTCTGAAAAATAACAGATTCCATGATAACCGCATTTTAAAAATGACATAAAATTACTTTAAACTTGAAAAATAGAAGCTGGGGGCTTAATATGCATGATAAATATATAATAATGTTTATAACATTTTATAGTTTTATAGACAATATTATTAGTCTTTGAAAAAAAAGTGCATACAGTAAATTTCATCTGAATAAAAAAGTATACCGACTACTATGCAAGTACAACTTCCGTTTCAGGTAATTATCTCCTTTGTATGCGCAGATGAAGTGCGCAAATAAAACCACCGAGAAAGTCCTTAACTAGTGGTTATACTTAGTAATTATCAGGATTGTCTGCAACAAACTGGAGAAAATTTCTTGTTAAAACCAATGGATTGTTGTGTGAAGGATAACAGGTGCATTTGACTAAGATCTGAGAACTTCATAATAAGTATAGCAGATTCTAAGGATATTCAACAAATCTAGTAGATATCTAGATCTAAATAGATGGTACAGCTGAATAAAAAGTGCAACTTGCAGTTGGTGGTCTAATTCCTATGGGTCTATTAGCTTGAAAAGTTGCCTGGCCTATGGATGCAATTCACTTTTCTCTTATGAATGCAATCCCTAATATATGCCTTGATGGCCTTGACTCTAATTTTCAAGTTTGTCAAGTCAAGTACACTCAAGTACAAACTCATTTGCATTGCCCAGACAACTTTTGTCTCATTATTTGAATGGAAAAGCATAAATTGATTAAATATTGTTTCTCATTTAGTTTTAGATATAAATATTCTGTAGCTATTTAGTTTTCTTTCCCACAGTTAAGTTATTTTACAGTGTTTTTTTTAGCTCACCTGAGCACGTAGTGCTCAAGGTGAGCTTTTGTGATACCGAGATGTCCGTGCGTCTGTGCGTCTGTGCGTCCGTGCGTGTGTCAACAATTGCTTGTGAACACTCTAGAGGCTACATTTATGATCCAATTTTTATCAAAATTGGTCAGAATGATTGTCTCAATAAAATCTTGGCCAAGTTCGAAACTGGGTCATGTGGGGTCAAAAACTAGGTCACTAGGTCAAATAATTTAAAAAGTTTGTGAACACTCTAGAGGCCACATTTTTGGTCCAATTTTGATGAAAGTTGGTCAGAATGATTGTCTCAATAAAATCTTGGCCAAGTTCGAAACTGGGTCATGTGGGGTCAATAACTAGGTCACTAGGTCATATAATTTAAAAAGCTTGTGAACACTCTAGAGACCACAATTATGGTCCAATTTTTATCAAAGTTGGTCAGAATGATTGTCTCAATGAAATCTTGGCCAAGTTCAAGACTCGGTCATGTGGGGTAAAAAACTAGGTCACTAGGTCAAATAATTTAAAAAGCTTGTGAACACTCTAGAGGCCACATTTATGGTCCAAATTTGATGAAAGTTGGTCAGAATGATTGTCTCAATTGAAATCTTGGCCAAGTTTGAAACCGGGTCATGTGAGGTCAAAAACTAGGTCACTAGGTCAAATATTTGAAAAACCTTGTGAACACTCTAGCAGCTATATTTATGGTCCAATTTTGATGAAAGTTGGTCAGAAGGATTGCCAAAATGAAATCTTGGCCATGTTTGAAAGTGGGTCATGTGGGGTCAAAAACTAGGTCACTAGGTCAAATAATTTAAAAAGCTTGTGAACACTCTAGAGGCCACATTTATGGTCCAATTTTGATGAAAGTTGGCCAGAATGATTGGATTATTTACCATAAGCTTGACTGTCTTAAAATTTTCCAAATTTATTTACTGTTGAAAACCAATAAACGACTTTGAGATACATTTTCCAATTGTTATTATTTTAATTTGCCCAACCAATTGTTACTGTCCCTGCTTTCACAAACCTAAATTTCCTTCATCTTAATTCTCTTTGTCTTGGTGAACATTAACTCAAGAAGACAAATACAATACACATAAAAAAATGTTAACAAGCAAGAGCATTGGCTTAGAGTATTCAATGCAATTAGCACTTAGAAGAGTTTGAAACATACCAACCACTCTGTCTTAAATATACCTCTTTTTCAAACAGAACTCAGGTGAGCGATAAAGGGCCATTATGGCCCTCTTGTTTATATTTATAAATGACATCAAATTGAGATAAAAAAAACAACCAAATGATTGATTATAAGATTACATTGAGGCCATAGCATTAACTTATGTGAGTTCAAAGATTTTATGTTTACCAGTCTATTGTGTAGACTCAATTTGTATTGATAATAATAATGCTGGAACTTATTTACTTTATACTGCAAAAGTTAGGTCTGATAAAAGAACTTTTTCAAATTTACTGTTTTGATGATTTCTGCCATCTGCTATTGTATTTGGTGCTCATTGTGATTGATATATCCCCATAACTAGATAAAGGAACATATTAAAATCATCAGCTTTATAAAATCAGGAAAAAACATATTATTTGATCATTTGAAAAAAACATTGTAGGCCATTCAATCTAGCTCAAAATAGGGCTCAACCTAGACAAAATTGCAAAAAAGCCTTTGAATGTTATGTGTGAAACTAGACATACATAATAGCTCAGACCAAGTTTCATAGCTCTTGCATTAAAATTAGGCAAATTATGCGGCCTTTTGTACTTAAAAAATCTTTGTAAGTTTTTATGTGCAAGTTTGTAACTAATTAACTACTGTATGGAAAAGGTTGATACTTCACACATTTTAGAAACAAATGATATTTCACTAACCTATACCCCTCTCCGAAATTATTGAATAGTCAAGCATGCTGTCTTATGGACAGCTCTTGTTAATCATATAGATGCTTATGTTTCAAAAGAATGTGAAATATATGTACATTGTAACAAGACTTATGAGGAAATGAGTGATACAAGCAATAATTTAGTGAAATAATGCTTTGCATTGTTAAATTTCATGATATGGAAGGACATTTCTGTCATAAATTCTCTGGACCTTCAATGGCTTTCGTGGATATCGTGTCGTTGATTTTGAATACTTATTAGACCTTATAATCAGCTTACAGTGACTATTTTAACCCATCTGTTTGATGTTGTCTAATTTCTAGCATGTAATATATTTACATAAATGTAAAGAATTTGCATGAATAACTTTGACTGTTTTTCTCATTTGACTGAAAGCATGATACTTAAAAAAAAAAAAAAGGATCCTAGGGCTGCGGTTCATTTTAAATCATTTCATGCCAGGGTCTTATCTAGGCTGAGGAGCCAGGACACTTAAAATAAAGTTTTTATGCCACCCTTAATGGGTAACCCTGCACTACCATATGAACTATCAACATTGATTAGACTGAGGGCTATTTAAAGCTATGATGAAATAAATCTGTGAACTAATAGTACCCTGGTTATCCTGATAAGTCCCACGTATCAGACTTGGAAACGGGATCCCATTTTCACTGTCACATGGCTGTATGTGATCGGCACTTTAATTTACATTTATTTGCATAGACCATGTCAATTGGCATGGTCATGAATGAAAGGGGGAATGTTACAAATAATGAACTAACTCAGAGGTACACAGTCTTGATAACTATAAGAAAATAAAGTTCAGCATTTTCAAATGTGTCAATATTCAATTGAAATTCGGCAGTGATCCATGGGAAACTTTTTATGATTGGTGAAATTAAACAAGTTCTAAACACCATTATGGTCATTTATTTACATTAATATTCACTTAGAATAAAGTCTTAAGATTTGATTTGTCTTATGAATAGTAACTCTACTCAGATTTACATTCATTTTTAGCTCACCTGAGCACGTAGTGCTCAAGGTGAGCTTTTGTGATACCGAGATGTCCGTCGTCCGTGCGTGTGTCAACAATTGCTTGTGAACACTCTAGAGGCTACATTTATGATCCAATTTTTATCAAAATTGGTCAGAATGATTGTCTCAATAAAATCTTGGCCAAGTTCGAAACTGGGTCATGTGGGGTCAAAAACTAGGTCACTAGGTCAAATAATTTAAAAAGTTTGTGAACACTCTAGAGGCCACATTTTTGGTCCAATTTTGATGAAAGTTGGTCAGAATGATTGTCTCAATAAAATCTTGGCCAAGTTCGAAACTGGGTCATTTGGGGTCAAAAACTAGGTCACTAGGTCAAATAATTTAAGAAGTTTGTGAACACTCTAGAGGCCACATTTATGGTCCAATTTTGATGAAAGTTGGTCAGAATGATTGTCTCAATAAAATCTTGGCCAAGTTCGAAACTGGGTCATGTGGGGTCAATAACTAGGTCACAAGGTCAAATAATTTAAAAATCTTGTGAACACTCTAGAGACCACAATTATGGTCCAATTTTTATCAAAATTGGTCAGAATGATTGTCTCAATAAAGTCTTGGCCAAGTTCGAAACTGGGTCATGTGGGGTCAAAAACTAGTTCACTAGGTCAAATAATTTAAAAAGTTTGTGAACACTCAAGAGGCCACATTTATGTTCCAATTTTGATGAAAGTTCATCAGAATGATGGTCTTAATGAAATCTTGGCCAAGTTTGAAACTGGTTCACGTGGGGTCAAAAACTAGGTCACTAGGTCAAATAATTTAAAAGCTTGTGAACACTCTAGAGGCCACATTTATGGTCCAATTTTGATGAAAGTTGGTCAGAATGATTGTCTCAATAAAATGTTGGCCAAGTTTGAAACTGGGTCATGTGGGGTCAATAACTAGGTCACTAGGTCATATAATTTAAAAAGCTTGTGAACACTCTAGAGACCACAATTATGGTCCAATTTTTATCAAAATTGGTCAGAATGATTGTCTCAATGAAATCTTGGCCAAGTTCAAGACTCGGTCATGTGGGGTAAAAAACTAGGTCACTAGGTCAAATAATTTAAAAAGCTTGTGAACACTCTAGAGGCCACATTTATGGTCCAAATTTGATGAAAGTTGGTCAGAATGATTGTCTCAATTGAAATCTTGGCCAAGTTTGAAACCGGGTCATGTGAGGTCAAAAACTAGGTCACTAGGTCAAATATTTGAAAAACCTTGTGAACACTCTGGCAGCTATATTTATGGTCCAATTTTGATGAAAGTTGGTCAGAAGGATTGCCAAAATGAAATCTTGGCCATGTTTGAAAGTGGGTCATGTGGGGTCAAAAACTAGGTCACTAGGTCAAATAATTTAAAAAGCTTGTGAACACTCTAGAGGCCACATTTATGGTCCAATTTTGATGAAAGTTGGCCAGAATGATTGGATTATTTACCATAAGCTTGACTGTCTTAAAATTTTCCAAATTTATTTACTGTTGAAAACCAATAAACGACTTTGAGATACATTTTCCAATTGTTATTATTTTAATTTGCCCAACCAATTGTTACTGTCCCTGCTTTCACAAACCTAAATTTCCTTCATCTTAATTCTCTTTGTCTTGGTGAACATTAACTCAAGAAGACAAATACAATACACATAAAAAAATGTTAACAAGCAAGAGCATTGGCTTAGAGTATTCAATGCAATTAGCACTTAGAAGAGTTTGAAACATACCAACCACTCTGTCTTAAATATACCTCTTTTTCAAACAGAACTCAGGTGAGCGATAAAGGGCCATTATGGCCCTCTTGTTGTGTAGTTCCACTTCCGCTTTTCATTTTGCAGAAGTATTTTCTCTTTCATGTTCTTCTTTTCCAAGCACATTCTAGGAGAATGGTACCCTTTTTACAGGTACTACGAAGAGAAGAAGTTACAATTGCACGAAACCGAATTGGTCATTCACACATTACACACTCCTGGCTCCTGGCTAAGGAAGATGCCCCTGAATGTATTCTATGCAATACATTCTTTACCATCAACCATGTATTAATTGATTGCATTAATTTTCAAAGAATTTGTGAAAAATATTTTAACGTTGACACTCTTCAGGTGCTTTTTGAGACTGTCAGGATTGAATTAATTCTTTTCTTCCTCAAAGAGATTGGAATTTACAAATAAATTGTGATTCCTTACCCTTAAAATATTGATATATCATTGTCATTAACTCATTACAAACTTTTTCCTTAATATCACACACTCATTACAACTGATCTATTTACTATTGTTAACTCATTACAAACTTTCTATTCATTATCATTCATTCATTGCAAATTCTTATTTTTTTTTCTTTAACCAAATACATTTTAGCTTTTAGCCTGTAAATAATTCAATTTACGTTTAGCCACATCATCATAATGTGTGCTAAATGACCTAAGCTGTTGATGCGCCATAAAACATCATTCATTTATTCATTATCATATTACAAATCAACCAAGGTTTTATAATTTGATCATTTCAGTTTGATTTTTCTCCATATGATAACATCATTGTATTTGGAGTGGAAAATCTGGTAAGTAGTTTTGGTCAATTCTGTTTGGTTGTTCTTTTATGTTTTAATTTTACGAAACATACTATGTAGAATTGAAGGCTTAATTGCATGATGAGAAGAGATGAATTTATCAGACTTTTGATACCATTCTTATCATCAAGTGCAGATTCAAATTTATTCGGTTGAGAGGACAGAACCCTCATATAAAGCTGGGGGTCCGAGCAACTTTTAATGAGTCATGATTGCTTAATAGATTATTTCTTGTTAATTGTCACATCGAATAAGCAAATTTAGATGGCCAAAGAAACATGAATGTGTGAATTATGCTTTTAAAAAATAACTTCAATCTGGATTCTAATTCAAGCTAGAAAGTTTAAAATATACGGCTATTTTCATCAATAGGCTGTTATGGCATAGCAAATATGATAATGTTGTCATTATGAATGATTTAGCCCCAATATTTTATTATTTGAAAATATCTGTTAATGAGCATGGGTAAACTTCTTCTTTACCTTTGTAAACCCGTAGTGCTGGTAGATTGTTTGACATGTAAAACTTCTTTGGAAAAAATAAGGTTCATGCATTATTTCTGTTGTCTTTGATTTTGAAATACCAATTACCTTGCATGCACAGAAACTC
This sequence comes from Cerastoderma edule, assembly GCA_947846245.1. NCBI lineage: Eukaryota > Metazoa > Mollusca > Bivalvia > Cardiida > Cardiidae > Cerastoderma > Cerastoderma edule. The sequence continues at coordinate 8,819,134 of OX401409.1, read as the reverse complement.
TCTCAGAGATTTGTCCTTTGGGAGTAATAAACATTAAAAATTTGACAATCTGACAATCACAAACCTTGTCACTAAACTTTTGATCCTTTTCAATTTCTTTACTGAAAAGTTGCTAAAACCCATAATATAAAGTGAGCATTAAATTTTAATGCAACTTTGTATCTCATGAAATACTACTGTGTTTACCCTTTCCCAAACGCCAAATTTTTGACTGTCCCAAATTGAAAGAGTTTGCAGACGACATCTCAAAATGTGATGCAATGGAAAAATACTACATGTAGTCTGATACAGCAGAAAACATTGTGGGAAAAGAAGAAATTGCTTGTCACGAGCAATTCCTCCTTATCCCACAATGTTTTTGAGAATGGGTTTAGTCATATCATGTATTCCTGGCTAAGTTCTATTACTTTTAATTTTAGCAAAGTATTTTGCCCTTTGTACTCAGAAAATTTTGGTCCCTTTCCAAGTTATGCAACTCTTGATTTGATTTTATGTAAATCATGCATAATCATTTTGTAGATAAAAAATCTTTGTTTAAGTTTTAACATGCAAGTTTATACAGGTATCTCAACAACTACTATCACTACTTGAAACTTCGTATATGTGTTAGGAATAATAATGTAAGGTTACTGACAATTTCCCTAAACTCATGTTTCATTTTTAGTGATTTTTGCCCTTTTTTAATTTGAAAAATCCTGGCTTAGTTTTGCTTGCAACTTTTTTTCCACATAAACCACTATATGGAGTGGATTGACACTTTACACATAGACTAAGGGTCATAATGTTAGGTTACTGGCCAAGTGCAATAACATTTCTATTGATATGAAGCAAATAATAAGAGTTTCTATTATTAGAAAATCATGGTTTAAGTTTTATGTGCATCCATTATCCTCATTGTTTGTACCATGTTATATTTCCCTGACCTATACTCCTCTCCGACATGGGATAGTGGAGTATGCTGAATAATGGGAGATTCTGGTTTGTTTTACAGATGGAACCATTAGAACAGAAGCTGTATAAAGAGATTGGAGGAAGCTGCCAAATATTTACATCTCGTTTTCCACTTCCAAATTGGAAACCCATCAAAATTTTTGGAGAGGGATTAGACACTGTATGGGTATATTCACATCCAGACAAACCTTCAGCTGTGAAAGAGACACTTATTCATTCACATGTTTTTAACTCAAGTAATTCTTCAGCATCTTAAGGATTATGATGTACTTTGTGCAAAAAAGACAGTAATATTTGGTGTAGATGCAGAAAATATCCAAAAACCACATCTGCCATTCTTTTACATCTCTTTTTTTTTGCCAAATAACCTGTTTGGTGTGTCTGCTTGGTTTGATTACATTTTTTTACATGAGTATTAGAGAACCTGATCGAAAATCAGCAGCTTTGATTAATATATGGAAAACGTATTACCCATTGCACTTTGTTAGGTATCTTCCTGTAAGCTGGTTCCTCTGTAATTTATTATATTATGATTTATGTTTTATGGACCGGAGTCCTGAATTTACTGAATAAACTATTGAATTGAATTGAATTATACGGAAATTAAAGATACCATACATTTTTCTTCCCTCTGCTTGTCTTCGGTAATTGGATTTTCATAACTCAGATGAGCACATTGATAGACATATTTATCATATGGGCCACATCACGGAAAAAGGGGCACTCGGACATAGCAAACAGTGTAGCCCCAGACCAGCCGCCACGTCACTGACGTGGCAGCTGGTCTGGGGTTACACTGTTTGCCATCTTAGAGGACATCAAGCTCTACCTTTAAATAAATACAAATGATAACTGTCGTGACTAGATGCTGGAATAATAGTGCAAAGAAAGAGCTGAGTCAGCGGTTTATATTTATGTCCGAGTGCCCCTTTTCGCGTGACGCGGCCCATATGTGTTACATCTGTCCCTTCTTCATGACAAGTTGTCTGATTACCCACAGGTTTAACTTATTTATCATAAGATTAACCTTGAATGTTTGTTTTGATCAAATCTCTCTCATGGGTAGAAATTGTCAGTGCACAAAAGAGTATCGGGTGAAATACAAAACACTAGCCAAATTAACACATACATAGAGGTAAAGATCGTTTATTCTGCAAAGATAATACAGAATGGACCTGTTGTACCCACAGGGACTAGGTTATATGATGACCAAGTTTTATATATCCCAAAGCTACTGTCAACAACCATTCTACTTAGTATACAGCTCGTGCCCCCATGTCACACATATACATACGGCCAGTATTCCGTCATGTAACACAAGTCCCTCTTCTTCATCGTGCGATGAGGCTAATATTCACATTAATACTTCTATTACTCCAACACAAAGGGGTCTGGAGATATCCTGGGGTCAGTACTACGTAATAAAGTTATACTTTAGTTAGAGCACTGACCCAAGGACAACGTCAGACTTCTTTTTTCCGTCAAACCGTCGACAGTTTCCTTCTCCAATATGTCGTGAAAGCACTCACGCCCCAAATCATCGACGTCACAACCACCCAGACAAAAGTTCGAGTCTTGGTCAACCTAACTCATCTTCAGTTACAGGATCAACAATGTGTCGGCATGACCAGAATTTAGTGCGTCGCAATATGAAGGCAGGGGTAAAGATGCCTTGGACTCTGTCAACCTGTATATAGGAACATTAAATGTTAGTTGACTTAGAAATATATTAGACATTCCGGAACTTACTGATCGTATCAATAACGAAGAAACAGCGGGCTTGACTGCAGAACCGGGGTGAGACAAGGCTGTTATTATCACCGACACTATATGCCCTCGACTACAGAACCGGGTCGAGACAAGGCTGATATTATCAGCAATAGAGCAATGGAATACTTTCTAGGAGTACACCGCTTTACACCCATGATAGGTGACATAGGCTGGTTTCCCAGCGTATATAGAATATGGGGTAACATGCTTCATATATGAAATAGACTTATTCTGATGGACAACGGCAGAATCACAAAAACTGTACACACGTTGACGTCAAAAAGAAACGCCTCACCTGTATTAAACCATTATATTTGTTTCATCAAAACGTTAATACCAGGGTATTGTTAGCCTGTTTGGAAAAAATTGTTACGTAAAAACGTCATTTAATGGTTTAATTTGCGTTGTGAACACCCCACCCCTTGAAAAAGGTCAATATCGGGTAATGTCTGTCAAAGTTTCGTGACAATCGGGCTTCTTATTGGCGCGCATTGTCTTGTTGAAACGTGAGTCATGCGCGTCGGTTGAACATTGGCAAGAAAGTCTTGGAATAGGCGCATGACAGTGTAGTATGGAATATATGACATGACAGGGTAGTATTGAGTATGAAACATGACCGGGTAGCATGACTTAGTAGTTTTCAGAATGTGACATAACAAGGTAGTATAGAGTAAGTGACATGATAGGGAAGTATTGGGTATGTGTTATGACACGGTAAAATTAGGTTTGTGATATGGCAAGGCAGGGTATGGTTAGTGACATGGCAGTTTAAATGAAATATATGACATAAGGTCATACCGTCATCATCATCATATACATTCCCCTTTATACATCTTTCTTCATACACATTCCCTACATACCTCCGTCATCATACACATTCCTCTTTATACAACGACCTTCATACACATTCCCTACATACTCCATCGTCACACACATCTCCCAACACACCAACACCATCACGCACATTCAATTACATACCTACGTCATATTACACTTTTCCCTGCATACCTACACCATCACACACCTCCCTCTACGTACCTTCACTATAATACACACACCCCTAAAATAACTACATCATCATACATCTCCACCTACATACCTACATCATCATATACATCCCTCTACGTACCGATATCATCATACACATCCCCCTACATACACACACCATCATATACATCCCTCTACATACCTACACCATCATACACTTCACCCTACATACCTACATCATCATACAATTCCCTCTTCGTACTTACATCATTATACACATCCCCTACATACCTACACCATCACACACCTCCCTCTACGTACCTTCACTATAATACACACACCCCTAAAATAACTACATCATCATACATCTCCACCTACATACCTACATCATCATATACATCCCTCTACGTACCAATATCATCATACACATCCCCCTACATACACACACCATCATATACATCCCCCTACATACACACACCATCATACACTTCACCCTACATACACACACCATCATATACATCCCTCTACATACATACATCATCGTACACATCCCCCTACATACACACACCATCATATACATCCCTCTACATACCTTCACCATCATACACTTTACCCTACATACCTACATCATCATACAATTCCCTCTACATACCTACATCATTATACACATCCCCTACATACCTACACCATCATATACATCCCCCTACACACCTACACCATTATATACATCCCCCTACACACCTACACCATCATATACATCCCCCTACACACCTACACCATCATACACCTCCCCTACACACCTACACCATTATATACATCCCCCCTACATACCTACATCATTATATACATCCCCCCTACACACCTACATCATCATATACATCCCCCTACATACCTACATCATCATACACATCCCCCTACATACCTACACCATCATTTTCATCCTACATACCTACATTATCATACAATTCCCTCTAAATACCTACACCATGATATACACTTCCCTACATTACTACATCATCATATACATCCTCCTACACACCTACATCATCATACACATCCCCCTACATACCTACACCATCATATACATACCCTACATACCTACACCATTATATACATCCCCCTACATACCTACACCATCATATACATCCCCCTACATACCTACACCATCATATACATCCCCCAACATACCTACACCATCATACACTCCCCTACATAACTACATCATCATACACATCCCCATACATACTTACACGGTTATACACGTCCCTTCATGTACCTTCATCATCATACACACACCCTAAATACATACACCATCATACATGACCCTTATATAGCGTCAGCATAAAACACATCCTCCTACATAACCACAACACAAAAGACACCCCCCTACATAACTACACCATCATACACACACGGTTCATACCTACAAAATCATACACATCCTCCTATATAACAACATCATTTTAAACATTCCCTTACATACAAACTCCATTAAACACATGCCCCAACATACCTACACCATCATAAAAATACCCCTAAATACCCCCATCATCATACACATCACCATTCATATCTCGATCATCATACTAATCAACAAACATACCTTGACCATCATACACATCCTCCTAAACAACTACATCATCATACACTCCCTACATATCTACACTTTGATGCACATCCCCCTAAAAAATTAAACACCTACAACATCACACATCCCCTACGTATCTACATCTTCAAACACACCCCCTTTTATACCTTCACCATCATAAACATCCCCCTACATACCTACACCATCATACACATCCTACCACGTACCTACAACATAATACACACCCGCTACATACCTACAACATCACACATCGACTACGTATCTTATAAACATCATCATATATACATCCCTACGTATCTACATCTTCATACACACCTCCTGTATACCTTCACCATCAAACACACCCCCTACATACCTACACCATCATACACATCCCAGTAAGTGCCTATACCATCATTCACATCCCCTACATAAATACACCTTCATACACACACCCCTACGTATCTACAACGTCATTCACATCACCCTTCATATACAAACACCATCACACATCCCACTACCTACCTTCACCATCATACAAATCCCACTACTTACCTACACCATCATTCACATTGCCCTTCATAACTACACCACCTTACACACCCCCCTACGTTTCTACACCATTCATTCACTTACATACACCATCATACACATCCAACTACATACCTACACCATCATACACATCCCATTAAGTGCCTACAGCATCATTCACATCCTCCTACATAAATACACCATCATACATATCCCTTTACTATCAACACCATCATTCACAAAAGCCTACATACAAACACAATCATTCACATCCCATTACCTACCTACAACATCATACACACACCCCTATGTATCTACAACATCATTCACATCATCACCCTTCATATACAAACACCATCACACATCCCACTACCTACCTTCACCATCATACAAATCCCACTACTTACCTACACCATCATTCACATTGCCCTTCATAACTACACCACCTTACACACCCCCCTACGTTTCTACACCATTCATTCACTTACATACACCATCATACACATCCAACTACATACCTACACCATCATACACATCCCATTAAGTGCCTACACCATCATTCACATCCCCCTACATAAATACACCTTCATACACACACCCCTACGTATCTACACCATCA
>OX401409.1:8741564-8812188 GCA_947846245.1 Cerastoderma edule | reverse complement strand
ACTTTAGGGTTTGTCACAGATTACATGCACTTTAGAGTTTGTCACAGATTCCTGGCACGTTAGGACTTGTCACAGATTCCTGGCACTTTAGGGTTTGTCACATATTCCTGGTACTTTAGGGTTTGTCACAGATTACATGCACTTTAGAGTTTGTCACAGATTCCTGGCACGTTAGGACTTGTCACAGATTCCTGGCACTTTAGGGTTTGTCACATATTCCTGGTACTTTAGGGTTTGTCACAGATTACATGCACTTTAGAGTTTGTCACAGATTCCTGGCACGTTAGGACTTGTCACAGATTCCTGGCACTTTAGGGTTTGTCACATATTCCTGGTACTTTATCCCTTGTCACAGATTCCTGGAACTTTAAGCCTTGTCAAAAATTCTTTCTACTTTACGTCGATGCGCAGACATCTGGTTATCTTAACCGATACATACAGGCATTGTATTGTAAGCCAACACAGAGAAATGTTTTACTAAACGACCGGACACAGAGACATCAACGACGCCCAGAACGTACCAAGGATGACCTATATTCTATGCCGATACATAGACACCAAGACTGTCACAAAGATACACAGATGAACTCTATTTTTTGCCGATACATAGACGCCAAGAACGTACCAAAGATGATCTCTATTCTACGCCGATACATAGACGCACAGACGGTACCAAACATGACCTCTATTTTACACCGATACATTGACGCCAAGAACGTCCAAAGATGACCTCTATTCTACGCCGAAACATAGACGCCAAGAACGTACCAAAGATGACTTCTATTCTACACCGATACAAAGACACCTTAGAATGTCACAAAGATACTCAGATGACCTCTATTTTACACCGATACATAGACGCCAAGAACGTACCAAAGATGACCTCTATTCTACGACGAAACATAGACGCCAAGAACGTACCAAAGATGACCTCTTTTCTACGCCGATACATTGACGCCCAGAACGTACCAAAGATGACCTCTTTTCTACGCCGATACATAGACGCCAAGAAGGTACCAAAGATGACCTCTTTTCTACGCCGATACATTGACGCCCAGAACGTACTAAAGATGACCTATTTTCTACGCCGATACATAGACGCCAAGAAGGTACCAAAGATGACCTCTTTTCTACGCCGAAACATAGACGCCAAGAACGTACTGTTACGTAGCCGCCTCACTCTCTACAGCATAGCAACAAATAATAAGGACAATATGTAACCTCTGCGTTACCGAGCCGACTCTATAGCTCAGTGGTTATGTCTTGGACTGTCACCCGGGACAACCGGGATCGAATCCTCACAGGGTACATTAAATCCAAAGTGGATTTTTCTAGCTATGCTTCGTTGCGGACATTGTTCGTAAGAGTACCAAAGATGACCTATACATAGACGCCCAGCCATAAACAGATGGTCGATTTTCTACACCGATACATAGACAACACAGTGTCACAAACATAAACAGATGGTCGCTTTTCTTCACCGATACATAGACAACACAGTGTCACAAACATAAACAGATGGTCGCTTTTCTTCACCGATACATAGACACACATAGTGTCATAAAGATACACAGATGACCTCTATTTTTCACCGATACACAGGGTTCTGTTACTTTACGATGATGCCCATCGACATCTAACATTGTATTTTCATCTTTTACAGGTTACAAGGACAATGGCGACCACCTTCACACTCATGATGTTTGCCGTTGCAGCAATGTGTATTATAGAATCGGAGGCGGACGAACGATTCAAGCGAAAGTATGGGTCGGCTGGATCGAACTGTGCCAGCGTTTATTGTAGCTTACCGCTGTGTGCAAACCCTTCTATTCCACCAGGGAGCTGCTGTCCCGTCTGTCAATCAGGTAATATATAATCTTTCATTAGCTTAAATAGGCCTACTCATTATGATCATCCTTTCCATTTTCATTTATTTTGTATTTGAGTGTTGCAACTATCAAAAGGCTTTCGAGCCCAAAGAAAGTCCTGATACGCATTGGCAAGGAACATCAATGGCAAAGAAATCACCAGACATAAATAAGTGAATTATTGGGGCACGAAAACGCAAGGCGTAAATAAATAAATATTTGTATTCTTGAGTCACAAATTCATACGCTCGACAAAAATAAATGGATCAGGACATTTTTGGGGTAACAAACACAACAGACAGAAGTAAGTAAATGAGGGTACTCTTATGTCACAAAAACAATAGATATAAAAAAGTGAATTATGGTATCCTTGGGCCCAGGTAACGCTTGACATAGTTAAGTGAATTATTGCATTATGAGGTCAATTAAACGTTAGGTATAAATCAGTGAATCATCGTGTTCTTGAAACAAGAAAGCACTAGACATGAGTAAATAGATCAGGGTGTTCTTAGAAGACGGAAGCAGTAGGAACATATGAGTGAATCAGTGTGTTCTTAGATTGGCAAATCAATGCGTCCTGAGAAAACGAAGTCACCAGCGTTCAGGCCGTTTGAAAGTTTCAAAATTACTAGAAATACATTGATTGACTAGAACGTTCTAACGAAACAAAATAAGTCGGCATAATGCTATAGAACAGTGATTTCTAATGGAACCAAATTCAGTTAACATACAAGAATTTATCAGGACATTCTACGACAACCATTAAACATAGAAAGTGGACCGATGCGTTCTTGTGAACAAAGTACACGTTTGTTTGATTAGGATTGTTTATACGATTAGACAGTTGTAAGTGTAAAGATAAAGACTTAATCCTGACATGCAAGGTTGTTAATGTTTATAAAGGTAGGTCGAGCATTATTAAAAGTTCATGAAAACGAATTGGATCGAAATGCTTAGATGTGTAGGTGATAGAAGGAAGTGTTTGTAAGCCGAGTGTAAATATAAACCACGGGGATTCAACGCGTCAATTACATAATAAGGTTAAGTCAAGTAGACCCATATTTGGTTGTTTTAGAAGCAGTTTTTAACTCAAACGGTGTATACAGGACAGATGCCCAGATGTGGTGTACTCTCATTCATCGTTCCAACTAGACACCCAGCCTTATAATAAGTCGACAATAGAAGAAGCTAAAGAGACAAAGATCTGCTTGAAAGACGGTTGCACCAACAGTGTCATCCCATTTCACGAGGAAGGGAAATAACTCGTCATTGACTTCATCCCGCAGATCCCTATATTACATACAAAGGTTTTTGTTGGATACAGCAGGAAAACACCGATCTCCTTCATTTAATTTGTCATGTTGTAATACTTCATTGAATTCTACTCATTCTACTTACAGCGGCAGTTCAGCAAGCTCCTTCATCTGCAGGTCAGTTTTCAATGTCCTTTCATATATACTAGGGTCATACATATATGGGTCTACCAACGCAGATACTTTACTCAGACTAGAATTTTCACACTTTTAACAATTCATCTCATCCGCATAATGTGTCGTTGTTTAATGATTTCCAACCCTTATACGACTCCTCGGGCTCTAGAAATTAGCAAATTGATCGAGGAGCGAATGTTCTATATCTTCATTGTTGCATCATAACGTCATGGGTGTGTTACTTTTTTAAGCACAATAGCGCTAAAAAAAACAGCAAAACTTGGTACAATGAGGTATCAAAAAAAGTAATTAGAAATCGAAGCTCCACATCAGCATTATCATGTAATGGCTGCATTATTTATCATCGATGTTTCAAAGGGTTATTTCCACAAATTGTGTACCATACAATTTGACGTCATTGCTAACATCCGAGTAATGTCTTAAAATAGCGATGGCGATCAACAAAGAAGGAATGTTTCAATTGGATATTAACTGATTTATACACTAACTCACCTTTGTCCGGGATATTACGGTAGCCGATATTCTATACTTGTCTAATTGTTTAATATAATAATGAACTCACCTTTCGTGTTAGTACGTGATAGGGTGTGTGTGAAATACACAAATATAAACATGGTACATACACCTTGGGAAACATAAACAACAAAAGGGTCTAAAGGAAAATCTTGAGGAATAGTTTGTCATAAGCAGCTGACACTTTTCCTTTTGTTTGGATGGATGTGACTTAACATTTATTCAAAAGTACACTTTTTTAACATATTACTTCAAACAATGAATACTCTACTTATAAATCACTTTACAAAAATGAATGTTCAAACATGATGAAGTCTCAAATCGACCATGTTCTGCATTAAGTTTCTTGTAGATGATTGACTGTAGAAAATCATATGAAATGCATTATGATCACAAAGTAAGCCATTTGTACACTGGTATGTTATGACATCGTTTCAGTAAAGAAGCCATGTAAATACAAGGGAAAGATCTGCTATTCCGGCGAGGTATTTTCTGACGACTGTGATACGTGTGAGTGTAACGACGGAATCGTTTTCTGTAAAGGAATCAAATGCCGTAAGTAGATCTTATTAAAACTACAATTTAATATATGCAATAAGAGATCAGTATCGTAAAATCAGTACAGGCAGAGATTTCAAAGATTTCGAATTGCTCACAAAGGCGTTACTTCAAATATCCCGAGTAACGAACTTTGTTGTAACGAATCCTCTGCGAAATGCAACATTTTGCCAAATTGTTAAGTTGAAAAAGTATTCATTAAGCGCGAATAACATGAAAGAGGATGTGCAAAGGCAACTATATGTAATCTGTAATTTGTGGACATCGAAAGTCTAACAGCTACACATTACTAGTGATAACAACCAACTTCTCTTTTTGGGCTAGCTAGTAATAAAAGCTCTGCACATCGTATAAAATCGTTATCCGTCTTGAAGCAGATAATTTTGGACCTGCGTGATACAAATATAGAACGGTTTTTAAGTCTCCATGTTTGTCATCTTAATAGATTAAAACCAAAGACCTAATAAACAGGTTTATTATGTCTTTGATTAAAACATTATGACAAAAAATGTAAATCTGTTTAATATGGTTCATTTCTTCTTTTGTCCATCCTAATGATATACGCATAGATGTATAGTTACGATGTATCCGATTTTTTCTGCAAAGTCAAAAGAAAAATAAACTTTTATAAACTCTGATTTCTGCAGAAAATAGACTTTCCTGCTCAACTCTGACAGCCCTTAGGCTTTTTAAAATATATATTTTTAAAAAAGCACTTGTCAAATTGTTTGTTGTGAAGTTATGCGGATTTGCCTACATTCTATTTGAAATACATTCCCCATGTCTAAAACTCTGGTTTTCATTCAATTCTACATCTAGTCAGCAATATTGAGTACATATCTTTTTTAAGTATATCTGTATAGTCTTCTCATAACAAATATTTAATCCTATGAAATTGATTTGTATCTATTAGAAATACTTCAAATATTGTATAGATTCTCGTTTAGGCAGGTGATGTAGAGAAGTTTCTGTTTGGCCACAGACATTTATATCATTCTCGTATCATAACAGAATATTATACAACACATCATATTTATATCATTCCCGTGTTATACAGAATGTTGTACGATCATGTAGACTTATATCATTCTCGTATCATAACAGAATACTATACAATACAGCAGATTTATATCATTCTTGTGTTATTACAGAATGTTGTACGATCATGTAGATTTATACCATTCTCGTTTCATAACAGGATGTTGTACGATCATGTAGACTTATATCATTCTCGTATCATAACAGAATACTATACAATACAGCAGATTTATATCATTCTTGTGTTATTACAGAATGTTGTACGATCATGTAGACTTATATCATTCTCGTATCATAACAGAATACTATACAATACAGCAGATTTATATCATTCTTGTGTTATTACAGAATGTTGTACGATCATGTAGATTTATACCATTCTCGTTTCATAACAGGATGTTGTACGATCATGTAGACTTATATCATTCTCGTTTCATAACAGGATGTTGTACGATCATGTTGATTTATATCATTCTCGTTTCATAACAGAAAACTATACAATAAATCAGATTTATATCATTCTCGTATCATAACCAAAAACTATACAATAAATCAGATTTATATCGTTCTCGTGTTATACAGAATGTTGTACGACCATGTAGATTTATATCCTTTTCGTATCATAACAGAATACTATACAATAAATCAAATTTATACCATTCTAGTATCATCACAGAATATTTTACAATAAATCAGATTTATATCATTCTCGTTTCATAACAAAATACTAATCAATAAATCAGATTTATATCATTCTCGTTTCATAACAAAATACTAATCAATAAATCAGATTTATATTATTCTTGTAACAAAACAGAATACTATACAATAAATAAGATTTATATCATTCTCGTATCATAACAGGATGTTGTACGATCATGTAGATTTATATCATTCTCGTTTCATAGCAGAATTTTGTACGATCATGTAGATTTATATCATTCTCGTTTCATAACAGAATGTTGTACGATCATGTAGACTTATATCATTCTCGTTGCATAACAGAATGTTGTACGATCATGTGGACTTATATCATTCTCGTTTCATAACAGAATGTTGTACGATCATGTAGATTTATACCATTCTCGTTTCATAGCAGAATGTTGTAAGATCATGTAGATTTATATCATTCTCGTTTCATAACAGGATGTTGTACGATCATGTAGATTTATATAATTCTCGTTTCATAGCAGAATGTTGTACGATCATGTAGATTTATATCATTCTCGTTTCATAACAGGATGTTGTACGATCATGTTGATTTACATCATTCTCGTTTCATAACAGGATGTTGTACGATCATGTAGATTTATATCATTCTCGTTTCATAACAGGATGTTGTACGATCATGTAGATTTATATCATTCTCGTTTCATAACAGAATGTTGTACGATCATGTAGATTTATACCATTCTCGTTTCATAGCAGAATGTTGTACGATCATGTAGATTTATATCATTCTCGTTTCATAACAGGATGTTGTACGATCATGTAGATTTATATCGTTCTCGTTTCATAACAGGATGTTGTACGATCATGTTGATTTATATCATTCTCGTTTCATAACAGAATGTTGTACGATCATGTAGACTTATATCATTCTCGTTTCATAACAGAATGTTGTACGATCATGTGGACTTATATCATTCTCGTTTCATAACAGAATGTTGTACGATCATGTAGATTTATACCATTCTCGTTTCATAGCAGAATGTTGTAAGATCATGTAGATTTATATCATTCTCGTTTCATAACAGGATGTTGTACGATCATGTAGATTTATATAATTCTCGTTTCATAGCAGAATGTTGTACGATCATGTAGATTTATATCATTCTCGTTTCATAACAGGATGTTGTACGATCATGTTGATTTATATCATTCTCGTTTCATAACAGGATGTTGTACGATCATGTAGATTTATATCATTCTCGTTTCATAACAGGATGTTGTACGATCATGTAGATTTATATCATTCTCGTTTCATAACAGAATGTTGTACGATCATGTAGATTTATACCATTCTCGTTTCATAGCAGAATGTTGTACGATCATGTAGATTTATATCATTCTCGTTTCATAACAGGATGTTGTACGATCATGTAGATTTATATCATTCTCGTTTCATAACAGGATGTTGTACGATCATGTTGATTTATATCATTCTCGTTTCATAACAGGATGTTGTACGATCATGTAGATTTATATCATTCTCGTTTCATAACAGGATGTTGTACGATCATGTAGATTTATATCATTCTCGTTTCATAACAGGATGTTGTACGATCATGTAGATTTATATCATTCTCGTTTCATAACAGGATGTTGTACGATCATGTAGATTTATATCATTCTCGTTTCATAACAGGATGTTGTACGATCATGTAGATTTATATCATTCTCGTTTCATAACAGAAAACTATACAATAAATCAGATTTATATCATTCTCGTGTTATACAGAATGTTGTACGACCATGTAGATTTATATCATTCTCGTATCATAACAGAATACTATACAATAAATCAGATTTATATCAGTCTCGTGTTATTACAGAATACTATACAATACATCAGATTTATATCATTCTCGTATCATAACAGAATAGTATACAATACATCAGATTTATATCATTCGCGTGTTATTACAAAATGCTATACAACAAATCAGATTTATATCATTATCGTTTCATAACAGAATACTATACAATACATCAGATTTATATCATTCTCGTGTTATTACAGAATTTTGTACGATCATGTAAATTTATATCATTCTCGTATCATAACAGAATGCTATACAATAAATCAGATTAATATAATTCTCGTGTCATAACAGAATGCTATGCAACAAATCAGATTTATATCATTCTTGTGCTGTTACAGAATGTTGTACGATCATGTAGATTTATATCATTCTCGTATCATAACAGAATACTATACAATTAATCAGATTTATATCATTCTCGTATCATAACAGAATGCTATACAATAACTTAGGTTTATATCATTCTCGTGTTATTACGCAATGTTGTACGATCATGTAGATTCTTATCATTGTCATTTTATAACATAATATAAAAGCCATGTTGTACGATCTAGTACGATCTCGTGTCAAAACTGATCCTTGTTTTATCCAAAAGATTTCGACAATGCAGGTCGCTGCATTATTGCAAGTTAGTCTTACAAGTTCGTGCCGTTATGCATCTATGTACGACATTACATGTCTTTAACCAGTTTATATCAAAATCATATTCGGCTCCGTACCATATGGTTATATATGAATGTTTACTCTCCATTCTTTTCCAGCCTCTCAACTAGCTTCTTTCCCAGCCTCCAAACTAGCTTCAGCTGCAACTGCATGTAAGTTTTATTTATTTTACAAATAAAAAAAAGCAACTTTATAAAAAGCCGAAACAATTTACGGTATGGTGGAGGTTATCATTTGTGTTATTATCAGATAACTCGATCGTTTCTCATTCTGTTATTGGGATAGTAATTGTCATAAACTGTACCAAATTCATGTTCTTTATATGCATCACTAACACAGTCATTTATGTACTAATAGTTTGTGAATTAAGGTAAATTCATATCGTCTATATAACGTGTAAATAGATCTTACAAACCATGTAGGTTAACTTACATAGACCGTTCTATTATATTACCCCGTTGATCATTTCAGTAAAGAAGCCATGTAAATACAAGGGAAAGATCTGCTATTCCGGCGAGGTATTTTCTGACGACTGTGATACGTGTGAGTGTAACGACGGAATCGTTTTCTGTAAAGGAATCAAATGCCGTAAGTACGATAACGGTGCTAGGAACATCTTTCAAATGTCATACAATCGTTGTTACAATGAGTGTAAGAATGCCATTCTATGTACGAATCACGCTTGGTTACTACAAGACCCCCACCGTTTCATTTCTTTAGGATCGTCTGACGCAATTGTATAGGATATCCTTCCACATGTTAACATGCGAAAAGGATATACAGTTAAACTTCCCTTGGTTGTGTTGAAGTCTGTGAGAAAATGCATGGTTTTGAGATATACGTAGTGAAATGATATGTCTTCCACAGATGGTATGTTTCTTACTTCTTTCCATCAACGCTCATGGACGTTGCGACTATTTCTTAAAGCGACGTGTTTGGTGATAGGCTGTGTCTATTATATTGATATGTACGACAAAGGAGGTCGGAGAGGAAGTTTCCCCATACACGTAAATGATCGGACACTTTGATGCTAAATGCCAAAGCAGCAGATCTGTCCTATATTTTTGAAAATATATACTAGACTACTAGACTAGGAAATCGTGTTTTGTAAGTTTAAAGGTTGAGGACATTCCTACTTTTGATTTAACAAATTGATCAGCGCTGAACCAATTATTTCGAACAACACTTGCAAAGTACCATACATATAAAAAGTCAAAACTCTAAGAAAGCGTGATTACCATCCTGCACATCAAAAACAAACCAATGAAGAATAGATTTATTTCAATAAATGAAAGATCACTGACGATTTAATTTGATGAGAAGCCACAAAGTTATAGACCAATTACAATTCACATAGACCTTCTTGTTTTCTCTCGGCGGTGATTGACCCGCTATAGGTAAAGAAGGCTGTCGACCGACTGCTATATAATAGCTGGCGCGCATGCAGGACGCTATAAAAAAGTGTTATCTTCAAGAGCTGTCTTGTAAATAATATTTGCACTATTTGTCTTGCTATGGATTGACTTGGATGATATTCTTTCAATAACCTATTTTTCTAAATTTGATTACACCTAATAACTTCAGTGGAATGTGTGTAGCATGCATGGTCACGTGTGACAATATCAGTTGAGAACTAGATGACTTATAAATGATGCATTTAGATTTACGCTTATGATTATCTTTATATTATGTTTTATGATAGACTTGTGCTTGTCACACTAGAAAGTTCAACGATGATCGTTTCTTTTATTATACCTATCAGTGAAATACTGGGATTTCTCAGTGTATTAATTTTCAATTTTGTCACAGTGAATATCGTCACTAGTGATGATATCAAATAGTCATAACATCATGATATCAGTTTTGACGGAACTACTTTCTTTTACCATTCCTTTGCATTAGAGTCATGGCTGCACTTTTGCTAACGGCACTAAAATGTTTGTATTCTAAAATGCATCCGTACGCGTGAACGACGAAATAGACCGCGAAATGGCACCATGGGGGGTTGTTAATAGCTTTGCTCCACTCATTTTATATTACATTTGGTGTTAATGGAGGCATTTTGGCAAAAAGTGGAATAAAATAAATAGAATAATCAACTCCATTCAATTGATATCAAAAATATGTCACTTAAATGGGTTGCTTTCATGTAGAAAAAACTCGCTCTTCGAACTCGTTTTTTCAACCTGATAACAACCCATTCTCGTGACATATTTTTGATATCAATCGGAAGGAGTTATTTATCCTCTAATTGATTTATAAGTGTGGTTTACCTCCTTTCACATGTTATAGGGGTCTGTGTAAGTAAACCATTTGAAACAGAAAAAGAAAACACCAATATAAAACGCTTTAAATATTGTAAAGATAGAATAACTACGTGTGTAACCATTGGCTCCTAAGGATACGATTGGGACAATTCAGTTCTAGTACTCTAATGTAACATATACGGTTAGGACAATTCAGATCTAGTACTCTAATGTAACATATACGATTAGGACAATTCAGTTCTAGTACTCTAATGTAACATATACGGTTAGGACAAATCAGTTTTAGTACTCTAATGTAACATATACGGTTAGGACAAATCAGTTCTAGTACTCTAATGTAACATATACGGTCAGGACAAATCAGTTTTAGTACTCTAATGTAACATATACGGTTAGGACAAATCAGTTCTAGTACTCTTATGTAACATTTACGATTAGGACAAATCAGTTCTTGTACTCTAATGTAACATATACGGTAAGGACAAATCAGTTCTAGTACTCTAATGTAACATATACGGTTAGGACAAATCAGTTTTAGTACTCTAATGTAACATATACGATTAGGACAATTCAGTTCTAGTACTCTAATGTAACATATACGGTCAGGACAAATCAGTTTTAGTACTCTAATGTAACATATACGGTTAGGACAAATCAGTTATAGTACTCTTATGTAACATTTACGATTAGGACAAATCAGTTCTTGTACTCTAATGTAACATATACGGTAAGGACAAATCAGTTCTAGTACTCTATGTAACATATACGATTAGGACAATTCAGTTCTAGTACTCTAATGTAACATATACGATAAGGACAATTCAGTTCTAGTACTCTAATTTAACATATACGGTAAGGACAAATCAGTTCTAGTACTCTATTGTAACATATACGATTAGGACAATTCAGTTCTAGTACTCTAATGTAACATATACGGTTAGGACAAAACAGTTGTAGTACTCTAATGTAACATATACGGTCAGGACACTTCAGTTCTAGTACTCTTATATAACATATACGATTAGGACAATTCAGTTCTAGTACTCTAATGTAACATATACGGTCAGGACAATTCAGTTCCAGTACTCTATGTAACATATACGGTTTGGACAATTCAGTTCTAGTAATCTTTTGTTACATATACGGTTAGGACAATTTAGTTTAAACTTATTTATTTTACATCGATTGTGAAACAAGTTCTTACAACTTAGATTAATCACTCTCGATTCTGTGTCCTGGATACATAACCAGTACTCGCGCCAATGTGGATTAATGAAAACTCGCAATGCAGATCCCGCCACTCACGGGATTCGAACTCACGACCCTTGTATCCAGAAGCCGACGCTCTACCCCTTGATCACTGTCCTCTACTAACATATACGGTTAGGAAAATTCAGTTCTAGTTCTCTTATGTAACATATACGGTTTGGACAATTCAGTTCTAGTACTATTATGTAACATGTACAATAAGGGCAATTCAGTTTTAGTACTGTAATGTACATATACGATTAGGAGAATTCAGGTCTAGTTCTCTTATGTAACATATACGGTTTGGACAATTCAGTTCTAGTACTCTTATGTAACATATACAATAAGGGCAATTCAGTTTTAGTACTTTAATGTACATATACGATTAGGACAATTAAGTTCTAGTTCTCTTATGTAACATATACGGTTTGGACAATTCAGTTCTAGTACTATTATGTAACATGTACAATAAGGGCAATTCAGTTTTAGTACTGTAATGTACATATACGATTAGGACAATTCAGTTCTAGTTCTCTTATGTAACATATACGGTTTGGACAATTCAGTTCTAGTACTCTTATGTAACATATACGGTTTGGACAATTCAGTTTTAGTACTGTAATGTACATATACGATTAGGACAATTCAGTTCTAGTTCTCTTATGTAACATATACGATTTGGACAATTCAGTTCTAGTTCTCTTATGTAACATATACGGTTTGGACAATTCAGTTCTAGTTCTCTTATGTAACATATACGGTTAGGACAATTCAGTTCTAGTTCTCTTATGTAACATATACGGTTTGGACAATTCAGTTCTAGTTCTCTTATGTAACATATACGGTTTGGACAATTCAGTTCTAGTACTCTTATGTAACATATACAATAAGGGCAATTCAGTTTTAGTATTTAAATGATCATGTGCAATAAGGTCCCAATCCATCAAAACCCCATCTCAAAGACTGACACCGAATCCAGTCGAATTCATCCATCGTCAAGATAAATAAAACCGCTGAGATATTGTGGTGTTTGTGGATTTTAGTCGATTATATTTATGTAGATACTGGTCGTCAAAAAACAGTATGTCCCAAATAACATATTAAAAACGTCTCAAATTACTTTTAAGACGTGCTCGGTAGTATTTTCTTTACACTTTGTTCTGCTCATTTGAGAGAGAGTAATGAATTATTTTCCGTAGAGCACTTGAATAGTAGTCGGATAAACGTTTTCATTCGGACGAAAATCTGTTTATAAAACGTTTCAAAGAAAATATATATGTATATATATATACATTCTAAATGTTTTTTGTCGAATACAAAAATATGAAAAAATGATTTGGAATACAAAGGGTGTACAAATTGTTAAAATTTAATGTAACATTGAATTATAAAGTAGTTTATGTATGAATTCATATTTGTTGTGTTTCAAATCCTTCAAGGAATTATTTTATTACCTTTGAAGATAGTTTAGTTATTTTGACATTTTTGCCCCAAACGGTTTCCATTGAAACTGTCTTTTTACAAAAAAAACTAACACGTTGACCCGGGTTTTTTTCCATTTTTGAATTCAATTTTTTTTTAAATGACAAATCAAAATTAAGAAAATTCTATACAGGATTATTTTCGTACAAAACTGTAGAAAATGTCTTAAAGTAGGTCATTTTGGTCGCGTTATTTTAATCAGAAAAGAATAATGACGAAATGTTTCCAACAGTAAAATTAAAAATAAAATCGGCTCCTGACGACCCAAATAGGTAAACCCTTATTAAGATATATTCTCCTAGCGAACAAGTATTTTTCTTATATTCTCCTAAGGAACAAGTATTTTTTTTATCTTGGCTAAACATAAGTCATTATTAAATGTCTTTGTTTCTTTGTATAAACATTCATATAGCAGTTGTTTATCATAAATCTTTTCCAAGCATACTTAATATCTTTATATACAGTTTCTGGATATCGGCCACCAAATTAAAACGTTACTGTTATCCTTTAATGGTATCGCAAATGTCTAAACACATCATGTATTAGAACTTTTGATAACGTGTTTTACAGAAATAATAAAAAAATGATTTGACGTTTAAGCGTTTTCTCAACATAAGTTTTCGAAAGTTGATCTTCCGGGTTTATATTAGTGTCACGTGATACGAGGCGGTTGTATAATTGGTTGATAAGGCGGGCATTTGATCGTTAAGGCTGGGCGATCTTATCTCTGTCATGGCGTCTATAATCCGAAGTGTGATAAGCTATGGATCATCCGAGTTGTGGTGTCCATCCGTGTACTCTACATTACGATGGAAACCTCAATCCCAGACAGTGCAGCGTTGACTCTTGATGACACATTGCCTTTAGTAACTTACACGATCTTATGTATTACAGAAAACACCGTGCCTAAACCAGTCGATCCGTGCGCTAATGTTGCATGTGAGCCAGTTTATTGTAACGATGCCTACACACCAAATGGAGAATGTTGCAAGAAATGCCCACCAGGTGAGTAACAGAGGTTACAGTTATCAACCTGGTTTTAGGAGTCTACCACCAATACGAAGAGACACTGCAAGAGCTATTTATTTCAAATCTGGCATTAAGAAACATCTGTCACGCCATTGTGGTTTTTTTCTCAGCACATTAGAAAATATTCTTAAACTGTGATATTTTTGTTTTAATAACGACTGTATTGTGTTTTATTCATAGCAGCCATAAGCGTGTCATGTATCTTTGTAACAATGCAATAGTTCATTTAGCTGGTGCCTATCTAATCTTTTTGATATATAAGTTTATAACATGATTTCAATTATTGTTAGTTCACTCACTTACAATGACTATGTACAATGTAAATAAGAGGAACTCGATTTCCCTTTTATGAGTAATCCTTGGTACTGGTGTGCATTCATGGTCTAGCAGCAGTTTTGCATTTTTATACACGTTTCATATTTCTTTTGCTATGGTGCTTATCAAGTGGGTGATTACGTGACCAATGTTAACGAAAAATGTCCGAACAAGGTGGCCGCGCATTTCCATACCATAGGTCAATAACAATGGCGTATATAAAATGGAAAGATAGTGCAAAACAAAAGCAATCTGACGAAAAAAAAAGCATAAATACTTGCTCATTCATGAGCGCTACCATTTACAAATCTGTTTTATATCGTAAACATTAATCACCCTACCCCGTCTGTGTACTATAATATTTATACATTTTTTAAATTGTATCTTTCTATGCATAACCATCCGCCAATCCAACCGTCTGTGTAACTTTATTTGAATCTAGTAGTTTTAATACAACGGCGAAATGCTGTACGTTCATATAGTTTGGCTAATTTTAAAACTTGGCAATTTCATGGTCAGTATGTAAAATACTTAACACAATAAATGCCCCTTATTTGCTACCCGAATATTCTGCCTTGTGTCAGTGTATACGACTGTCATCCCGATACTTAAAATGTCAAGATCCTCTGTCTGGCATCGGTTGGTTTGCTCCATAACTCCAATTTTAAATCATTGCAAGTGGCACTTCAGACAGAATAACACACATTATTTAATAGTTAACACAATCAAATCTAGTTCTTTATTATTATTATTTATTTGCCTGCACGATTTAAAGAACATCTAGTATACGTTTTTTTTAATTATTGCTTTAAAGAGGAACTTACATTTATTCAGACATAAGTAAAATACTATACATAGATACCATTTTTCAGACATATTTTAGAAAGGAAATTTATAGTGTGGGGTAGTTCGATCAATTTTTAAGCTATGAAAAAGAACGGATGTTATTCAAAACTTAGAACATAGGTGTTAATACAAAGTAGTTACTTAAAAGATTGTATACCTTTCTTACACTTTTCCAGCTTATCAACAGGCACCAGGTGCAGTTTCACGTGAGTACTAAACTCTTAAAATGTATAATTCGAACAATCGTTAGAACAATCCCAATAGCATTAATAGTGACAAACAATACTTTGAACAATCGCAAGAACTATCGAAATAGCATTAATAGTGACAAACAATACTTTGAACAATCGCAAGAACAACCCCAATAGCATTAATAGTGACAAACAATACTTTGAACAATCGCAAAAACTATCGAAATAGCATTAATAGTGACAAACAATACTTTGAACAATCGCAAGAACAATCCCAATAGCATTAATAGTGACAAACAATACTTTGAACAATCACAAGAACTATCCCAATAGCATTAAAAGTGACAAACAATACTTTGAACAATCGCAAGAACTATCCCAATAGCATTAATAGTGACAAACAATACTTTGAACAATCACAAGAACTATCCCAATAGCATTAAAAGTGACAAACAATACTTTGAACAATCGCCAGAACTATCGAAATAGCATTAAAAGTGACAAACAATACTTTGAACAATCGCAGACCTATCGAAATAGCATTAACAGTGACAAACAATACTTTGAACAATCGCCAGAACTATCGAAATAGCATTAATAGTGACAAACAATACTTTGAACAATCGCAGACCTATCGAAATAGCACTAACAGTGACAAACAATACTTTGAACAATCGCCAGAACTATCCCAATAGCATTAATAGTGACAAACAATACTTTGAACAATCGCAGACCTATCGAAATAGCATTAATAGTGACAAACAATGCTTTGAACAATCGCAAGAACTATCGAAATAGCATTAATAGTGACAAACAATACTTTGAACAATCGCAAGAACTATCGAAATAGCATTAATAGTGACAAACAAAACTTTGAACAATCGCAAGAACTATCGAAATAGCATTAATAGTGACAAACAAAACTTTGAACAATCTCAAGAACTATCGAAATAGCATTAATAGTGACAAACAAAACTTTGAACAATCACAAGAACTATCGAAATAGCATTAATAGTGACAAACAAAACTTTGAACAATCGCCAGAACTATCGAAATAGCATTTATAGTGACAAACAATACTTTGAACAATCACAAGAACTATCGAAATAGCATTAATAGTGACAAACAATACCTTGAACAATCGCAAGAACTATCGAAATAGCATTAATAGTGACAAACAATACCTTGAACAATCGCCAGAACTATCGAAATAGCATTAATAGTGACAAACAATACTTTGAACAATCTCTAGAACTATCCCAATACCATTAATAGTGACATACAATACTTAGAACAATCGCAAGAACTATCGAAATAGCATTAATAGTGACAAACAATACTTTGAACAATCGCAAGAACAATCCCAATAGCATTAATAGTGACAAACAATACTTTGAACAATCTCTAGAACTATCCCAATAGCATTAATAGTGACAAACAATACTTTGAACAATCTCTAGAACTCTCCCAATAGCATTAATAGTGACAAACAATACCTTGAACAATCGCTAGAACTATCCCAATAGCATTAAAAGTGAAAAATAATACTTTGAACAATTGGAAGAACTATCAAAATAGCATTAATAGTGACAAACAAAACTTTTAACAATCTCTAGAACTCTCCCAATAGCATTAATAGTGACAAACAATACCTTGAACAATCGCTAGAACTATCCCAATAGCATTAATAGTGAAAAATAATACTCTGAATAATCGCAATAACTATTCCAATAGCATTAATAGTGAAAAATAATACTTTGAACAGTCGCAAGTACTATCAAAATAGCATTAATAGTGACAAACAATACCTTGAACAATCGCTAGAACTATCCCAATAGCATTAAAAGTGAAAAATAATACTTTGAACAATTGGAAGAACTTCAAAATAGCATTAATAGTGACAAACAAAACTTTTAACAATCTCTAGAACTCTCCCAATAGCATTAATAGTGACAAACAATACCTTGAACAATCGCTAGAACTATCCCAATAGCATTAATAGTGAAAAATAATACTCTGAATAATCGCAATAACTATTCCAATAGCATTAATAGTGAAAAATAATACTTTGAACAGTCGCAAGTACTATCAAAATAGCATTAATAGTGACAAACAATACTTTGAACAATCTCTAGAACTATCCCAATAGCATTAATAGTGACAAACAAAACTTTGAACAATCGCAAGAACTATCCCAATGGCATTAATAGTGACAAACAAAACTTTGAACAATCTCTAGAACTATCGAAATAGCATTAATAGTGACAAACGATACTTTGAACAATCGCCAGAACTATCGAAATAGCATTAATAGTGACAAACAATACTTTGAACAATCGCAAGAACTATCCCAATAGCATTAATAGTGACAAACGATACTTTGAACAATCGCCAGAACTATCGAAATAGCATTAATAGTGACAAACAAAACTTTGAACAATCTCTAGAACTCTCCCAATAGCATTAATAGTGACAAAAAATACTTTGAACAATCGCAAGAACTATCGAAATAGCATTTATAGTGACAAACAATACTTTGAACAATCGCAAGAACTATCCCAATAGCATTAATAGTGACAAACGATACTTTGAACAATCGCCAGAACTATCGAAATAGCATTAATAGTGACAAACAAAACTTTGGACAATCTCTAGAACTATGACAATAGCATTAATAGTGACAAACGATACTTTGAACAATCGCCAGAACTATCGAAATAGCATTAATAGTGACAAACAAAACTTTGGACAATCTCTAGAACTATGACAATAGCATTAATAGTGACAAACAATACTTTGAACAATCGCAAGAACTCTCCCAATAGCATTAATAGTGACAAACAATACCTTGAACAATCACAAAAACTATCCAAATAGCATTAAAAGTGACAAACAAAACTTTGAACTATCGCTAGACCTATCCCAATAGCATTTATAGTGACAAACTATTCACTGTTCACAACATTAATCATGACAAACTATACACTGTTCACAATATTAATCATGATTAACTATATATTGAACAATCGCTAGAATTATCTCAATATCATTGATCATGATAAACTATTTATGGAAAATCGCTAAAATTATCTCCACAACATGAATCATATTAAATTTTACACTAAACAAGCTAGGATTATCTTAATAACATTATTTATGATAAACACTACACTGAACAAGCTAGGATTATCTCAACAACATTATTAATGACAAACAATACACTGAACAAGCTAGGTTTATCTCAATAACATTATTTATGACAAACACTACACTAAACAAGCTAGGTTTATCTCAATAACATTATTTATGACAAACAATACACTAAACAAGCTAGGTTTATCTCAATAACATTAATCATGACAAACAATACACTGAACAAGCTAGGATTATCTCAACAACATTCTTAATGACAAACTAAACACTGAACAAGCTAGGATTATCTCAACAACATTATTTTCAATTCAATTCAATTCTTTATTTGGCAAAAACCAGCATATAAATGCCTTTGGCTAAGACAACATTTACAAATATGGTACAGACATATATATAATATACGTAAGAGGCCATTCAATCTAGCCAAAAATAGGACCCGACCTAGACAAAATTGCAAAACAATTTCTTAATGTTATGTGCGAAACTCGACATATATAATAGCTCATTGCAAAAAGTTGCATGTTGAAGTAGGTGGGGAAAGTTATATAAAAGCGATTTAATTCTGCCCTTCTTTGTGCAAAATCAAGTGGCCGGTATGGTGCACCATAGTAGTACTTTATGACGTAAAATCGAGAAACGTCATCACTGTGACGTCATTTTGGCTAACATAATGGTTTCCACGTGGTACCTTACACGATCAAATATTGCAGATTTTCGTTCATTTTTTATTGAATAGATGCTTATGTTGCAAAACTATGCAAAAAATATGAACAATGTAACAAAACATATAAGGAAATAAGTGAAAAAAATCAATAATTTAATGAAATAATGCATGCATCGCCCAATTTCATGAAAGTACGGAAGGACATTTCTGTCATAACTTTACTGATTCTTCAATAACTTTCGTGGATACCATCTCGTTGATTTTAAATCCTTACTAGACCTTGTTTTTCAGACTACAGTAACTTTTTCAACCAATCTTGTTAATGTGTTCGCTATGTGATTTCTAGTATGTAAATTATTTGCATAAATTAATAGAATTTGCAGAAATAACTTTAACATGGTTTTTCTCATTTGACAGAGAGCAACGTTCTTAAAAAGGTGAAAAGAATCTTTAGACTGTGGTTCGTTTTTAAATAAGTTCAAGCTATGGTCTTTCTTCCGCCCGCTAAGCAGAGGAGCTTGGACATTTAAAATAAAGTTCTTATGGCACCATAATCTAGAACCCTGTCATACCATATAAGTTATCAACTTTGATTAAGCTGAGGGCTGCTTAAATATATGTTAAAGCTATATCAGTGCGTCAGCGGCTCTCTGTGATTTAATAGTACCCCGGTTATCATGATAAGTTCCAGAAAAAAAAGCAGCAGACATTGGGACGGGCTCCCTTCTTCACTAACATAAATCATGTCAATGAGCATGGTCACGAGCGATGGGGGTGGGTTGAATAACGAACTAACACAAAGGAACACAGCCTTGATAACTATAAGAATGTAAGAATCAGCATTTTCAAGTGTGTATTCAATTAACATTTGGCATTGATCTACGGGAAACTTTAATGATTGGATATCAAAATCGATTATCTCATGATTTACTAAGATTTGTTTGTTATTTTATAAGTGAAATTCCGTTTATTCAACTGCGCTTGGAAAACTGGAAAAGAAAGAAAAAATACTTTGTAATGAAAAGCGGAAGTGGAACTACACAAAAATTAATTTAAATCTAATCAAAGTTACTATTCATAAGACAAAGCAAATCTTTAGACTCTATTCTAAGAGAATTTTCTGTGTATATTTATTAATGTAAAGGTGTTTAGAGCTTGCTTAATTTCAGCAATCATAAAAGTTACCCGTTGGTTGAATATTGACAGGCTTGGATGAAGCGTCATCAAGCTTGACTATACATTGTTAATTATATCTTAAGATATCCAATTCCGAATAAGCATTCATTTATTAGACAGTCAACTGAAAGCACTCCTTATCCGCAAGAAATAAAACCATGGCAGCAGTATTCAAAACTAGATATTCCCGACGTATTGTCACAGAACTTATTGCAACAAAACTGCCCCCTGTACGAACGTTATGTTTTGGTATTTCAACAGTTTAACAAGTTTGTGTATAAAATCAAGTTATTTGATATTTAGCTCTGTCATTATATTCACCAATTTTTAATGAAAACCAAGTCCCATAAGAAGTTGATGTTCTGTACTCGGGATATCTGCTAAACATGTGACTTGAAAAACTATTGTTACGATCTATACAGTTATATTAAAAACATTGATGATTGCAACTGCTAAAACACATGATACATCGTTAAATTGTTATGAACGCAAAAAGTGAGAGCGTATTTCAACAATGAATGCAATTCTTGTATAAGACGAAAATGCATATTTAACACAGAGAAAACGCCGATAAAAACAAAACGCTAAACAATAATTTGATCGTGATGGTTCTAGATATTCAAGACAATTAGACTTCGTCAGTTGTATAAATAAATTTAAAAACATCAAAGTCATCGATTTTTGATATCATTTATTTTTTTGCTTTACTGTGATTTGTATGTTATTTGTTAAAAGGAACTATTTCCTCAATTGTGAAAGGAAAGTTGAAGAACAAAAAAAGACGTTGTAATGAAAAGCTGAAGTGGGGCTAAAAAATGTTAATGTCAATCTGATTGTAGTTGCAATTCATAAAACAAAGCAAATCTTGAGGTTTATTTCAAAAGCGATTATAAGCGTATAATGATCATAAAGGTGTTCAGAAACTTGTTTAATCCCGGCAATTTTAAGAAGTTTCCCTTGGATCAATGCCGAATTTTGATTGAATATTGACATATTTAATTTCGATGGAAAAAGCTGATTTTTATAGTTATCAGGATTGTGCTCATCTGAGTTAAATAATCATTCATATCCCCCATAGTTTGTGATTATGTTACAGGGAACCCGTTTATAAGTCTGGCTCTTTTTCCGGGAATTTATCTGGAAATCTGGGAGACAATTAGTTCACAAAGAACCATTGACGTTCAGCTTCATCTTTACCATATCTTTAAATATTTCACGGCTTATGTTACAGTTGGTGGTTTGGATGATATTTGGATGTACAGTTAATGTGCTAGACGTTTTATTTTAAGAACCACAGCTACTCTGCTTAACAGACCATGGAAAGATTTAAAATGAACCACTTCAAAAATATTTTTCTTTAAAAGTATTATGCTGTCTGTCAAATGAGAAAACTTTATCAAAGTAAATTTTAAACTTTCTGTAAACATATGCAAATGAATGAAATAAACAAAATCACATAGCGAATATAAGCAGATGGATTGATAAGTCATATAGTTACTGTAAGCCGAATACAAGGCCTGATCAGGATTTGAAATCAACAACATTATATTATTCTTAGTAAAAGTTGAAACGGTGTTCAAGGTCACACAAAAAGACAAATACAAAAAAAATGAAATCCACTAAAAGCATTGATATCCAGTGAATTTATGACGGTTATGTCCTTCCGTAGTTTCATGAAATTGACCAAAGCAACCCATTATTTCATTAAACTTTTACTTTCGTCACTCATTTGTTTATAAGTCCTGTCCCACAGTTCATATTTTTAGCATTGTCACGCAAAATAACCTTTTAGTTGAAAAAAAAAGGAACAAAACTCCGCAATATTTGATTCTATATGGTACCACGTGCTAGCCATTTTGTTAGTCTAAATGACGTCATAGTGATGACGTTTCTGAATTTTACGTCATGAAAAACTCCTATGGTGTACAATTTTGGCCAACTCATTTTGCTTCAAAATACGGGGTTTAAAATCGTTTTTATATAACTTTCCCCACCTACTTCAACGTGCAACTTTTTGCATAGAGCTATTATGTATGTAAAGTTTCGCACATAACTTTTAGAAATTCTTTTGCAATTTTGTCTAGGTCGAATCTTGTATTGAATGGCCTAATAGTAAGCATGTTAATAAATACAAAAAAAAATAACAAAGATTATCAAATCCCGAAAACATACAAGTCACTAATTTAGTTGATCTATCACATAATGATATATAATAACGGTAAATACATTAGATAATTTCATTTCGACATTTAAAGCTCTCTTTTAGATAATATGCAGTTTTAGTTAGAATACATTGACGTTTTGAAGATAAAATATTTACAAATGTATTAGTGTTTGCCTAGGTAGATGTCCAAAATATTTATTACGAATGTTTGCATAGGCCGGACAGCACTATAAAAAATGATATTCAGATTTAATCTGATTTAAAGAGCAAAGTCTACATATTCGATCACTTCTATCAATTCCATTAAATCTAACTGTTTCAATATCTAAAGAGTGAGAACTTAATCTAAAACATGTCATCCGCTTTCTTAAACTATCTCCTTTTAAAACATCAATATATTTCTCAGAGCAGAAATCAGTCTTATACATTTTATAAAAATCTAGCTTTGGTGAAGTTTGTAGTGAACTATGCAAGTTTTGGATATACTGGGGCCCGTTTCACTAAGCTGCGTAACTTTACGCAAATTATTTGCGCAAGTATAGGAGTTACGCAAAACTTACGTTAATTTCTTGCGTACGTTGCTTTGTGAAACGGGCCCCTGGTCTCTAATTCTTTGTTATAATAGAGGAAAATAGTTAACGTTCTTATCAAAATTTGTGAAAATATCGTTAAAACCAAGATTGCTTAACAATTGTTTAATACTCATGGCCCAGCAACTTTCATTATTACCATTGATCTGTTCTAGTAGTATTTGATGCATAGGAGAATTTTCATTACTCATTATTTTTACCCAATATTTTAAAGTTCTCTCCTTACAAATAACCGAAAGCGTAAATCTCCCAAGTTCACCATACACAGCTATATTGGGAGTTTGTTTCTGCACACCCAAAATATGCTTACAAAATTTTAAGTGAAGTCTATCAATTTCTTTGTAATCGTATATTCCCCAAACACCTGAACAATACAAGATTATTGGAACAACCATAGAGTCAAATATAGATAATTTTGTTTTTACATCAATTGTAATACGGGAAAATAAAGTGAAAACAGAATTTTAGGCTCTTAAAGCTTGTTCAGACAAAACTTCAACAGCATTTCTCATATTACCATTATACTTAAAATCTACTCCAAGGTACTTAAAATTATCTACAAGTTCAATTAGTTCTCCATGAATAAACCAATCAATGTTATGGGTGCTTTTTCTTTTTTCAAAAATACAAACTTTTGTTTTAGAAACATTTATTTTCAAACCCCATTTATTTGAATGATTAGAAATTGTATCTAATTGAGCTTGTAACTTATTAATGACAAACAATACACTGAATAAGCTAGGATTATCTCAATAACAGTATCAATAAAAAAAATTAACACTGAATAATCTCGGATTATCTCAACATTATTATTGAAAAACTAAACACTGAATAAGCTAGGATTATCTCAATAACAGTATTAATGAAAAACTAAACAATGAATAAGCTAGGATTATCTCAATAACATTATTAATGAAAAACTAAACAATGAATAAGCTAGGATTATCTCAATAACATTATTAATGAAAAACTAAACACTGAATAAGCTAGGATTATCTTCGGACCACAACGTTTGTCCTGACGACAATCGCTAAAAACAACTTTTATTTATCATCTACTTGTTGACTGTACTAAACGAGCTTACTCTTTATCGGATAACATGCCAATGCCAAGGTTCCGCGGGTATTCTAAAGTTTTCTACGCTGTACGCCAAATACGAAAACAGTACTTAATTGTACATTGCAACACCGTGCAGGAGACCTTCCCGAGCATACGTTTTTGTGGTCTGTAAAGCAACCCCATTTTGATTATTGGTATGACTAATTACGTAAAAAAAGTCATTTGTTTACATTACGGAAAATGATAGCTACACTTTTTAAACTTTCTTGTTGAAAGAAAACCCAAATTTGTTTTAAACCCAGAAAACATCATTTACACCTGCCATTTTCTCATCTTTTTTTTTTTACTTTTGACTTCACAAACATTTTGTATATAACAGTTTGACAATTGAGATGGGTAGGACATACTCTGTCAGCTTCCTGTGTGCGATTTTGAAATAAGAAATTACAACCAAGTGGATAAGGAGCGATCGAGCATAGATTACCACGATATCATCCGCTGAACTTCATTTGGATGAAGATGTCAATTTAGCCCATATCACTTATTTGATGTTGATGACAAGTAGAATGTGAAAAGCTAAAATTCTACATAGTGTTTTAAAAAGAACTAGCTCAGATATTTATGCTCTGCAAGTAATAAACGTTAAAAATTTGAGCGTTAACGTTGATGCAACCGCCGTCTCTAAAAGAAGACAATTCTCAACGTCTCTAACTCTCGAAATCCCTTGCTTTCTTTAGATAATGTGGAGTTAGCATTCACGCCCGTCAGCACAGTTATGGGATAGCATTTGTGGGATTTTCTGAACGGTTATGAACAGAATTTTGTTGGAAAATCTATCAATTACCTAGCCTTATTTACGCTTTAAATATGTTATGTCATTTTATCGATAGAAGAAAATTTATTTTTTAAAAGATAATACCTCAATGCCTATTTAAGCTATGATATAAAGCCTTATTGGACTCTACGCCATAAACCTTATAAACTATAATCTATACCCGGGCCACCGTTGTACGAGGTTTGGTCAAACAAGAAAATAGGTCGTCGTTATAAAGCATATGTTAAGACTGGCTTAACGTTGTTTGTTCCATTTTTTGTTATAATGTATCCTTGTCAACATTAACTTTAATTGAGTAAAAAATGCGATGTCCGACTTATGATTGACGGATGAAAAGAAAACTAAGATCAATTGCATATAAGGACCTGTCTAAAACATTACCCCGTTGCTCATTTCAGTAAAGAAGCCATGTAAATACAAGGGAAAGATCTGCTATTCAGGCGAGGTATTTTCTGACGACTGTGATACGTGTGAGTGTAACGACGGAATCGTTTTCTGTAAAGGAATCAAATGCCGTAAGTACGATAACGGTGCTAGGAACATGTTTTAAATGTCATACAATCGTTTCTCTTATACAATAGATTTAAAAAAGGTGAAAAATAAACCTACACAATATCGTCGCAGTGGTTAAAACTGTATTGTTTTATCACGAAGATCTAAACTATATATAGTTTTCAAAGCCAAGGCCTCTACCCAGACTCGTTGTTTCTGAATTCAATTCAGTTTCATTCCTATTTTCAATGCATCTGTGAACAGCATTATGTTGCGCATCGTTTTCTGATTCCTGAACAAAACTAAGTGAGATAACAGACAAGCTGGTTTGGATACTTTGAATATTAAAGATTGTTCTATTTCGTCATTTAAGTTTTTTTAGCAAAAATGATAATGATAAATGCAGTTGAGCTCGACGTTAAATTCAAACGATTTGTAGCAAAATCAAAGACATAATTTCAGTTTAACAAATGGATTAATCATTATAAGTCTTGAAAGCATTTGACTGTCTCGTTTCTGTCTCGTATCTATCTTGGTAAATTTCTTGTTTTCTTGTATTAAATAACCTACATGAACAAAAAAACACGTGTTCGACAAAAGATGTTTCGGTAGTTTTTTCTGCGCACTTTATCTACGCATCCAAGGGAGATAATAAATATCTTGCCGAAGAGGATACAGGATTTTATTCCGATGAAATACTGAATGTTATTTTTTCAAAGAAAAAACATATCATCCAAAAAACTATAAAAGGAAGTTAACATTAACCATATTCCGCATGCATATTCAGCCCCCAGTTGATATTTTTCAAGGTGTCTCCCAAAGGCATTTAAATAATATCTTAAATTACTTTAAAGACGGTCTCGTTAGTTTCTTCTGTTCACTTGTTTCTGCTCATCTTAGACAGATAACAATTCATTTTCCGTTAAATACTTGAATAGTACACGGATAAACGTTTTTATTCGGATGAAAAACTGTTATAAAACTTTTCGAAGAAAAATAATTGTTAATATCATTTTTGTTGATTTTTTGACAAAAATAATAATATGAAAAACTGTTTTGGAATAAAAAAAATTCAGATCGTTTATGAAGTCAATGTATGAATTTATGTTTGTTGTGTTAATAAAACTCCGTGGAATTATTTTAGTACCTTTGAAGATAGTATGATCATTTAAACAGTTTTGCCGCAAACGGTTATCATGAAAACTGTCATTTTGCAAAAAATAAACTGACTCGTCGATCTTCATTTTTTTGCAATAAAATTTAAATGACATATTCAAAATTAACAAAATTCTATGAAAAGATTATTTTCTTTTACAACTGTAGAAAATGTCCTTTTATCTATATACTTACAGCTTTTGTTCTTTTTTGCACGCAAATGGTGGCCTGTTGAAATACTTCTTCAAAAAAAATATACATTACAGAAAACACCGCGCCTAAACCAGTCGATCCGTGCGAAAATGTGGTATGTGAGCCAGTTTATTGTAACGATGCCTACACACCAAATGGAAAATGCTGCAAGAAATGCCCACCAGGTGAATGACACTTTGATTATATTGAGGCAAAACTGATGGCTAAAATGGAAATAAAAAGCATGATACTGATTGTTGGAATATTTGATTCATGTCTATCAAACAGCTTCTTTTTAAAGCATACTAGCGCTCAGAAAAACTGCAAAACTGGGTAATATGAGTTATAAATTATGATAGAATATGTTGAAACATAGCGAAAAACAACAGGATTATGACAATATAACCCCTGCACTACTTTAAATATATATTTTTTTTAAAGCGCTATTTTTATAAATGTGGTGCCCACCAGTTTAACTTGATTGTTTACAAACGAGTAACATCTAAAATGACAAGGAGTGCTCAGATTAATAAGTGACGTTCACCTGGTTAGAAAAATCTCGTGAAACACATAAAAATAGTCATTTATCCAATATAAAGAATGGTACATTCAAAATGGAGAATTTCTTGGGGTTTATTGGTTCCCAACGTTTCTCGACTGACCTCGTTTTATCTCTAATTGTAAACAAACCTTACAGTATTCACTCTTTTAAAAGCACCACGTGAACGTGTTACAGTCTCAATACCTATGTAAAAGAAAATTTAAATTACTTTTGAATTAATTTTCATTATTCTAGAACTTTGACAAATAAGTGTAAATAAGCGCAAGCATGGCTTTAACAACAACGAAAAGAATAATAATTTCAAGAAATCAGTATCTTCAGGCCGGGGATCATGTTTACGGCGGACGCGCATGTCCAAAACAATCGGTCTGTGCCGTGTGTAAGGCGTAACGCCGTTATAAAGCATGGTTTATCACATACCACCAGAACCGGAAAGTTGATTGTCAATATATGCAGGGTACACAATGTGGCTATCATTAGCAAAAATAAGGTGAAAAAAGCAAAAATACATGTGGCGCGGCCATCTTGTTCGGACATAAGATCGCATTCGGAACACCTCGGCCATTTCTTAAATTAACCTCGGAGGTAATGGGGAGCCATTTTTGAAAGTAGGTCAGTAACGAAGGGCATGTCCGTTTGCAATCGTATCTACTCGAAAATCCCCAGCACAAGCCGGGGATTGCCGAAAAGAGCCGATTGACAAAATATGAAACAAAGATGTGTTGATATGATCATCTTTAATGAAAAGGGTAAAAAAAACCCATTCATTTGTGATACATAACCAATTTGTGTGTATTCAAATACATATTTAGTGCCTGTGTGCATTTTGCGTTATCCGCCGGAAATAAGGCGAATTACCCCAGGATTTCTGGTGTATTCATGTACTGCCTACGAGGTATATCTACCGACTTGTTACGGGGATTGCCGAGTAGATACGATAAATAAGATCGTAAACATTGATCACGTGATTTCCCGGCCTGATCTTACAGCTAATGACGTTTTGTCCTATTTAGTGAAACCGGCCAACCGATGTTCGTTCGTCGTCTGCAAAAAGGTCTACTGTAATGATGCCTACACACCAAAGGGGGAATGCTGTAAAATATGCCCACCAAGTAAGGTCATATTAACACTCAATCTGGGAACGGTCCAACAAACATTTGAATTCTTAATTCTACTTTCACAAAGCTTTTATGAATCTCAAAGGGTCCTTTATTTTTGAAAATAGAAAAAAAATGTGTTTAAAGTATGAAAGAAATCAAAGTACCGTATATAAGGACTCATCTTTTCTGTGGTATTCTTTTCCATCGTTCTAACATCCTTAGACCCTGACTGTCAATTTCTGAAATTCTTGGAATATCTTAAAGGCGACAAGTAATTATTTTTTCCTATTTTATACAAATAAAAAAATACATAAAAAAGAAAGTAAACGATAAGTGATTCATAAACTACAGCCTTATGTGACGGGGGTCTGCAGTGACCGTGTGGAAATCATTTAGAAACCGACTTCCACATGTATCAAACATCTCGTATAGTCGATTGACAGACTGTTAATGCACAATGTACATGTAATTGGCAAACGGACTTTACGGTCTATTAGTTCTAAACATGTTCAAAATAAAGGCAAGATACAACTAACTGGTATTGACCCCAAAACGAAAAATCTTTAGTGCTGTATATTAAACGAGAAAGATACTTTCTGTTTGGTAGAAAAATATTACTTGAATCAGAAAATCCTTCTTGCAGAATATGCGAATACTATATACATATAAATTTCAGCATGAATTGTCTTTTCATGATATTGGTCATTGCTTTGCTAGGCACAGGAAGGATGCACAAATTTATCTAAACGAGGATATTTTGACAAAAGTTTCTACAGAGTGGTTTTTTTTTTACCGCAAACAAAGCAACTGGTGTTGTTCGCCGCCACACTTGCTGGAATATGCCAAGACCTTCCTATTTAAGTTCAACGGAATGAGTTGTTTGATCAAAGCGTATCTTCATGAACATACATAACTTCTATATAAACTTTAAAAATCTCGATGTAATCCATTTCTTTTTTTTTTCATAAATCTTATTGATAAACCAACGACCAAAGACCAATACTGTCGATATGTCAAAGACGATGCTTATAAATTCTTCAAAATATATGAAACCATTTACAGAACCAGTAGACCCTTGTAGTTACGTTGTGTGTGAACCAGTTTATTGTAACGACGCCTACACACCTAATGGAGAATGCTGCAAGAAATGCCCTTCAAGTAAGCTATCGCTATTCTTGATTATTTTTTTAAATAAAAAAGACCCAACACTATGGCCATGGAAAGAAATGTTTAAAACGACTTTCACCATTGATATCCTAATATTTTAATGAATCAATTGCCTCTTTTGAAGACTTGGATACTAAAGGTTTATGAATCTGAATTATTAATATGCGTTTAAACCTCGTTTATAAATGTTTGGTAAAAACGGAGCCAATTCGTCTTGCAGACATCAGTAATTATTTAAACGGTCAATTTTTCAAATCAATGATATACTATTTCTATCCTGCAAAATCATCGACATAGATAAGAACGTCCGGAAACAGGATTCAGGATAACAATATAGGTCGACATAGATAAGAACGTCCGGAAACAGGATTCAGGATAACAATAGAGGTCGACATAGATAAGAACGTCCGGAAACAGGATTCAGGATAACAATAGAGGTCGACATAGGTAAGAACGTCCGGAAACAGGATTCAGGATAACAATATAGGTCGACATAGATAAGAACGTCCGGAAACAGGATTCAGGATAACAATATAGGTCGACATAGATAAGAACGTCCGGAAACAGGATTCAGGATAACAATATAGGTCGACATAGATAAGAACGTCCGGAAACAGGATTCAGGATAACAATAGAGGTCGACATAGATAAGAACGTCCGGAAACAGGATTCAGGATAACAATAGAGGTCGACATAGATAAGAACGTCCGGAAACAGGATTCAGGATAACAATATAGGTCGACATAGATAAGAACGTCCGGAAATAGGATTCAGGATAACAATATAGGTCGACATAGGTAAGAACGTCCGGAAACAGGATTCAGGATAACAATATAGGTCGACATAGATAAGAACGTCCAGAAACAGGATTCAGGATAACAATATAGGTCAACATAGGTAAGAACGTCCCGAAACAGGATTCAGGATTAAAATATAGGTCGACATAGGTAAGAACATCCGGAAACAGGATTCAGGATTACGATATAGTTCGACATAGGTAAGAACGTCCGGAAACAGGATTCAGTATTACAATATAGGTAAGAACGTCCGGAAACAGGATTCAGAATTACAATTTAGGTCGACATAGTAAGAACGTCCGGAAACAGGATTCAGTATTACAATATAGGTAAGAACGTCCGGAAACAGAATTCAGGATTACAATATAAGTTGACATAGGTAAGAATGTCCGGAAACAGGATTCAGGATTACAATATAGGTCGATATTAGTATCACAGAACGCTAGCCAAAAGCATCGGAGAGCCCTTCAAAGATTATAGGTTTTCAATATATTTAAGATGAAACAATTGAAAGAAGTCATCTATTTATTTACAAGGACTGTTTAAACACCATTTTTAAATCTGTTTCGCATCGAACACAATCTGTAAGATAGTCCCTTTGGTTACCCGAATACTCTTAGTTGTCATTTCTAGAATACTTTTCCCCGTAAGGTCCCATTAATTAACATCACAAATAGTCATGCATCGTTTTATTAAAAAAGGGTTGCCGGGTTGCCGTGAAAACTAAGTGAGTCAGGGTTAGTTGACCCGTGACCTGCTTCATTTGCATATGGTCAAGCGACGCAAAAACTGGCACATCGGAGTTAAAACCTATGAAGTCAAACGATACTGTTTGGTCCATCTAATGTTTCAAGTTACAAATCATAATTGGATGATCACCGAATTTGAAGAAATCGAAGGTATTACTCGGAACTATTTGCTGCCTCTTTGCACTTAAGAACAATTCTATATTTAGATTAGTTGGGGAAATATACGTCACAGAAACAAATCTCCGGTTTCATTACTTTTACACAAAATAAACACATGTCATATCCTCCACAATAAACACTCTCAGGACATATATTATATAAACCACCATACCTTTTCGATCACCCCTATCTATATGCCTTATCAAGATTTATCCACTCTATAGACAGAAAATACCGTGTGACGTCATTTTTCATCGTGTGACGTCACACTATGACATCATGATTTGTCTCGTGACTACTTTTCATGCTTGTTCACGCATACTCATTTGCGTTTTATAAAAAAATGTTTTCTCTGTTGTTTTGATGAAATAGGGTATTCGAAAGGTATGTTACGGGATAAACAGAATAAAAGGTTAGTGACGTTAATGGGTTAAGTTTTTCGGGCTCGGCTTCGGTATGTATTGGGTTCGCCTTCGGCTCACCCAATAAATTCCTACGCCTTGCCCGAAAAACTTAACACATTAACGTCACTAACCTGTTATTCTCTTTATAAAGGCGTTTTTTCTGACACATATTCTTCTTTCATGATGACTGTTATTTCAGATCATATTCAAAACAAATGAATTAAGCTCAATTAATCAGGTTAAAAGTTGAATTTGAGGACGTTTACTTGATTTATAAAAATACATATTTTGATTATAAAACGTACATTTAAAAGAGAATCTTTATACTGGGAATGATAAAAAAAAATGGACAATAAAACAAACTTGATAGTCAAAGCATCGTTTAAATGACGTTCATAATTTATAGAACCAGTAGACCCATGCAGCAATGTGGTATGCCAGCCAGTTTACTGTAACGATGCCTACACACCAAATGGAGAATGCTGCAAGAAATGCCCTCCAAGTAAATTATACAATGACTTAATTTTCTCTTCTCTTGTACGAATTCAATAAGAAAAAGGGTGGATGTTAATATTAGTTCTTATCAACTTGTATACAATCATTATCCAGTGGAATTAATTAACCATTTCTTGACACAACAATATTCTCTTTCGTCAGAAACCCACCAATAAATCGTTTGTCTTTCATTTACTTTCTATTTAAGCTTAAGTAGATATCAAGCTTACTTCTTTACATGTAAACTGAATTTGAAGATTTGTTTCATATCTACTTTCAAATGTTTTAAACTTGAAATGTGTTTTACATTTATATAAAATGTGTGGGGTTCATATCTAAAAAACAACTGTGTATGGACGATGTTTATTGTTCAGGCATGGAGTGTTAGAATCGCTTGTTTATCGTTTACTTTTCAAAAAACATAATGACAAATGTTATTTTTTTGTAATAAGGCATCCAGCCCATTATACATATAACACAGTTTAAAAAATATATAAGGATGAGATGCAGCAGTAATAATCTCATCTTACTGGGTCAACAGTCCTCAACTTATGTAAAAATGAAAAAGTACGAAGTATAGCTCTGGTTCATACTCCTCAGTTTTCAAGATGCTTTGGCTTGAGCTTAAGACTGAACTTGAAGGCGTATTACTAGGATAGGAAATCAAAATGTACCACTAGATAATGATAGCTGTATAGTTGTATATTATCCCTGTATGATAACATATATATATATTTATATAATGCGAAAAATGCCTTATTTGTATCTGATTATTCTATACAAGTCTGCAAGGTTTACAACCATTCTATACCAATTGTAGATCTTTTACTCGATGACAGTATAGGCATACCAGACTGTTACGGGTAACTGTTAACATAACAGGGTCGACCTGTTTCGATCACCAGTTAATGGTTGGAGCATCTGAATTAAGATAATCGTAATCTATATGGATTGTATAGAACTAAATAATATTCTGTGTTTAATAGCAATACAAAATCTTTTATAATACCAGTAGCATCCATATTATTCTGGTTACATATGCCAGTTTTGTTTGAAGCAATCGATAAACTTTCAATGCTTAAGGACCCGTTAGGTGACTAATATGATATGTTTTATATAATCGGCCCTTTCTTATCCCTATCAGCACCAGTAGACCCATGCAGCAACGTGGTATGCAAGCCAATTTACTGTAACGATGCCTACACACCAAATGGGGAATGCTGCAAGAAATGCCCCCCAAGTAAGCCATTCAGATTTTTAACGGTTCTTCAAAAAAAAAGGAGAATCAACGTACAACTTCTTTGTAAGAAATGGTTTGGCAACAATATATTACATGTGGTCAGGAGAAATCGGGAGAATGGAAAGGTGAACTGACCTCCGATAAGTGACTGAATCATATTGAAACGATGTACCCACGAACATCTTTTATTTAAAGAAGGTAACACATGAAGACATACAACACTACAAAGTATTAACTAAACATTAAATTCGTGATATATGGAGTAACAATTTTCATGTTGAACAAGTAATCTTAAAATAAAGATTTAACAATAGACAATTCAACTTGTTTACGAATTAAACATTTAACAAGCCTTTGAATAGTGAACCATTCTTTAACACGGCTTATATTCATGCATGACATATCAGTAAAGAATTACTAATGGTGTTGAAGATTTCCACAAACCGCTTCGAAGATTTATCATAAAATATCAAAAAAATTAATAATCCGAATAGAGGGAATGAACACGAAAACTAGACCACAAAACATACTTGATAGTCAAAGCATCGTTTAATTTACGTTCGTAATTTATAGAACCAGTAGACCCATGCAGCAATGTGGTATGCCAGCCAGTTTACTGTAACGATGCCTACACACCAACTGGAGAATGCTGCAAGAAATGCCCACCAAGTAAGCTATACAATGACTTAATTTTCTCTTCTCTTGTAATAAATCGAATGGATTGACCCGAACAAGTAAACGCATTACATTTTTTTTTTTGTAAATCAGCCAACAATAATTATGCATATATCCATTTCATATCAA
The DNA here is from genome assembly GCA_947846245.1 of Cerastoderma edule. Classification (NCBI taxonomy): domain Eukaryota; kingdom Metazoa; phylum Mollusca; class Bivalvia; order Cardiida; family Cardiidae; genus Cerastoderma; species Cerastoderma edule. The sequence continues at coordinate 8,777,216 of OX401409.1, read as the reverse complement.
TCACAATGTCAAATATCCATCTTTAAAACCAACTCTTTAATTTATTGTTTTAGGGAGACATGAGTTGTAAGCGAAAATAATCGATCAATAGATACATTGCTTTTCATGCACTATTTTACAAGGTTCATATGAATAACGAGTTCGTGGTATTTATTTCTTTTTATATGTTTAATAAATGGAATGGCCCGTTGGCTCTACTTTTTCTTCTTTTCTAAGTATGTTTTTTATGTACATGCCTGGTAATTTTTTGACACTTGTGAATGGATGTGTTACAAAAATACCGATACATTATGTACATTATTTATCGCCCAGCTTTAAGCACAGGTAACCTTATAGACCAACACGTGTCTCCTTATGAAGGTAAATTAAATCTTCAATGCATACTTACATGTTTTAGCGGCTTTGACTGTACTATTAAACGGCTTAGTCTTTTCTTATTCCTATCAGCACATGTAGACCCATGCAGCAACGTTGTATGTGAACCAGTTTACTGTAACGATGCCTACACACCTAATGGAGAATGCTGCAAGAAATGTCCACCAAGTAAGTGAATATAGTTCACAAACCAAGCAAAGAATTATCCGCCCTGTCTCAGTAAACAACACGTTTGTGCATATTCCGGCTTTGCTGTATTTATATGCCCCTCAAACTGGTATATCGTTCTATCGTGGTACTCTGTTTAATACATTTGTACTACTATTTCAAATAAACTGCAAATTGCCAAGCTTGTAATAGTCTTATTAGCAATCTCGCATGGGAACTTTTCGCGGGCTTATTCACACAATGCAAATCGGATGAAAAATCACTGTTTTCTAAAATTAGGAAGTTTTATCTATTCATGTTCAATAAAGATGTGCATCGGCAGAAAAATCGCAGGCGACAGGCGCGAATGAACTTAAAACAGTCGGCCTTCAACTGCGATGTCTATGCCAAGTGTTAGACGTAAGTTTTTGGGGTGTTTTCTTTTATGACAACTAGTTGAATCTGACCAAAAGTGTACCAGATAATATAGTTTAATATAGTATTATCACCTTTCATGAAAATACCGCCATTTACGTTCGATTACTTCAAATTTAGATCATTGTTTACAGTTCATAAAAAAACAACAACGTTAAGCCGGTTTATTGTGTCTACAACACTAACGTGCTTAATCTTCACCGCATAGTAATGTAAGGAGGTTATTAGTCTACGAATTATATAGTTATGATAGTCAAGATGGTTACGACGTGCGATAGTCCTTTAAAAAGACTGCGTTATAAAAATACGGATAGTAATTAATGGATATTTTGTGTCGCTCGGGCCTTCCCTTAATCTTTCTGAAATATATTTGACCTCTTTAATAATGTAAATTGATTTTCTATTTTTTTGCGACGGCGTCGTTAAGATGTCTTATATGATCTCTTTGATATACTTAGTCTTTTCTTATTCCTATCAGCACCTGTAGACCCATGCAGCAACGTTGTATGTGAACCAGTTTACTGTAACGATGCCTACACACCTAATGGAGAATGCTGCAAGAAATGTCCACCAAGTAAGCCGTTCCTATTTACCAATTACTTGAAATAGACTCTAAAAGTCTTATGGTACGATAGCGTTTAGAAATGTTTAGTACCTGTATAATCTGCAATATCTGAACAACATAACATTCATAAACTTAAAGTTGTGTAAATAACAATGTGCATGGGATTAATGATCATTGCAAAAACAGTTACAGTTAATAACAACGTTTATATCACATATTTAATTCATGTATGTAAGAACATATATTATTAGCTGAAGGTTACGTAATGATTGAAATACATCGTGTTTACTTTTGATTTGTTCTCATAAGAAGTTAATATTTTTCGATCAACGAAAATTGAATTTTAACGGCTATTTCAGCTTTTCTGAAAAAAAAGTGTATTTAACCAAATTATCTAAGACAGTGGATAAATTTTAAGCTTATGATTTATTTGATTTATATAAATACATATTTTGATTATAAAACGTGCATCAAAAAAAGTCTTAATACTTGGAATGATAACGAAAACTAGACAATAAAACAAACATACTTGATAGTCAAAGCAGTTTTATTGACGTTCATAATTTATAGAACCAGTAGACCCATGCAGCAATGTGGTATGCCAGCCAGTTTACTGTAACGATGCCTACACACCAAATGGAGAATGCTGCAAGAAATGCCCTCCAAGTAAGCTCTACAATGACTTAATTTTGTCTTCTCTTGTATGAATTCAATAAGAAAAAGGGTGGATGTTAATATTAGTTCAAATCAACTTGTATACACTCATTATCGTGTGGAATTAATTAACCATTTCTTGACAAAACAATATTCTCTTTCGTCAGGAACCCATTAATGAATCGTTTGTCTTTCATTTACTTTCTATTTAAGCTAAAGTATATAACAAGCTTACTTCTTTACATGTAAAATGGATTTGAAAATTTGTTTCATAATTACTTTCAAATGTTTTGATCTTGTACTATGTATTATATTTATATAAAATGTGTCTAAAATACAGCTGTGTATGGACGATGTTTATCGTTCAGGCCAGCGGGGCCGTGTAGACCAACACGTACCCCTTTAAAAGGGATACACTGAATCTTTAGTGACATGGAGTGGTAAAATTACTTGTTTATCGTTTGCTTTTCAAAAAACATAATGACAAATGTTATTTTTTTGTAATAAGGCATCCAGCCCATTATACATATAACACAGTTTAAAAAATATATAAGGATGAGATGCAGCAGTAATAATCTCATCCTACTGGGTCAACAGTCCTCAACTTATGTAAAAATGAAAAAGTACGAAGTATAGCTCTGGTTCATACTCCTCAGTTTTCAAGATGCTTTGGCTTGAGCTTAAGACTGAACTTGAAGGCGTATTACTAGGATAGGAAATCAAAATGTACCACTAGATAATGATAGCTGTACAGTTGTATATTATCCCTGTATGATAACACATATATATATTTATATAATGCGAAAAATGCCTTATTAAATGCGTATTTTCATATCTCATTATTCTATTCAAGTCTGCAAGGTTCACAACCATTCTATACCAATTGTAGATCTTTTACTCGATGACAGTATAGGCATACCAGACTGTTACGGGTAACATAAAAGGGTCGACCTGTTTCGATCACCAGTTAATGGTTGTAGCATCTGAATTAAGTTAATCGTAATCTATATGGACTGTATAGAACTTAATAGTTTTCTGTGTTTAAGGACATTTTCTACAGGTTTATAAATAAATAATCCTTTCATAGAATTTTCTAAAATTTTGATATGTTATTTAAAATTTTATTGCGAAGTCAAAAATGAAAAAAAAATACAGGTCGAAAAGTTAGTTTTTTTTGTAAATTGACAATTTCCATGGTAACCCTTTGTGGCAAAAACGTCAAAATGACCATGTCATCTTCAAAGGCAATACAATGATTTCTGGGAGGTTTATTTACACAGAAATCATGAATTCATACATTCAATACTTTATTATTCAATGTTATTCTAAATCATTACAATCTGAACATTTTTTGTAATCCCAATCAGTTTTTCATTTTTTTTGTTTTCGGCAAAAAACAATGATAATGGATGTTTATAATACAAAAAGATGGAGATATTTTAAAATTCCTTTCATATAATTTTCTTATTTTTCAGTATGTGAAGCAAAATGTTATTCTTAAATACAAAATGCAAAAACAAGTATATGTTGACGAGTTAGTTTTTCTGTAAAATGAGTTTTCATGGTAACCGTATTTGAAAATCATTTATAAAAACGACTAATATAGCTTTAAACTTGAAAAATAGAAGCTGGGGGCTTAATTTGCATGACAAATATATAAACTGTTAATAACCCTTTGTAGTTTTTTGACTTATGTGATTATTCTTTGAAAAAATTGCATACAGTAAACTTCATCCGAATAGAAAAGTTTATCCGACTTCTATGCAAGTACGTTTTCGGTAACAGGTTATTATCTCCCTTGAATGCGCAGATGAGGTGCGCAGAAAAAACTACCGCGATACAAATTCTTTTATAATATCAGTAGCGTCCATATTATTCTGGTTACATGTGCCAGTTTTGTTTGAAGCAATTGATAAACCTTTAATGCTTTAAGACCCGTTTATGTAACTAATATAGGATCACAATAGAAATAAGAGGTTTTTCTCTTTTTTGTGTTATCATTGATATTGATGTCAATGGAATTTTGGCATGGTTCATAACACAATCAATTAAATTTCATAATTTTATTCAATGTATTGCTTATTTTACATGTATGTGTTGTTGATTATTGTCTTGTGGCTCAATATTGAAATGAATTTATCTATCTAACTATGTGATCTTTTTGATATATTCGACCCTACCAGCGCCCGTAGACCCATGCAGCAATGTGGTATGCCAGCCAGTTTACTGTAACGATGCCTACACACCAAATGGAGAATGCTGCAAGAAATGCCCACCAAGTAAATTATACAATGACTTAATTTTCTCTTCTCTTGTACGAAATCGAGAGGGTTGATCCGAACAAAAAGACGCATAACAACTTTTTTTTTGTAAATTAGTCAGCAATAATAATGCATATATCCATTTCTAATCAATCACAATGTCAACTATCCATCTTTATAACCAACTCTTTTATTCATTGTTTGAGGGAGACATGAGTTGAAAGCGAAAACATCTATCATTAGACTTGTTAAAAATATATTTCAACTTCAGAACGTATATGATATGATAAATGCGTTTTTTCTGACAGATATTCTACTTTCACAATGACCGTTAGTTCAGATGGTATTCAAAACAACAGAATTAAGCAAAATTAATAATGTTCAAGTTTGATTTTAAGACGTTTATTTGATTTTAGAGAAATCATATTTTGATTGTTGTAAAAAACTAAATATAACAACGATCCAAACAATGGGATACTAAACGAAAACTAGACAACAAAACATACTTGATAGTCAAAGCATCGTTTAATTTACGTTCGTAATTTATAGAACCAGTAGACCCATGCAGCAATGTGGTATGCCAGCCAGTTTACTGTAACGATGCCTACACACCAAATGGAGAATGCTGCAAGAAATGCCCTCCAAGTAAGCTATACAATGACTTAATTTTCTCTTCTCTTGTAATAAATCGAATGGATTGACCCGAACAAGTAAACGCATTACAATTTCTCTTTGTAAATCAGCCAACAATAATAATGCATATATCCATTTTTAATCGATCACAATGTCAAATATCAATCTTTAAAACCAACTCTTTAATTTATTGTTTTAGGGAGACATGAGTTGTAAGCGAAAATAATCGATCAATAGATACATTGCTTTTCATGCACTATTTTACAAGGTTCATATGAATAACGAGTTCGTGGTATTTATTTCTTTTTATATGTTTAATAAATGGAATGGCCCGTTGGCTCTACTTTTTCTTCTTTTCTAAGTATGTTTTTTATGTACATGCCTGGTAATTTTTTGACACTTGTGAATGGATGTGTTACAAAAATACCGATACATTATGTTCATTATTTATCGCCCAGCTTTAGGTATACACAGGTAACCTTATAGACCAACACGTGTCTACTTATGAAGGTAAATTAAATCTTCAATGCATACTTACATGTTTTAGCGGCTTTGGCTTTTAGCGTCTTTTTTTATTCCTATCAGCACCAGTAGACCCATGCAGCAACGTTGTTTGTGAACCAGTTTATTGTAACGATGCCTACACACCTAATGGAGAATGTTGTAAGAAATGTCCACCAAGTAAGTGAATATAGTTTTGCAACAAACCAAGCAAAATAATATCCGCCCTGTCTCAGTAAACAACACGTTTGTGCATATTCCGCCTTTGCTGTATTTATATGCCCCTCAAACTGGTATATCGTTCTATCGTGGTACTCTGTTTAATACATTTGTACTACTATTTCAAATAAACTGCGAATTGCAATGCTTGTAATTGTCTATAAGCAATATCGCACGGGACTTTTTCACGGCCTTATTCACACAATGCATATCGGATAAAAAAGGACTTTTCTCAAATTAAGAAACATCTCCACATAATTTTCTTAGAATTGAAATTATTAAAATATTCTGTATTTACGTTCTCTCAAAAGACTTTTTAACCTCATTCTGCTTTTTTAAATTACACGAGAAAGAGAAACAAAAACATCTCAAAAGTTTTCCAACTCATGTTAGATAAAGATGAACACCGTGTTATTTCAGAGCCAGTTGATCCATGTAGCCGAGTGTCATGTCCAATACTTACGTGTGCAAACGCATACACGCCAGCTGGAGAATGCTGCCCAGTGTGTCCACCACGTAAGTGACTCTATTCTATCGTGATTAGTTTCACTCCTCTTGTCTAAACATGATCAGTAACACATCTCTTTGTAACATCGTCAACCGGAACTATTTCTAAGTCTTGATTAGTAACATTTCCTTAGCATTATTTAGATCAGTAACACATCCTTTAGTCTTACAATGATTAGTTACATCTCCTCTAGTCTCGAAATGTTTGATTAGTAGCACGTTTTATGGTCTCGTCCTGATCAGTTAACAGTTCCTCTAGCTTCAAACAGATCAGTATCACATGCTCTAGTCTCACCAAGATCAATTACACGTCCAGTAGACTCATCAAGATTAGTAACACTTACTCTAATACTATTCGTTCCAATCAGTTACACTTCCTCTGGTCTCACTCAGATCAGTGGGTTTTTTTCTCTAGTCTCAACAGACCAGTTTCACCTTCTCCAGTCCTACCCAGATAGGTCAGACTTCCTCTAGCATTGTCCTAATCAGTAACAATTCTTGTCTCATCAAGATTACTAGTCTCGTCCTGATTAGTTTTACTTTCTCTAGTCTTCATGATCAGTTAGATTTCCTCTAGTCTCACAATGAGCAGTTACACTTCTTCTCATCCAACACTGATCAGTAAAACCTATTCTAGTTTCGTCCTGATCCGTTACACTTCGTCAAGTCTCACCCAAATCAGTAACACTTCCTCTAGTCACCCTCATATCAGCTACACGTAATCCATTCTCACTTCAATCATTTACATAGCCTGATCAGTAACACTTCATATAGTCTCACCAACATCAGTGACACTTCATATAGTCTCACCAACATCAGTGACACTTCATATAGTCTCACCAACATCAGTGACACTTCATATAGTCTCACCAACATCAGTGACACTTCATATAGTCTCACCAACATCAGTGACACTTCTTCTTTTTGACTCACATTGATCAGTTACACTTTTTCTTGTCTCAACAAGATCAGTAAAACTTCCTCTAGCCATTCGAATATCAGTCACACTTCCATTAGTGTCACCCTGATCTGTTTCACTCCTTTTGTTAAACCCTGGTCAGTAGCACTTTCCTTTACTCTTTTCAGATACTTCTTCTCTAGTCACACACTGATCAGTTACACTTCCTGTAGTCTTACCAAGATAAGATTGATTTCATCTCATCTCTCATAGATCAGTTATAACTCCACTAGTCTCATTCTGGTCAGTTACACTTCCTCTAGCCTAGGTTGGGGAAGCACTGACGAACGTTTATGATCTTATGTCTGAACAAGATGGCCACGCCACAAGTATCTTATTTTTTTCACTTTCTTTGCCAATGATAGCTACATTATGTACCCTGTATGAGTTTGTACTCAACAAAATTCGCTCTCAAACTTGAGTTGCTTTTAGGATGTTGGGTTTGGTTGCTTTCCCGGCATGCATTGGTATACACTGTACATATATATTCATATATTGTGGATATCAGTGAACACAATCCGGGTTAACAGAATTGTCTTTTCTTTTATATGTGTAAGGTTATTCCTCTTCTATAACTATTATATCACGTTCCCTTACTGACTGAAATATTGGGAGAGGGCTACGTCTTTTAACTTGATAATGGATAAGAATTATCATTTGACCAGTAAATATCAACTTTTTGTAGCTAAACGGTGTGTGAAGAATGGTAAGATTTACCAACACGGACAGGTAATCTATGACAAATGCGATACATGTGAATGCAAAGACGGTGTTGTTTACTGCAGGGGAATACAGTGTCGTAAGTAGAATTTACATTATTTTTAAAGCAATTAATGGACAGTGTCATATGGACAAAACATGTCAGTTTGCTAAGTAACCACAGTTACAACCTAGTTGCAACACATGCCCTCACCCTGGTTTATCGTGTGCTATATTCGGTGAATTGACTATAATAAGTTTTTATGGATGCGGAAAGCTGTTCCTACCTCTCAAGTCTCCTCCTCCATTTTTAGGGGAACTTGTTTATTGTCGTTTATGCTTTCCGAAGTTTTACGGCTTTCAGAATTGAGCAAAACTTTATCAACGTAATCTTTAATATGGGACAGATTAAACATATATCTATTGTATAGGGTTTCGTCAGACAAATCAATTGCATTTATAAGTGAGGTTATGTTTTCTAAAGCCACTTTAATCAGTATAGGTTAGAATGCTTTAAAACTGTACATTTGCAATCTAACAGATGTATATTCTTCATCACCACCACTAGCACATAATCCATCATCATTCATCTTGAAAACAATCCGTTTTGTATCACCAAATAAATGGTCCATATCTATGTTTTACCTGTTTAGTATTGAAACAAAGAATGCGCTCTTTAAATTTCTATTTTTATTGAACACTTCAAAAATAGACTTCATTCGTTCTAGATGTGATATTTGGAATGCTGACCCTAACCAGCGTTTTAAAGATTGTATGGACACTCAGCAAGATTAAGATGCCTTCCTTTCTTTATATTACAACACGCTCTAGCTATTAGAACATAATGTGTAGTGTCTTACCCTGTCCCTTTAGTGTTTAACCTACATTTTCATCCAATGAGAATGCGTCATTTTGAAATTTTTTGCTGGTTTATTTTCCATAAACTACTATTCGAGTGTTTTATCTGGGCTCTATGAGACTATTACTCCGGTATCACGCATGCACATAAATGTGTAGTTTTAGGCTCCACCTCCAAATCAATGACACGTGTAAGCCTACCCTACGGTAGCGATGGAAAGATCGCTGTGACGTCGCGGGGAGAAATAAACACAGAAATAAATAAAAAGGAATTACAATTAACTGGGTTATAGGGTTTAATCCTTTATCCTAACATCGTTGTGAAAAAAAGAAACTGAACTATATTAACCTTTTACCCCATTAGGAATAATGTGACGGGTACAAATTGAAAGCATCAACAGACTACACATATATACGTTATGAAAAATCACAGTTTCTCTTTGAAATTGAAAAGAAAATATTGTGACAAAAGGAGAAATTGCTCAATTTCTTCTTTTGTCACAAGGACTTCTTAAGTTTTCTGCTGTAGGTGAGAAACAAATTATGGAGTAACGGGTTAAACTCAATCACTGATAAACAAAACTTAAACATAAACTGAATGCTATCAAGTTGATATGTGACAAAAAAAATTATATTGCAATCTACATCACTTGGTAGTGCAGTTTTCTTCTTCCAAATATGGTATGGCAGATTCTTGGCATGAAATTGACAGCCGCGGAAGGCGTGGTTTATGTCGATTTTCAAAATACTGAGAAGCAGTTTTATGCCATTCGCCGATCATACTCGTAGAGGCGTGGTTTGCCAGCGTCAAATAGAGCGCTCTATGGAAATGTAGGTTAAACACTAAATTATTTAGAGGCTAGATAGTGAAATTTAAATATAGGTTAGAGGCTAGATAGTGAAATTTAAACGATATAGAAACCCCAAGGAAGGAGCGATAGCGACTGACGGGGTTTCTATGTCGTTTAAATTTCACTATATAGCCTCTAAACAATTTAGTGTTTAACCTACATTTCCATAGAGCGCTCTATTTGACGCTGGCAAACCACGCCTCTACGGGTATGATCTGCGAATGGCATAAAACTGCTGCTCAGTATTTTGAAATTCGACATAAACCACACCTTCCGCGGTTGTCAATTGCATGCCAAGAATCTGCCATACCATATTTGGAAGACGAAAACTTCACTACCCAGTGATGTAGATTGCAATGTAGTTTTGAGTTTAACCCGTTACTCCATAATTTATACCTCACCTACAGCAGAAAACTTGGGAAGCCATTGTGACAAAGGAAGAAATTGCTTGTAACGAGCAATTTCTCCTTTTGTCACAATATTTTCTTTTCAATTTCAAAAAGAAACTGTGTTTTTTCATAATGTATATATATGTGTTGTCTGTTGATGCTTTCAATTTGTACCCGTCACATTATTCCTAATGGGGTAAAAGGTTTATATAGTTCAGTTTCTTTTTTTCTCAACGATGTTAGGATACCCAGTTAATTGTAATTCCTTTTTATTTATTTCTGTGTTTATTTCTCCCCCGCGACGTCACAGCGATCTTTCAATCGCTACCGTAGGCTAGGCTTACACGTGTCATTGATTTGGAGGTGGAGCCTAAAACTACACATTTATGCGCATGCGTGATACCAGAGTAATAGTCTCATAGAGCCCAGATAGAACACTCGAATAGTAGTTTATGGAAAATAAACCAATAAAAAAATTCAAATTGACGCATTCTCATTGGATGAAAATGTAGGTTAAACACTAAACGACATAGAAACCCCGTCAGTCGCTATCGCTCCTTCCTTGGGGTTTCTATATCGTTTAAATTTCACTATTTAGCCTCTAACCTGAGAGGATAGAGCAGCATATCGTTAGGAGGAATGATTTAAAGCTGCGTGTGTACTCATGTGAATATCCTGTGCTATTTCAGCCAAGAGTTGTGTGTACAAAAACCGCGTGTACACGTCCGGAAGCACATGGAAAGATGATTGTAACTCATGCTCCTGTAATAATGGTGTCACAAGTTGTTCGAACAATTGGTGTCGTAAGTAATATATGAACGACCCTCTGTGTGTTTTGTGGCGCTCATCATCAAGGACTATGCATGTCATGAAATTTTTAATACGAATAAGTAGTTTCTTAAATAGCATGAGTCATGAACGTGCATACACGTACGCTATTCTTTCCAACCGCTGTGTGATACTTACAGTGTACTGACATGCAGTCTTTCGTTTGATTACGTAAAACGTTTGTGCCAAACTGTGACCCACAAAAACCTCAATTGAATGACCAGGCCTCGTAAACGTCCATTCACCTTGAGAAGGTTAACAGCGACAGTGATTAATTTGATATTATTTTATATTTGTTTTTTTTTTTGTTTAATCTTATTTATTTTAGTTCGATTGAGAAACAAGTTCTTTCAACTTATATCAATCATTCTCGATTCTGCTTTTTGATGACCTACATGTAATCTTAAGGAAACACCAAATCAATAAACCAACAGCTAAGAAAAAATACCCCTCTACGGTCGTCTTGGTCGGAAAAACGGGTTTCGGACACCCTTTCTAGTCATGATATAAGTATGTTTAACTAGTCATAATTAGCTATCCTATCACAGAAAGGGTATTTCTTCGTCACTAGATTAAGTACATATTTTTTATTTGAACCTAGCCAGAGAAAGCAAAACATGAATCCAACATCTTTAGTCAACCCTTGAGGAGTAAACATCTTTCCGACGGTGTCTTAAGGTTAAATAGTAAAATGGTACTAATTGAAGTTCGAATAACTTCATAAAAGGAATGGGCTCAATATTGTGACATGTACCCACGTTAAGCATAGATGGATTGAAATGCTTTAGAAGTGAATGTTGTGTATATTGTGCTTCATGTTTCAGCTAAGCCGTGCTATCGAAACAGGGTTCGATACAATCACGATGACGAATGGAAGGAGTATTGTAACACGTGTGTCTGTAAAGACGGTGTCGTCCATACAACAAACTTTACATGCGGTACGGACATACATTACTGCTATATCTTTACTGCGTTCAGGCGCTATGTATGCCTCGTATACTTACAGTTTTCGTAAGTCCAAAACAAGGTTCCGTGGTGATGTAGTGGTTAGCGTCGGGTCGATTCCCTTAGGCGATCACTTGTTTCACCGTTGAGTGTCCTTGGGCAAAACACATTTCCTAGTATGGTACTGGTCATTTATCTAGGGAGCATGTACTATAATACTGAAAAAAAGTGCTGTACATTGATAGGAAGAAGAAGAACAACAACAACAGTTAACCGAGTTTCAAACTTAATCAGTTGCAATTAGAAATATACTTGTGATAAATTATACTACATTATTTGTGTGTGCTAGGTACTTATTTATGAATAGCAATTGGTACGTAAAACGAATCTTACCTGAGGTAGGTGTTTACTAGTAGATGTAATTTCCTAGAGACTTCACCTGGAACATACATATCTACTTGTCTAGGTATCTAAATACACCTAGTTAACATGTGTTAGGTACTGACTAGTGGTACGCAAACAGGACTTTATCTCCTGTCGGTACTTCTATATAATGACCGTAGTGCATACATTACCAGCTGTAGGTATGTATATATGTCTACTTGTACCATTACCGTACGAAATATATGTATTGAGGTAGGTAGACTTGTACGATAACTGTACTACACTTTACAAGTGATAGGTACATTTGTACACGTACTATACTATATTTAACCTGTGGTAGGTATTCTTGTACAAGTACTGTACTATACTTTACCTGTGATAGGTATATTTGTACAAGTACCATATTTTATTTTACCTGTGGTAGGTATACTTGTACGGTACTATATTATATTTTACCTGTGGTAGATATTCGTGTACAACCACAGTACAACATTTTACCTGTGGTAGATAAAGGTTGTCATATACTTATAAGTATATGCAAACGTCAAAAGTACTGTAGTAGGTTCAAGTAGCGCATTATATATTCCACCTGTGGTAGGTACATGTACATATCTGTTTGTACAGGTAGTATATTACATACTTTACCTGTGGTAGGTACATGTACATATCTATTTGTACAAGTAGCACATTACATACTCTACCTGTGGTAGGTTCATGTACATATCTATTTGTACAGGTAGTGCATTACATACTCTACCTGTGGTAGGTACATGTACATATCTATTTGTACAAGTAGCGCATTACATAACATACCTGTGGTAGAAACATGAACATATCTATTTGTACAGGTAGTATATTATATACTCTACCTGTGGTAGGTACATGTACATAACTATTTGTACAGGTAGTGCATTACATACTCTACCTGTGGTAGGTACATGTACATATTTATTTGTACAAGTAGCGCATTACATAACATACCTGTGGTAGGTACATGTACATATCTATTTGTACAGGTAGTGTATTACATACTTTACCTGTGGTAGGTACATGTACATATCTATTTGTACAAGTAGCGCATTACATAACCTACCTGAGGTAAGTAGATGTACATATATATTTGTACAAGTAGTGCATTACATACTTTACCGGTGGTAGGTACATGTACTCGTACATATCTATTTGTACAAGTAGCGCATTCATATTCTACCTGTGGTAGGTACATGTACATATCTATTTGTACAAGTAGCGCATTACATAACCTACCTGTGGTAGGTACATGTTCATATCCATTTGTACAGGTAGCGCATTACATACTCTACCTGTTTATTTTAAGATATCAAACAAAAGCATGATGATTCAAACATTTATAAGAGACGTTTCCCTGTATTTACTGGTACATGATTAGTCAAATAGCAAGTTTGGGATAAAAATAGCTTTTAACATGTAATCCATAGTTGATGTTATCATATATGCCCTTAAATGGATATAACTGTTAGATAGACTGTCATTTTCGATCATATTTTATACAATATCATTCTGTAATAGATTTTTGAATTATCTAACAGGTGGAAAACCTGGACAATGTAGCCCAAAATGGAAAGATGATGACTGCAATGACTACTGTAGCTATGATGACGATTGTTTTAGTGACGAGAAATGTTGCAGCGATGGCTGTGGAAAAACTTGCACTAAGCCCTGGAATGGTAAGCCATGTGTAGTTTAAACATACAATAGAGATACATCTAAATTGACGTAAAATCACAATCACTGTTTTGAGTTTTTTTCTATTTTTTTGTTGTCGTTTTTTTCTTTTCTTTTTGTTGTTGTTGTTGGTGGGGGGGGGGGGGGAGTCTTTTTTTTCCAAAATCGTTTGTTTATATCATTGAAGAAACATAATTTACGGCTATGTCTACGTTGATACATTGTTCTGTCATATATGGAAATTGTGTCTAAGGAAAAAAGTAAGTACAAAGTGAAATCATAGGAAAGTTAGAAGAATAGCGGACAAGATAATCTTGCCAATAGTAAAAGAAAAAAAAAATAGAAAAGTTTCCCAGACTGCTTTCATACCATCAGAGCTAGACAAATCCAACATCCATGGCGGTACTAGGTTGTTTAACCCCGCTAATACAGCTCTAGCTTATTACACAGTGCTACTCACAGCCCGAGGAAAACGGCTAGTTTAGAATGACAGGTTTGAACGCCTATGCTTAAAGGATGCCAAAGAGGGTGCCTTAGCCACTATTGCTGGTAGTTTAATCCATAGTGGAATACATCTTGGTAAGAAACTGTATTTGAAATAATCAGAAGTTGTAGAGTAGGGTTTTAATTTAGTATTATGAGAAGACATTGTTCTAGATTATGCAGGGACGAGTTGTTTTTATCAATTTCTAGTAAATTATTTACAATTTTGAAAAACATCGAAAGTTTTTGTCGGCGTTCCTTCAAGGTATTCCATTTTGAAGAAAAGCCAGCATCTGTCACGCTGCTGCTATTATGATACCTGTTTGTGACAAAGCTTGTCTTTGTTTCCTTGCTGGCAGTTGCCTTCTTGATATTCTGTTGATATAGGACCCCCAACATAGACCATAGTGTATGTCTACACCCATGTACTTGGAGGTATTCTCAATATTCAGTTTAACACCTTTAAGAATGTAATCCATAAGAAGGCGATGCCTTGACCAAGATATCCGTAGAACACTGCATAGGGTGAAAGTCAATACCAATGGAGTTTCCCATGCTGCTAGTGTGTCAAGATCAGTTTGTTTGATTGTCTGGTGTTCTTCTGACTTGATCTGACAGTACAAAATGCATTCGTCTGCAAAAAGGCGAGTCTTAGAGAGAATTCCGTCAGGTAAATAGTTATCAAATATCAGAAATAGTATTGGGTCTAATACTGATTGATCCCTAAGGAACTCCGCTTACAACTGGATCCTCACTAGACGACTGACCCTGGACTATCACTCTCTGTCTTCTGTCATGATTCTATCCACTGATAAGTATGTTCCCATATGCCATATTGGTGTACTTTCTTCATACGCCGTTGATGAGGGACATGATCAAATGCCGTTCTAAAGTCTAAGATAATCATATCAGTTTGGAATTTCTTTCTATTGTTGTAGCCAGCTCATGTGAGAGGGTCAAAAGTTGAGTTTCATAGCTTCTTTACAAAGACTCTCTCAGCGGTTGAGACATTTAAGTCTTCAGAATAAATTGTCTCCAACCGTTTCTCGGCTGACCTTGCTTTATCGCCAATTGTAAACAAACCCATGACTATAGTATTCACTTTTTAAAAGCATCAAGTAAAAGTGTTACAGTCTCAATTTCTCTGTAAAAGGCAATTTAAAGGTCATATGTACAGGTTGGGTTTATTTCATAAAATTAAAATATGAAGTAAAAGAATCACATTGAAATTATTTGCAACATTTTAGCATAACGCATTACGTCATAAATCACCGTCATAGCGCACCGATTAATAAAAGTTTGTATGACTTACTTCCCTTTGCTGTGACGTCACTCGTGATCCACTGAATGCGCCATGTTAAGGGCGTGAAGAGCGATCGCTGGTTAGAATTGGTGTTTTTCTTCAAATAAACGATCCTAAAGTCATTGTTTGGATTGACAGCGCATTTTCTTTATTGAATATGATTCATTTTATAAGAATATCAATTTGAAAAAAGATAAATTAATAACTTAACCCGTGAATTTGCATGGATTTGTCATTGCGTAAACCTGTTCATATGAAAGGAACGACTTGAACTTTGGACGATTTTCCTTGAAATAAATGATTCTTAAGTCATTGTTTGGATTGACAGTGAATTTTCTATAATGGATATTTTTCATATTATAAGAATAGCCATTTGAAAAAAATGAATTAGTGACTTAACGCGGGAATTTACAAGGATATGTCAATGCGTTCATATGAAAGGAACAGCTTGAAAGTGGGACGATTTTCCTCGAAATAGCAATCCGTAAGTCAATGTTTGGATTGACAGTGCATTTTCTTTATTGAATATGTTTCATATTATAAGAATATTCTTCTGAAAAAAAAGAGTAAGTGACATAACGCGTAAATTTGCAAGGATTTGTAAATGTTTTCATATGTAAGAATCGGCTTGAAATTTTGACGATATTTGTGAAAACAGCTATTTTTATTAATATTTGTTGAAAAAAAAACACGAGTACTTTTTCGTCAATGATCGTGTATTAGCATTAAGGTTTTGATTGAGTAGTAAACAAAGACATAGATCTGAATAAACGAATTGTCTTAAAACCGTACATCGTATAACTATTGACTGTCAAATTCACCCTCCATTGTCTTATCAATACATGAAATGAAACGGGAGAAGATCATAAATTGCGAACAAACAAACCGTATTATAACCCAACTTACTTGTGATACGAAGGTTATCCTTTAATTCACATTTTCACCACACATCAACTTACTTGTGATACGAAGGTTATCCTTTAACTCACATTTTCACCACACATCCAAATTTCAAAACTAAACACTGGCACGTTATCTATGTCTCTGGCACATTCAAGAGCATTTGTTAAAATCATCCGGCAACTTTCCAGTAACTTCATCCCCAGTAAGAGGTCTATGACTTCGAAATTGATTCCGATGTCGTCTTTCTTGATCAACTGTTTTTACTTAAGAATTGTTCTTCATATTCACTTTACATTTATGTTCGTTTTCTCTCGTGTAAGTAGTCTTGACATATTGAGCATTTAATTTTCGGAAAGGTTTAATAATTAACGGTTAAAACAAAAAAGTCGTCATAGTTTATTTTACTAACAACCTTAAATAAACATATTTGAATTTATTTTTTATGATTTTGTAATTTAAATATCAATTTGACAAAACTTGATTTTGATGTTAAAATGTTTTTTTGTTGAAAACATAGAGTTAATACCGTTTTGGTGAATACTGATTATCATATACTTATTGAAGTGTCAAACTATTCTAATAGAAAAGACAACATGTTCACTTCTTTGAAAATCATAACGACAAAGTATCCGACGTAAGTCACATTGAGAGATGAATATGTACTGACACCTTATCAATCCAAACATCCTGTGAGAGTTTGGTCTTAATTGGTTATATCTTAACAATGGATTTTTAGATAAATTTAATTGCCGCGCATTGAAAGTGTGAGATTTGCCGCTTGTTATTTCATGTCTGGAATAGCAGAACGTGTCAGACCTGTTAATTAACAACAGAGATATTTAAGAGATTAACGCCAGAGGCTATCTTTCGCCTAAACAATAAAGGGCTTGAGACTTGAAACATACTGTGCAAATGTGGCAGATTGGTGTTAATTTGCATCACGACCCTTAATCCTTGTAATGTCCGATGTTTGTTGATTGACCCTTTGTATGTGAGGTAAACTGACAATAATCAATTAAATTGTAAACAAAGAGATTATGTTAAAATGTGTAAAGTATATATTTAGTGATCTTATTACTAAATTATCAATATAAGTTTGTAATAATCATGTTTGAACACCTGAATTTTAGTGTGACATACGTCATTTAAACCAATATCACCAATGGCAAAAAAATGAGGTGTGTGATTTAAATAATTCCGAAAAGCAGACGCTTAAGTTAAGATCGAACCCATTATCATTTGTGTTGATGAGTCCAGAGACAGTTTGCGGGTATCAAATATTCATTATTTTGAATTTTCATTCAAAGACATCGGCAGATAAAAGAAACTTGCTTGTTTTAATCGGTTTGTTATCATAGCAATCAACGTACATTTTTATTTTGTCTCATTTATGTACAATGGCAACGTTTCTACGATTATGTTAAAACATAAAACAAGTTTTGCAAATAAGAACAAGATGCATTTAAGCGTTTAAAACCCAAAGACATGACAATACAATAACTTATGATGTTGGATGAAATTAACATATTCTTGCAACCCTTTGAATTCTTACGTAATATAATCGTAAAGCAGCCTAATTAAGTATTCCTGACTAAGTATGTAGCATAGTTAAACTGTTCCAAACAAAACTAGCTTGGCGAATAAGAGAGTCATTCAAGGAAATTAACTTTCAAAAAAGGTGTAGTCAACGTGATTTATCCTTTTCTTGAATTTATCTACATTTACACAGTGCAAATTCTATATAAAGATCTAGCAAGACTACACGAGGCTCTAACACCCCAAACTAACAGTCAGGAATTGTTTTAATCACGAACATCAATTCAGGGAAATATAACGGTTACTCAATAAGTAGAATGAATTTGAAGCGTCTTCACCTGTATAAATTACTTTGAATTGAGTCCGATCTTTAAAAGATCAATAAAATCAATTCTCTGAAAACGCCTAACAATGCGTAAACTTGCCGTCTTCGAAGTCAAAGTAACACAGCCTACTGTTCTTGTTTGGGGAATATATCTTTTGCTTATTTGTAAAGTAAACACGGTCCAGTTTACTTATCGAAACTTTTTGCAGCTTTTATGTTCGTCGGAAAACTGGAGAAACTCGCATCCCTGCTACCAAAAGCAGAATAACACCAGAAGACCTGTCAAAATACCATATTCAATATCCAATTTACGTTTCCCAAAACACAATTCAACGCTTAAAATGTCCAAAATTTGTGTAAAAACACCGTCGTTACTGAGAACTAGATTCTTCTTACCGATAGTTCATATGACTTTGAAGCACAAATGACGTCACAACAAGGGAGATAAGTCATTCACAAAAATCGATAAAGGTGAATAAAAGTAGTCAAAAACAACATTTTTCGCTTCTGTATGAGAAAAAATTCATTACCTCCGTCATAACGAAACCATAACCTTATTCAAAAACCATAATTAAAGAAAATTTTGTTTATCGAGAAATATGACCTTTAAAGTAGTTTTAAGTTATTTGTTAATTATTCCCGAACTTTCGTAAGTTAAGCGTAAATGAGCGAAAGTATGGCTTTAAGCCCTGAAACCATGCTGACAGTCATGGAGAATGTTATATCTTTCCAGATGCCCCATCATACGGCTGACAATGACATACTCTAGCAGTTTGCAGCAAACTGCAATGACTGGTCACGGATACCGGTCGGTAATTTGCTGGGTCCTGTCGTCAGTTTTCGCGAAGTCTGCTTGTATACTTTTCTCCAAATGAAAATCTTTCAAATTATTCCCGCTATAAGTATATTTACACTCGTCACTAGGCGCAAACATAACCCTTTTTCAGTAGTCAAATTATTTGACGCGATCGGAAAATATTGAGAAAATTTTGCATCACGCCAAACTTTGAATGATTCATCAAATGGTGAACTGTGCGACGCAATTTTCGTCGCAAACGTTTGAAAACCTATATTTCCATTATAACAATAACATGTCAAATGACATTAATCACAGTTAAAGATTATGCCCTTTTCAATCGATTCATACACGTCACATATATTATTTACTTTGTAAGAACGGTTAAAATGGCACTAGGTAACGATTTTTTTGCATGCGCACTGGCGTGTGAAAAAACTAATTAAGCGTTTTGTAATTGTTTAACGACACTTGCTGCCATTATTTGGTAGTATGTGAGTTTATTTTATATATCTTGTCTTATTCATTTAACTTTGAATTGCCATCTTGTGGCGTTGTGCTTTAAATCCGAAAACCAGAATTTGGAAAGTCCGACACTATTTTGATCCTTCGAAATTTCAACGACAGATTGCCCCATCAGAACATAAAAATCAATCTTCGAATTATTTTAACTACTTTTTTTCAGTAAGAAGGTCTTCTCCGGTACCGCGTTATATAATCTTACCGCGATATTATGATAATAATGGACATCTCAAGACTGTTTAAATAATTTAATTTAATTATATCACGAACTGAAATGAGCCCCAATTTGTAAAGATTCTGTCCATTTGGATAAAAATGATTCAGTCTTTTTTAAAGTTATATTTCTCCATTAAATTTCCATTAAAGTTGGTTTTGCTCAGAGTATGAGCTTTCAATGGAGTCCAATCTGGTACAGCGATAACTCCGTTTAGACCTCTCATTTTAAGAACTGTGTCCCTTTTTTCTCTATGCGAGCAGTAATATGACGTAATATCATGTGACCTTCATTTCTAAATGTTCAAAGCAAATATTAAGAGGTAATTTGGGGGAGAACATGACTGATATCTAACTCTAAATTTGTCTTATGGTTCCCCATGATTTCAGGAAGATCTACGTTTGAAATATAATCCAGAAGGGAAACATTTAAATGCTCTTTGTAATTGATGCTATCAATTCCATTATTTCTTGCTGTAAACAGTTGAAAGAGGGCGAGATTTGTGCAAATTAGACGATTTCCTGGCATAGCGCGTTATGGATGATAACGCGGTACAAGCCAGACGTCGGTTAGTCCGGCAGTAACGGATTTTAGTGAATAGCGGATAATGATAACTTTGAGCTGAGATTAGACAACCAAAACGAATTATCATAATGTTTTGAGTTTATCATTTGATGAAATTGTCTTTCATCTGCAATATTGTGAACTTCGCTAAACTTACAATGAAAAGGAGACTTTAATTGACCTAGTTTTTGATCGAGGTCATTTCCGGTTTCGCAATTCAACAACCAATCTGAACACATCGGGTTTATCAAATGAAAACACCTCTGAAATAATAGGGATGACGCCATATTGGTTCCCAGCGGAATCACGTCACTTCACTTTCGTGTTTGAAAATAGATCTTAAATGTGAAATCTAAAAAGTCTTTAAATTTGATTGTGGAAACAACTTTACATGTCACAACAACAATTTCGCCATTTGGTATGAGTTACTGATAAAAAGATTACTTAAAAGGATGTCAAACCCTTCCATACACATTGAACTACTTAACTTGCACGCTTAGAAAATGTGTTAATTACCGGATGCCGATTTACCCGAAAAATGGTAACCCTACACTTATATCCGAGGTGTATTTCACAGCTCACAGAAATACCCGAGTAGTTCCGATTGTTCAACAACGTATCTGCAACAGGCAGTTTTATTTTCATGATCATTTCTTTTTCCAAGAAGATAATCTCACCATTTTTTCACTATGTACCGATGAAAAGCACGTGTACCAAAACTCTCTATAACTAGAGTATTTTTCTACATGAAAATATTAAAATACAAGTGCATCATGTGATTCAGCCAGTAACGGATAACGCAATAAATAACAAGAAGACAAAATCAAAAAGGATCAAATTGGGTCTTTTTTGGCAAGATAAACTCGTCGTTTATGTGAACTAAACGATGTAACGGAAATTTGGCGAAAAAAAGTTTAAAAAAATAACATTCCCCCACCCTTTAGTCAAACTAATTTGACGCTTTCGGAAATATTGAGAAAATTTTCCATCAGGCAATATCTCCCGTCACGTCAAACTTTCGAACGATTCATTTAATGGAGGACGCTGCAATAAAATTTTGTCGCAACGTTTGAAGACCGATATTTCCATTAAAACAGTAAAACATCAAATGTCATGGCCCACAGTTATGAATTAATCCCTTTTCAATCGATCCATACACGTAACTTGTTGGTATTCCCCATATATACTTTGTAAGAACAGTTTAATTGACACTAGATGACGATTTTTCTGCTCCCGATAGACTTCCATTGCGCATGCCCACTGGAGTGGGGAAACCCTAAATTACCGTTTTTTTAATTGTTTTACGGCAATTGATGCCATTATTTGGTGGTATATAAGTTTATTTTACATATTTTGTCTTATCAATTGACTTTGAATGGCCATTTTATGCTTTAAATCCAAATATCAGATTTCTAAAAGTCCGGCACTATTTTGATCGTTCGAAATTTCGACGTTAGATTGCCCAATCAGAAAATAAAAAGCAATCTTCACGTCGAATTATTTTCACGAAGCTGTGAAAATAGCAATTTTAAACTCCAACCGAACACAGCTTTAATCCGCTTATTTTAAAAAAAGGCATCAATTGACAAAATAAAGCAATTTTATCGGCCGTAATGAGTTTGCATACGTATATTTTACTTTTGAATAAATATAAGATTTGAAAGGGTCAAATTTACGAATATACAATGATTAGCCAGCTTGAAAATATCCCCCTAATATGGGGACAATGTCAAAATCCCCTACTCCCGGAATCTATCCGGTACTGCCGTAAAATGTGTCAGTCGAAATTCCATTCATGTAAGAAAACGGATGATAACACTTGAGAAAGGTTGACATATTCTTGAAGAACGCATTTTTTTCTATCAAAAGGTATGTTACGCCGATTCATTTGCCGTATTTTAAAGACGCATAAAGCGCCGATGTTCTTAGCGATCTGTTACTGCCGGACTAACTATACTATGAAAGCCTCAGTAGCATTCTGCGTTTTAAGCACCAGTTTACACGATTTTATCCGTCGTTTTTCGAGTTCTTTTCTTATTCACAACAACGCATTTGTTACATTCACTGTCTTAATTTCCTCTGAATAGTCTGTAAACACTGTTGTTCCTGATTGAGATCCCCATAGACTCCATTGATGTCTGATAATATCAAATCATAATATTTAACTCATTCATTTATATTCACTCACTATATAATTATTCATCACTTACCTTGCACAAAACAGTTTAATAATTCCAGCAATTGTGTTCCGTAGGTATTTCTGTTTTTCGTAAAACCGAATTTGAATAATAGAGATAAAGCCTCTCTGTCTTTGTGGTGTGCTCTTTCCTTTTCTCAGTTACATTTACACAGTTTCGGCGAATGATGACGTCATTTTAGGGACGAATGACGTCACTAAACATTGCAGAAAGCAAGTGAATAAAGGAAGGGACGTAATCCCTACACTTTAATTGCATATAAACATTGTGTAGTTACTTCCCTTATAAAAGTAGCCATGAATAAAAAGCTTTATGACGTTCACTTACAGCACAACTCTATTTCTTTAATGGAGCAAATAAGTGCCTTTATAACGGGATGTCCCGATGACTTCTTGCCTTTATGTAATCTAACAATGATAACAATTTTCTGTTTATTTTAGGTTGTATATACAGAGGACAAAGTTACGAGGATGGTGCGTATTTTTTTATCATAAGCTGAAGACAATTGTGTCTTACATAAGTGTTCAGCATTTTGTAGAGGAATTAAACGATTGAAATCGATCAGTTGATCAAAGTAAAGTCGAAATTGGTCAAATAAAGTACAAACGGTTGGTTCCAATCGTGTTACGGGTAGATTGGGATGTAGGCTAACGGCGGAATGGCGCTACCCGTCTTTGTCACCCCTCATGGACAGTTAAGTAATAGGTATCTCTTTATACACAATCCCTCATGGACAGTTAAGTAAGAGGTATTTCTCTATACACGATTCCTCATGGACAGTAAGGTAAGAGGTATTTCTCTATGCACGATCCCTCATGGACAGTTAAGTAAGAGGTATTTCTCTATACACGATCCCTCATGGACAGTTAAGAAAGAGGTATTTCTCTATACACGATCCCTCATGGACAGTTAAGAAAGGGGTATTTCTCTAAACACGATCCCTCGTGGACAGTTAAGTAAGAGGTCTTTCTCTATACACAATCCCTCATGGACAGTTAAGAAAGGGTATTTCTCTATACACGATCCCTCATGGACAGTTAAGTAAGAGGTCTTTCTCTATACACAATCCCTCATGGACAGTTAAGAAAGGGTATTTCTCTATACACGATCCCTCATGGACAGTTAAGTAAGAGGTATTTCTCTATATACAATCCCTCATGAACAGTTAAGTAAGAGGTATTTCTCTTTACACAATCCCTCATGGACAGTTAAGTAATAGGTATCTCTTTATACACAATCCCTCATGGACAGTTAAGTAAGGGGTATTTCTCTATACACGATCCCTCATGGACAGTTAAGTAAGAGGTATTTCTCTATACACGATCCCTCATGGACAGTTAAGTAAGAGGTATTTCTCTTTGCACGATTCCCCATGGACAGTTAAGAAAGAGGTTTTTCTCTATGCACGATCCCTCATGGACATTTAAGTAAGAGGTTTTTCTCTATGCACGATCCATCATGGACAGTTAAGAAAGAGGTATTTCTCTATACATGATCTCTCATGGACAGTTAAGTAAGAGGTATTTCTCTATACACGATCAACCGGTCAAGGCAATTTAACTGGTGCGATGTAAAATCCAAGGTAAAACAACTAAAGTCGTTAAGATGTGAAGCTTCAAGCTGTGTACTTGAAGTAATTGTGGATGGCATTAGGGTGTTATTTCATGCAGAAAAGATCCAGATGGAAACCTATTGCAATTATTTGTTCATTTTAAAAGAATTAATTGATAATGCCTTCTTCATTTTAAACGTCATATTTTTAATATTATAAAGTTATTGTATGTGCATATTTGTAAATGTACATGTACTTCACTCTTTGGTAAATAAACTAATTCCACATGTGCTGTTCTCAATTTGTCTCATACTCATTTAAGATACGTAATAAGGACAATCTTATAAGATGGAAAAGAATGTTGTCATCTCTTTTCTTGACATCACTCATAATTTCTATAGAATCGTTATAGTCATTAGCTATGTATTCACATAATTTTACTCAACTTTTGCATCATAGAATGTTGAGTGGATTATTATTCAATACATCTTGGGAGAACTTGGTTGCCACAATACTCCTCACTTCTATAAGATTGCTATCAAGTAACATATACAAAATCCTTAAACTTTTAGCCACTTGCTTCACCTGGTTCGGATCATTAGTTTCAATTAAATCTTATTTTGTTAAACTTGTGAAAACCGTTCCATGATTTAAATCTTCAACTTTGTTTACACATGTATACAATTTCTAGATGGTGAGCCCAATTTTTATGTTTGTGATTTCCCGTTTAGGTAACTCCATCTCGATGGGAGGAGATCCGTGTGTCTTGTGCAAATGTCGTCAAGGTGGGATCGTGTGTACTGACGTCATCTGTTACGAACCCAGGTGTGACAACGCCTACGTTTCAGGGGGAGAGTGCTGCAAGAAATGCCCGGATAAATAGTGGCTCCACATGGAACCACATCATGATAGAATGACCACCTGTGTAATCTGCGTCAGCTGCTCATCTTAACTACAATCCCTATCAATGTTAATTGAAAAATTAAAAAGAATAACAGACCAAATAGCATAAAGTTTGATATACTCGATTTCAGTGTCCTTCGTACCGCTTAAAATGTAATTCTACTTTACTTTCCAGCACATCCAATACCGATAGATTCATTTATAGACATAACTTAAAATTTATGCATATCGTTACTATTTTAAAGATTTGGTAAATTTGTCCTTGGACTGGTGTGTTGATACCTCATTGACGCTATTGATGCCATGAATATGAAACTTGGTAATTCATGTCCAAGCCACGTTCATTTGCTCTTGTTAGCAATGCATCTAAAAATGAACAAATGTAGAATCTATATAAGAAATTAAAGGTTGGTTCATGTAAGCAAAGTGTTGTCTTCTTTGAGTCGACCTGGAATCCATAGATACCCAAAGTGTCTCCTGAATGAACCAATCACCCTATGATTGACATATTGATGTTTCCATTATATTATGTAAGTCACATTATGAAGCATGAACGAGACACACTTTAATGCTTAGCGAATGTTGCCTGGCATCACATTGGCCAAACCCATCTAAAGAAAAAAACCATTCCAGTTTATATGTGCAAATTCGGAAGAAGTCGCCACCGACTGTTGAAATGGAAAATACATTTGTGATATGCAGAGAAAAATCCTTCCGAAAGTAAATTTTCCGTTTCCGACAATTAAGTCAAATAGAGTACCTTTGAACCTTTCGTAATTGTGATTGCCGCCTTGCCAAGTTTTGTTGCGGTGTTTCCGCGTGACACAAAAGGAAAGCACGTCTGTAACAACCGGAAATGTAATAAAACAGGAATTATTACAGTTCCTGATTAATTACAATTTCTGTTAACTTAGTCAACAAGAAATATAATAAAATATAAAATGTAAAAAGTTTTGATAAAATGATTGGACCAATATGGCATTTGACATAGATACTAATATAATAATATATGATATGTGTTAGCAACATCAGACACATCTACATATTCCAATATTTCGATGAAGTCTTCTGCTGTTGCTTTAGATTTGGAAATTAGCCCGATATCTTGCATGAAAGGAAAGGTTAAAGGCACAAAAAGGAGATTAATGCTATATAAAACTATATCAATTGGTAAACTTTTGGTCAGATTCAAATAGTTATCACAAAAAAAAACATCAGCACAACCTAAACGTGAAAGCCAACAAGAATTAACCAAGATTAACCAGTTTAATTGTGTGATTCTTCACCCCTGACCTTGGCAGTTGATATGTTACAGGGAAACTGTAAAATTAGGGATTTCGTGAAATCCCTGAAAATTTCAGCGGTTTCATGAAATCCCTAATTAACTTAGGGATTTCGTGAAATCCCTAAAGATGTCAGGGATTTCACGAAATCCCTGAAAATTGAGAGGTCATATTACACAGTTTCACTAACGACCATTTGATTAGATTCAGAGAAGTAGTGAAATATAATGATACTATAAAAGTTTTATAGATAACTATTCATTTTGACTTTTAGACTTATGTAAACTGTTAATTTAGTATCAAAAAACTATTTTTCATTAACTTTCATATTTTTATTTACTTATTTATTTAAATTTTGAAAGCTAGATAAATATCTTTTTCTTTTTCTTAAGTTAAACATGTGATGAACTTTAAACAGTAAATTATCTTAAATATATGAGTTTATTAGAATAAAAAATATTGAAAATTATAAGTTGAGATTTGTTAAAATTGATGTAAAGGATTTAAGTTTGATTTCTTATAGAAGAAACTGGAAAGTGCAGCTTAAGGGATTATATTTTCATCTGTTTTTACACCTTTCTTTGAACTTTCTCTTTAAAACTACAAACATTATCAGTTTGAAATAATTGATTGATTGATAAGGTTTAAGGTCCCTCCAGGCGTATTCTGCCCCCAGACAAGCTGGTTGCAGGCCTTTTATGTTGTGGACCGTAAATGAAATTAAAAAAAAATGAAATGTGATGGTAATCAACCAATTTAAAGTACCCTGTACATTTATTTATTTTCACACTTTGAAATATCCTAAGTTGCATTAAGACATGTATAAGTACAAGTTGTTCACAAGTTGATCATCATCGATTTCGATGTAGATACTTAATAAGATAAATTGACAAGTTTTATTTTTTACATTAATGAAATCCTGAATATTATCCATTCAAAGTATTATCATTAATTTATTAATATTATATGTCGATGACTTGGTTCAAAAATATTGTAAGTCCTTCACACTACGATCTAATTTATTACAATTATTATTTAGTTTACCTAATATGAAATTATTGGTGTAATATATAAGCAACGTAATATATAAGCAACTTAAAGTGGTTTATTCATTTATAACCCTCTCCTCCTCCTATTTCGTGTATTTACAGCAGCCGACAGTAAATAATAACTTTGCAACATAAAAGTGTTAGTATCCATACTGTTTGGGAGATATGATAGGGGGTTGGTTATAAGCAGGGGACGAATACCTGTCAAGTTATCCCCGGGTGTGTTAATTCAGGCTTTCAGGTGTAATAGATAGTTAATACATGAAAGGGGTAGATGGGCTGTGTATTGTGTAATATGCCAATTAAAATATATACTCACCTGCTTTCACACTGCGTTTTCCTATCCTAGCTTAGCAGCCCATTCTGCTTATTGCTCTTTGAATAGTCAAGATGTTACCGTCAACCATTAGAGAGTCAATTTATGGCTAAATTGATTGAGAAATACAACAAAACTCCGAAGTATCTTATCCCTAAAGACAAGTTCTACAGTATAATCGAAAATTTAAATCATTAGTTCAGCGTAAAATGTTTGTCAAATAGCCTTAGTTATCTCAAGCACTTACAATCTTATTGCATTGACCCGACAAGAGAAAATCACATCTAAGAGCCTGTGTGTTTCATTTGGAAGTTACACTGGTTTTGCACCGAACACGTTTTATAAGAATACAAAATATTTCTTTGAGCATACAATTAGTTTTAATTTAAATCATTTTTGTTACTGAACATTTCTATAAAAGAATACAATAAGTATTCTTTTAATTCATTTTTTCACTAATCATGTTTTATAAGCAAACTTTGTATAACATAATTCATCTTTGTATTGAATAACTTTGATTTATAAAGCCACTGATAAAAGACATTTGTTTGTGAAAATAATGTCTAAAAATATTAAAAAGTTTATATTAACTTATTGTTATTCTTATCTTTTATTCCATTAACAATTTCTTCATAAGCAACATAGTTTGAAACAAAAAAAGTTAAAAATAAGCTTAAAATTATTTTTAGGGATTTCACGAAATCCCTAAGTGAATTAGGGATTTCATGAAATCGCTGAAATTTTCAGGGATTTCACGAAATCCCTGATTTCACAGTTTCCCTGTAACAGATACACAAATGTTTGAACCGACCAATCAGGATTTGTTATTTGGAATATGTAAACAAACAGGTTGTTGATAAACATGATTGAATTGGAGACTACTATATTTCAAGCACAAAACAACTTATGTTATTTAACTATTACTATAACTATATTTTATTGCATAATAAACATAACATGTTATATAGCAATACAAAATTGTACATGACAAAAATACATGGATCAGCAGAAGAGCTCATGATGTTAAAGAGCTTATTCAAATACATAGAAAAAAAGATATTGATTGATAATTTATTATGGTAAAAAGGCTTCATGCCCACAAGTACAGGCATATATCATTTAAATTACAAAAACAAGTCAATAGCAAGGTAGGCCAAATATAACATATTCTTAGTCGTACATTGCTAAGAAAGTAGAAAATATTTGAAGCTTTCCTGTTGTGAGATACATTATTTCATCTCATATAAGATAACGATTTGTTTACAGTGTACAGTTATCAAAGAACAAAAGAGGTACCAACAAAAACAACCATGTATATACACATAAACATGTGAACAACATATTAACAAGGAAGACTACTCCGTTGTAAAGAACCCCAATACAAAAAAAAAATTGTTATCTGCACTTTATTCTTTGTATTTTGGGATTTAACGTTGATTTCAACTGTTTATTTGAATACATCACTGTAAAACATCATACTCTCATCTTCGTGAATAAGTTAGTTGCAGATTGGTGTAATGTATTGATCCTGATCACATTTAGACAAGCAACATTTACCTCCTGGTTTGACGCTAGTCTAAATTGATCTCGAGTCACATTTCAGTAGTTTAAAATGAGATGAAAGCTTACAAGATCTAAATATGAAAGAATTGGTTTCGTGGTTGAAAAATTCCACATTGTATATTTGCACACATATGATAAGAAAAGAAGAGAAAACATACAATTTTTTTGGAATTAACGACGTATCAACAATTTTCATTATCAAGAAAACATACTAAATCAACATACCATCACAATAAATGGATATTTTAGAAAAGAATTTGCTGTACAAATTACTCTAATTAACATATAAATTAAGTAAAGTAAAGTTCACTTTCTAAGAAGACATGCGTAATAAATAAATTTAGATAAGTTGTTCAAAGTTTTACTAGATGCAGACGACATCAGATTTGTAAATTTGTATCTCAAATAAAAATCTCAATGCAAAGCGTTATCGCAACGTCATTAACGCATGCACAGCGGCGTTAAGGACATTGTCGGCAGTTTTTTCATCTGCGCATCCAAGGGAGATAATAATCTGTTACCGAATCTGTCGCCACTACTTGCACAGTAGTCGGATGAACGTTCTTATTCGAATAAAAATTACTGTATTTTTTTTCAAAGAATATATTATCCATAAAACTGTTAAAGATTATTGACACACCTTGCATATTTCTCATGCATAATAAAGCCCCCAGCTTCTATTTTTCAAGTTTAAAGTGATTTTAGTCGATTTCATAAATGTTTTCAAATATGGTTACCATGGAACCTGTAAAAACTAACTCGCCAACATGTACATTTTTTTACATTTTGTTTTTCAAGATTAAATTTTAATTCACATATTGAAAAATAAGAGAATTCTATGAAAGAAATTTTTAGATATCTTCATTTATTTGTAATATACATATCAATTTTTATTGTTTTTTGTCGAATACAAAACAATGAAAAACTGATTTGGACTTCAGAAATAGTTCAGATTGTTGTAATTTGAAATAATATTGAATAATAAAGTATTGAATGTATGAATTCATGTTTTTTGTGTTAATAAACCTTCCAGAAATTATTTTATTACCTTTGAATATGTATGTAGGAGGAGGTATATGATGTTGTAGGTATGTCATTTTTGCCCCAAACGGTTACCATGGAATCTGTCATTTCACAATGTTCGTTTCTTTTCATTTTTGAATTCACAATAGATTTTTAAAGAAAAAAATATCAAAATTTTGAAATTTCTATGAAAGGATAATTTTGTTATAAAACTGTAGAAAATGTCCTTAAGAAGTGTCCCTTTTCTAACTTGATGAACCCGTAAATACTATAATACAGTATGTTTGTGAAAAAACAATAAGAAAATTATTTGTTTATTTTCTATTCTTTACAACTTCAAAACTTGCGCTTTGTACTTATGTCTCGATATGGTTTTGACTATGTGTCATTAATCTCATTATGGAACAACATTGAGAGCAGGGAAGCAATGTCATGAGCCGCTAATCGTGGGTTAATTCAACATTGTAACATTACTGTCAACTCTAAAAAGCGAGTGCCTGATTAAAAAAGAGATAACTTTCTTGTGCAGTGAAAGCATGTATTTGAAATGAGCAGCTGCAGATAATTGATCCGGAATTGTTTTAAATACACGCACCATATTTATCAGAGAAATGTTTATAATTAGATGTATGTGTGTAGGAGGGCTCATAGTGTGAATAAATATATATTTGAATTTTATAAGTAATGTATATATGGAGTATGTATGAAGATGCGGGTGTGTAAGGAACTCAAATAATGGTGTAGGTATGTAGGGGGAGGTGTATGATGAAGAAAATACGTAGGGGGTGTGTACGATGGTGTAAGTATGTACGGAGATGTGTATAGTGGTGTTGGTATATAGTGGGAGATGTATGATGGTGTAGGTAAGTAGCGGGAGGTGTATTTGATGTAGGTATGTAGGGGAGGTGTATGATGGTGTTGGTATATAGGGGGATGTGTATGCTGGTGTAGGTATGTAGGGGGAGGTGTATGATGGTGAAGGTACGTAGGGGGAGGTGTATGATGGTGTAGGTATGTAGGGGAGGTGTATGATGGTGTAGGAATGTAAATGGAGGTGTACGGTGGTATGGGTAGGTAGGTGGATGTAATATGACTGTGAAGGTACATAGGGGGAGGTGTACGACGGTGGTGGATGTATGTGACTGTGTAGGTATGGACGGGGATGTATATCACGATAAAGGTATGTAGGGGGGATGTGTATGATGGTGAAGGTATGTAGGGGGAAGTGTATGATGGTGTAGGTACGTAGTGGGCGGTGTATGATGGTGTAGGTATGTAGGAGGAGGTGTATGATGGTGTATGTACGTAGGGTGTGTGTTTGATGGTGTAGGTACGTAGGGGGCGTTGTATGTTTGTAGGTATGTAGGGGATGTATATTGAGGTGTAGGTATGAACGGGGAGGTATATGATGTTGTAGGTACGTAGGGGGTGTGTATGACGGTGTAAGTATGTAGGGGGTTGTTTATAATTGGTGAAGGTATGAAGGGGGAGGTGTATAATGATAAAGGTACGTAGAGGGAGGTGTTTGACGGTGTAGGTATGTAGGAATAAGTATATGATAGTGTAAGTATGTAGAGGGAGGTGTGTGATGGTGTATGTACGTAGGGTGATATGTATAATAGTGTAAGTATGTAGGGGGAGGTGTATGATTGTGTATATATGTAGGGGGATGTGTATGATGATGTACGTATGTAGGTGGATGAGTATGATGGTGTAGGTATGTAGGTGGAGGTGTATGATGGTGTTGTTATGTAAGGGGGTGTGTATGATGGTGTAGGTATGTAAGGGGTGTGTATGATGGTGTAGTTATGTAGGGGAGGTGTATGAACGTGTGTAGGAGGATGAGTATGATAGTGTAAGTATATAGGAGGAGGTGTATGAAGGTGTAGGTACATAGGGGGATGTATATCATGATATAAGTATATAGGGGGAGGTGTATGATAGTGTAGGTATGTAAAGGGGAGTCGTATGGTGGTTTGCGTATGTAGGGGGATGTATATCATGATAAAGGTATGTAAGGGGAGGTGAGTGATGTCGTAAGTAAATAAGTGGATGTATATCATGATATAATTATGTAGGGGGGGATGTATGATAGTGTAGGTTTGTAAAGGGGAGTCGTATGATGGTTTGCGTGTGTAGGTGGATGTATATGACTGTGTAGGTAAGTAGGGGTGGGTGATCGACTGTGAAGGTATGAAGCGGGAGGTGTATGATGGTGTTGGTATGTAGGGGAATGTGTAAATGATGGTCTAGGTATGTAAGGGGTGTGTATAACGCTTAAGGGGATGTATATTATGATATAGGTTTGTAGGGGGAGGTGTATGACGTGTGGGTATGTAGGGGGATTTGTGATATGATGTCAGTATATACAGGGAGGTGTATGACGGTGTAGGTATGAAGGGGCAGGTGTATGATTGTGTAAGTATGTAGGGGAGGTATATGATAATGAAGGTATGTAGGTGGATGTGTATGATGGTGTCGGTACGTAATGGGTGTGTATAACGGTTGAGGTGTGTAGGGGGATGTTAATCATGATATATGTATGTAGGGGGAGGTGTATGATGGTGTATGTACGAAGGGGGATGTGTATGATAGTGTAGGTATGTAGGGATATGTGTAAGATGATGTAGGTATATAGAGGGAGATGTATGATGGGGTAGGTATGTAAGGGTTGTGTATGACGGTGTAGGTATGTAGGGGGTGTGTATGACGGTGAAGATATGTAGGGGGATGTTTATTATAGTGTAGGTAAGTGTGGGGGGGTATGATGGTGTAGGTACATATGAGGTGTTTCTGACGGTATAGGTATATAGGGGGATGTATATAATGGTGTAGGTATGTAGGGGGATGTATATAATGGTGTAG
This sequence comes from Cerastoderma edule, assembly GCA_947846245.1. Taxonomy (NCBI): domain Eukaryota; kingdom Metazoa; phylum Mollusca; class Bivalvia; order Cardiida; family Cardiidae; genus Cerastoderma; species Cerastoderma edule. Next base: position 8,743,905 of record OX401409.1, on the reverse strand, counting down.
GTATGTAGGGGGAGGTCTTTGCCGGTGAAGGTATGTAAGGAAGATGTGTATGATGGTGTAGGTATGTAGATCATACACACCCTCTACATACCTTCACCATCACATACATCCCGCTACATAACCACTCCATCATACACCTCCCCCCGTCCACTAAATACGTACACCGTCATACACCTTTCCCCCCTACAATACCTACACCCTCAAACACATCGCAATACATACATTCACCATCACACACAACCCCGGACATACCTTCACCATCACATACATCCCGCTACATAACCACACCATCATACACCTCCCCCACATGCCTACAGCCTCACACACATCCCGCCACATACCTACACCATCACACACATCCCCCGACATACATTCACCATCACACACTTTCCCCTTCATGCCTACACCATCAAACACATCGCACTACATACCTTCATCATCACACACATCCCACAACATAACCACACCATCATACACATGCCACTACGTACCTACACCATCATACACATCCCACTCTGTACCTATACAATCACACATATCTCCTCTGTACCTACACCAATATCCACATTCCTATACGTACCTTCTCCATTTTAAATATTCCTTCGTACCTACACCATCATAAACATCTCCCTACGTACCTACACCATCATACACATTCCCCTACATACTTACACCATCACGCACATCCGCCTACATACCACCATCATACACACCCCCTACATACCAACATCATCAAACACATAAGAAACATGCCTTCACAATCATACACATCCCTACAAACCTCCACCATCATACACATCACCACGTACCTACACCATCTTACACATTCCTCTCTATACCTACATATTTACACATCCTCCTTCATACATTAACAATCATACACACACCCTCAATACCTACACAATCATACACATCCCATTAAGTGCCTACACCATCATTCACATCCTCCTATATAATCACACCATCATACACATCCCCTACCTATCTACACCATCATTCACATCACCCTACATACCTACACAGTCACACACATCCCCCTACATACTTTCATCATCATACATATCCCCCTACATAGATACACAGTAATAAACATCCCCCTAAATACCAACACATCATACGGCTCCCCCTCAATACATACACCACCATACATACCTCCTACATACCTACACCATCATACACATTCTTCTTATACGTACACTATCATACATCTCCAACTACATACATACACCATCATACACATCCCTTTATATACCTACACCATCATACACCTTCCCTTATATACCTACACCATCATACAAGTCCCTCTACATACCTTCACATTCATACACCTCCCTCTACATTCTTAAACCGTTAGACACATCCCCTACATAACTTCACCATCATACACATCCCCATTCATACCTACACCATCATACGTCCTCCATCAAAGACTTTCTCTACATACATACACCATCATGAAACTCCCGCTACATACCTCCTAGGTCACACACATCCCCTACAAACTTACACCATTATACCTCCCCATTCATACCTACACCATCATACACATCTCTCTCCATACCTACACTGTCATACATCTCCCCCTACATACCTACACCCTGATATACATTCCCTTTCATACCAACACTATCATATACTTCTACTACTTATGTAGCGGGAGTTTCATGATGGTGTAGGTATGCAGAGAAAGTGTTTGATGAAGGAAGTATGTAGGGGGAGGTGTATGATGGTGTAGGTATGTAGGGGGAGGTGTATGATGGTGTATGTATGTAGGGGGAGGTGTATGATGTTGTAGGTATGTAGGGGGAGGTGTATGATGGTGTAAGTATGTAGATGGATGTATATGATGATGTAGGTATGTAGGGGGAGGTGTATGATTGTGTAGATATGTAAGGAAATGTATGTTATGATATAGGTAGGAAGGGGGAGTTGTATGAACGTGTCAGTATGTAGGGGGAGGAGTATGATGGTGTAGGTATGTAGGGGGAGGTGTATGATGGTGTAGGTATGTAGAGGGATGAATATGACTGTGTATGTATGTAGGGGGAGGGATATGACGTTGTAGGTACGTAGGGAGAAGGTATGTAGGATGTAGGTATGTAGGGGGAGGAGTATGATGGTGTAGGTAAGTAAGAAGAGGAGTATGATGGTGTAGGTAAGTAAGGGGAGGAGTATGATGGTGTATGTATGTAGGGTGATGAGTATGATGGTGTAGGTAAGTAAGTGAAGGAGTATGATGGTGTAAGTATGTAAGGGAAGGAGTATGATGATGTAGGTATGTAGGGGGAGGAGTATGATGGTGTAGGTATGTACGGGGAGGAGTATGATGGTGTAGGTAAGT